>CM032639.1:29151142-29593649 GCA_019097785.1 Fraxinus excelsior | reverse complement strand
TAGACGAACTTGATTCAAACAACGGAGGAGGAAGCCTTGTTGGACAACTATGCGACCGCAAAGTTGTAATTAGCATGCAATCGCAGCATGCGATCGCATGCATATTAACCGCGAGCAAAAGGAAAGTTTATGAGACTTCTATGCGATCGCATAAATTTGTATTATGCGATCGCATAAAGCAAAATTTGAATCAAATTTTCCTTATTTCACTAGTATTCTAATTTATTGCAATCTTTTATTATTTTAGTAAGTTAATTCTGATACAATTAGGGTTTTAGACTTGCCCTATAAATACTTAGTTATTATTCATTGTAAGGACATTTTGACAAATTTATTCTTGAAATATATCTGAGAGACTATTGTGCTTTTCAAACCTTATTTTTCTTAGAACGTTCTGAACTTATCAAGAAGATTCTTGTGGCATTCAACATCGAGTGCGGATCACGTGTTGTGTAATTAAGAGGTCATTCAAATTTCGTTTTTGTTTGGTTGTTTGATTCATTAATCCCTGATGCAAACTCAAAATCAAGATTATTCTTTGGACTTTCTTGAGATCTTCGATCTCTTTGTAGGTTGCGTAGTGTTCGTTGCTACGTGATTCTCATAACTTGTCTTCGTAGACACCTATTTTAAATAACTATAAATATATACCACTTTGTATGATTTTTCTTAATTTAGATTGTCATATTTCGTGCATTTCACATTCAATTCCATATAAAAACTCGTGTGTTTGAGCCACATTATTTTGGAAGAATGTATTCTGGAATAGTAGATTGATGGAGGATTTGTGGTTGAAAAAGAAGAAAAAATTATTGATGTGATAGAAAATATTATTTTATTGAAGAATTTGTGGTTAAAATGAGTAGAAGAATGAAAATAAAAATTTTAATATGTGCCAAAAAGGGGCCTTGTATTGTTTTTGGGTCCAATTACCTCAAAACAACCCTTTAGTTATTTTTATTTTTTATTTTTTGTGTCGTGACCAAATCTAATTGGAAGATATCAAGAGGCTACACATCTCTCAAAAAAATAAACTTTCTAACTCTATTTGAATTGTTTAAATATTTATTTATAATTTAAGCTAGTTACTTCATTCTTTTAATCTTGATAAGTAAAAAAACTATTTTCTCCATTAAAAACAATACAATAGAAGCCATGAATTGCCACTCAATGAAACAATAGATCGAGAGATTATATACATGACATGTCTTTTTGTCCAAGTATATATATTACGATTGTCTTCCTCTGCGTTGATAAAAACGGAGATTTCAAATGATATAAATTCCTATTCGTTCTAAAGAGGGATAAGTGAAAACTAGTAAAAAAAACAGACCTCCTTATATTCAATGAAGTTGCGTAAAAAATTTGATCCAAAAAATATAAAAAGTTGCCTAAAAATTTCTATTTAAATTTTAGTTCTCTAAATCCCTAAAGAGAGCTTATGTGTGTTGGAAGCCAATTTTATTTGTAAAGATATGAAGCAAAATAAAGGCATTCTAAAGCAATTTTTTGCAAGTGGTAAGATTCCAAAATACAATGACTTTCAATTATTACCTCAAAAGACTGCAAAGTATAAATTTTTTTTTCATTGTACTAAATTATTTATTTCACAAGGCATCATAAAGTGCACAATGCACCAGCATGGTGTCATAGTGAGAACACCTTGTAATTACCTTTCACTAGTTGTAAACGAATATGTGCAACTTGATGGTATTAACCTACAAATTAGAATTTTTCTTGTATTTTTCTTGGGATTTACTTCTAGTTAGAATTTTAGGTTTTCTTTCTCTGATCTGAGTAAATTTGACTCTATGCATGCACATAAATTACTAGAACTCACTATATTTCTATGAGCTATTCAAATTTTGTATCTACTCTATATAAAAAAACCATCCATTCTTCTCGAATATATACTCTTATTTCATAAAAATGAACCATATTCTGGCTCTCTCAATTATGCCTCCGTTTGACACACATTCTCTCGAAATACATTCTATCAAAACTCATTTTCAACCACACATTTTTCAATTAAATAATATTTTTCATCATATCAATAATTTTTCCCCGTTTGACGCACATTCTTGAACGAGTTATGATGCACAAAAAGAATAGGACTCTAAAAATGGTTTTTCTAGTTTTTTTCTCCTATCAACAAAAGGTGCCTTTTATGAACCCTAAAGACCAAATTGTATTATGTTGACATTTTACACCATAAAAGCTACATTCTCAGCAATTCCAAATTCCCAAGACGACATTGTGCTTTCTGATGCACTTTATTATTCTTTGCCTTTCCCTTTTTATTTCAACGGTGGAAACAAGAAACCATCATTCTTTTTGGTAGTGCTCTACTATTCATTAAGCACTTGTCTATTTATATATGTTCTTATTATATGTGCAAATGTCTGTCTGAGGGAGTGCATGGTCTATCATGATTTCAATAGAAGACAGGGTTTCAAGTTAATTTCTTGAATAATTTTCTCTTTGCGATGGATCGTTAATCTTGAGATGAAATGATTGTCTTCGTCTCGATTAACAAGAATCTGTATGTGTTCGCTTGGAAATTAATTTTAAAAAACGAAGACTAATCATAGATGGTTCTTTATTACATAATTATGTGATCAAAAAGCTTAATTATTGTGAGTTTATTTGTTTTTTTTTAAAACTATATATGTATCTAATTTTGAGATGTATTCACTCTGTGAATAATCGAGTCGAATGCTATATACAGAGCTGACTTGATCATGAAACCATCTTGACAACCGTATAGAGCCCTGTACTCAAGCACGGCCTCAAAATTTTGAAATTTACTTATTTCCAAGTTTTTTCCTCTCTTAAAAAAGAGAGAAAAAAAAAATTCAACCCAACACTCGCGGAATATCCAATTCCCAAGGCCAATAATCAAAATCAAAGACGTTTGTTCTTCTCCATTTTTCCTCATTTCTTCTCTACCACCACCAATTTTAGATTACAATCAAAGCAATGCATCTCCCAGTTACAATTTGCATCAAAACATCAATTTTGTAATATATTCTCTTGTTATACTTATTCTAAATCGAGTTTATCTTCAAGAATTTTATGCTTTTAATTATTTTTTAATCTATTTTTCAATGATGTCTTTAATATATGTTAGGAGGTTTTTGTTTTTCTCATGTATTTGTTTATTTAATATTTGATAATCTTCTCTATACTTCTTTTGAATGATATATTTTGTGTACCAAACATTAGATTTTAGTTATTCACGGTTAAAAGTTTATCATTTCGGAGTTAATTGAACTTCCACTCTTTTTTCCTTGTTTAATCTAATGAAATGCCAGAATTTTTCCCGTTGAGAAAGGCATTATTTATTTATTTTTTAACAAAAAAAAATATTCTTGAAAAGACTCCCTTCTAAATTTTCGACTAAGGGCCTCAAGTTAGTTGAGCGGACTCTTAACTATATATCATAAGAATTTGCCTCCAGGAGAATAGCTTTCCTAGAAGACTCTCGTGCACGAGATCTACCATGACAAGGTATAATCCATCAGTGCTCACTCAACTTTATACTTAGTATCATCATGATCACCAAATTTGATTTTATTTTACCATGACCACCCAATTTTATACTTAAGTTTTATGTATCTAATATTGAGAAGTATTCACTTTGTGAATAATCGAGTCGAATGCCTTGTAAAGAGCTAATTTGATCATAAAACCTTATAAACGACCGCCTAGAGCCCCTACTCAAGCACGGCCTCAAAGTTTTGAAATTTAGATTATAATCAAAGCAATGCATCTCTCAATTACAATTTGCATCAAAACATCAATTTTGTAATATATTCTCTTGTTATACTTATTCTAATGCGAGTTTATCTTGAAGAATTTTATGCTTTTAACTTTTTGTAAATTCATCTTTCAATGATGTCTTTAATATATGTTAGAAGGTTTTTGTTTTTCTCATGTATTTTTTATTTAATATTTGATAATCTTCTCTATACTTCTTTTGAATGATATATTTTGTGTATCAAACATTAGATTTTAGTTAAAGATAAAAGATTCGTGGTTAAAAGTTTATCATTTCATAGTTAATTGAACTTCCACTCTTTTTCCTTGTTTAATCTAATGAAATGCCATAACTTTTTGCGTTGAGAAAGGCATTACTTATTTATTTATTAACGAAAAAAAATTCTTGAAAAGAATCCCCTCTAAATTTTCGACTATTGGCCTCGAGTTAGTTGAGCTGACTCTTAACTTATCATAAGAATTTGCCTCCGGGAGAATAGCTTTCCTAGAAGACTCTCATGCGCAAGATCTACCATGACATGGTTAAATCCATCAGTGGTCACCCAATTTTATACTTAATGTCAGAATGATCATCCAATTTGATTTTATTTTACCATAACCACCCAATTTTATACTTAATATCGCCATGGCCAGCCAATTCGATTGTATTACCATGGTTGCCCAATTTTATGTAACGTCTCACCATAAGAATTTTACATAAGAATTTGCCTCCGGGAGAATAGCTTTCCTAGAAGACTCTCGTGCGTGAGATCTATCATGACTGGATTAAATCCATCAGTGGTCACCCAATTTTATACTTAGTGTCGCCATAATTACCCAATTTGATTTTATTTCACCATAATCACTCAATTTTATACTTAGTATCACCATGACCAATCAATTCTATTTTATTTTACGATGATCACCCAATTTTATATAATATCTCACCATGGCTACCCAACTTCTTTTCACTATTTTTACTAATTTTAAAAGGGCAAAAGTCCTAATTTTACATTATATATATAATAAAAGTTTTTGTATTTTAAAAATAAATTTTTATTTTATTTTATTTTTTTAAGTAACCTTTTTTTAAAATATGTTTTTATTTTATTTTATTTTTTAAGTAGCATTTTTTAAATAAATTTTTATTTTATTTTATTGTTTTAAAATAAGTTTTTATTTGTTTTTTTTTTTTTAAATTTGCTTTATAAATACAATGCAAAAGTTACCATTTTACTCCTTTTAAAATTATTGAAAATGGTGAAAAGAAGTTGTGTGGCCACATACTGAAATGTTATATAAAATTGGATGATCATGGTGAAATAAATCAAATTGAATTGTCATGATGACATTGAGTATAAAGTTGAACGGTCATGATAAAACAAAACTAAATTTGATGATTATGATGACACTAAATATAAAATTTGGTCATCATCGATGAGTTTAATCCACCGACAACATTTACTCTCGCACCCTCTCAGAGTTTTTCATTTTGGAAACAACTTTAATGATTTAATGGAAGTCATCAATCTTCACACAGATATCCCCATTAACTTTACAAAGATCAAAAGACACTTAGCAAAATAAAAAATTAACACGTGGACCGATTTGGTCTATTCCACTTTGAAAATAAAGCTTAATGCGACTAACCGACGACGAGATTGAACACACTTTATATCATCGGTTTCCTTTAAAGATACTCCTTGGACTTCTAAGAAATAAGGATGAGAAATTAATAGTGGCGTTTCATCGATTTTTTTTATGGTAGGTTTGGTAAAGTCGATTATAAGGCATTGGTATATGGATCATGTTATAAGTACAAAATGGTGGACTACATGGTCAAGTGGCGGCTGTGTAGTACATATAGTTTAATCTTTGGTATATTTTTTATTTATATAATATGTATAGTTAAAGGGTGTTTGGTGTAGATTAAAATCAGATTTTAAGTAGATTGTGATAAAAGTTTTTTAAATGTGTGGTTGAAAAGATGTGGAACCCATGAAAGATATGGTTGATATTGATTGTTTAATTTTGACTTAGATTAAAATCTGGTTCAAACAGACCCTTAAACTCTCGTTTATTATATTGTTCAATTATTTTAATATTGTATAACAAAATCTTTAAGGTTTATATTATCTTACATGTCTCTCTTTTTTAATATTGTTGATGCTATTCGTTCGTCCAAGTAGGGCTGTAAGTAAAAACCGCCAAACCGGAAAATCGAACCGAAACCGCATTTTAGAAACCGTCGGTTTGGTGCCACGTGGACCCGTCAACGAAATGGTTTTGAACCAAACCAAACCGGTCAAAAACGGTTTGGTTTAGGTTTGAGAATTTTAATTGCGGTTTAAAACCAAACCGGACCGGTGAAAAAATATATAAAAATAAAAAAATAAAAATAATGATTTTTTTTTTTGAAAATTCATCTAAATATGCAAAATTCAATATTTTTGTCATTTGTATGTATTTTTATCAATTTATAATTTTCTATTACATATATATTATTATTACCAAATAATCTTAATTTATATTTAATAATCTCAAGACTAACATAATCTATCAAAAACATTTTTCCTCTTTAAAATTCAAATTTCTACAGTTGCTTCTGAGTCTGCATTCTCAAATGGAGGTCAGATACTTGATTCTTTTAGGAGTTTATTAGGTGCAAGGATGGTTGATGTTTGTATATGCGGAAAGAATTGGTTGCAAATTAAGAATGAACATATAGTGCTGTGCTAATATTTAGAAAAAGTGAAAACATTTGATGATTCAATGAAAGTTGTGGCAGGTGATTTATATTTTCTATTACCATATTTTTAAATATTCTCTTATCTATCTAGTATCAAATACTATGATGATATAACGAATGCATTTGTTTGACAATGGAGACTATAAATCACGTGTGACAACAATTGGTGTTTGAGTATATGTGAGAAACTAAATTCGTAACAAAATACAACGGTAAGCTTGTTTATGTTTAGATATTATAAACAATTGATTTATTATTATGGCTGGTTATTCTCTCTGTCTAATCAGTAGTTTTTTTTTTCAAATATGATGATCACGAGGTCTTGTTGAACATCATTATATTTTTTGGGCTTTATATTTAATTTAGTAGACTTGTATTGTAACGTTATCGTAACGTCTTAACCTAAAATGACAAACAAAAAACTCTATTTTAGTTTATTGTGATTTCACTTTGATTCAGTTGGTATTTAAATTTGTAGTAGATATATTTAGTTTGTTTTAGATTTATTGCTAGTAAGATATAAATATATATTGAATTCAATGAATTAATGTCATAAAAGTAGACGACAAAAAAATATACGGTGAAACCGGCGGTTTAAAACCGGACCAAACCGTTAGGTTTAGGTTTGAGTTTTTTTCAAACCGTTCAAAATGGTTTGGTTTAGGTTTGAGTTTTTCTCAAACCGGTTTAAACGGTTTGGTTTGAAAATTTGTCAAAAACCGCAAAAACCGGACCGCTTACACCCCTACGTCCAAGTAGAGGCGAAAGCTTCGCAATAGCGTTGTCCTGGAAGTCGGACAATTCTTGATGAAGCTCAACGCAAGCAAGCTTGAGTAAATTTTTAGAAATCGACTTGATATTATAAAACAATCTAAAACTAGAGCTCAAACTAAGTTAACGCCTTAAAATTGTTTTAATTTTATGTATTTCATTATCGAGTTTATCTCCGATGAGCTTCAAACCAACGTCAATGCTTGCTGCTTTTTCTTTTCATTACAAAGGTCAAGTTGCATGTCCTCCTCGTATGTTAATATCTTGTTACATTTCTTTTCAATATTATGAACTTCTACGTAAAGAAAAAGTAAAACGTTGTCATCAGCTGATGAAACTCCCCCAACCAACATGTTTCTCTGTTATGGAGAAATCTCATGCTCAAGCACTATAGGCGATGATTCAACACAACTGAATAGCAAAAAGTTGTGCTTCCATTAATGACAAGAGAGCATCAATAAGCTACCATTCATCTTGGAGGCTATCCACCACTGCATGTTGGTTGGCTAAGATGAAGTCAAACTCATGAGCTAACTACACGACGACACATGTTGTGCCTCGACTCGTTAGTCAATTCCGACAAGATCCTTTTCCTTTTGGCATGTATAGCACTTGACAACATTGATATATAAAAAGAAACTAAAATTGTGTCTATTGTACTATCCAAGTCTAATACTCTACATGAAATGTGAACTTTTTGTGCTCTAGCTATCCTCAAAATTATGCAACTTGGGGTATGGTCAAAAAAGCACCAGAATAAGAACATATCAATCAATAAGAATAACTTATCTTTTTTGCTTTTTCTTTCATCTTTTCTACTTTGATGAGATGGTTCCAAGTTCAATTTTGGCTCAGCAACTGGAAGGTAGCTATCATATTGAAAGAAAAAATAAGTAAATTCAAGAACTTCATGTTAAGTGTGTTTTGAGGAATAAGCATTAAACATGAACACGACTTGACATAGATTCCATCTGCCTCCTGATCATTTGTAACACAATCAACTGCATCATGTGCATTCTCATAGTAATGTAGCCACAATGTGACGTCTGGCAAACCAAAACTTTCGGCATTGGAAGTAGCGAAATGTAGGTAGATATAGCAATGAATCAAAAGGAATGGCAAAGAACACTCATGTAGCCAACCCAATTCTTTTGAGAAAAAGGTCTACTTTGAGGAAAGTGATGGTTTTGTTATGGGTTCAATTTGTGGGTATCTGTGTGTGGGGGGAAGAGGAGATAGTTTCTTGTGGGTTCGTTTATGTGGATAAAAAAGGGACAAAAAAAGGTTGAGCAACAATGACGAGGTCACAGATTTTCTGAGTTCAGGAGGGCTAGATATAGAGAGACCTTTTCATTTACTTATTTCTGGTACATGGGAAAGGTTTAAACATCTAACCAACTCTACATGTTGCAAAGCCTACACTATCCACAACCAGAAATGGGACCTTTTACAGTCTTCAAGGAGAGTGAGGAATTCTTCTCAATTGGTGATAATCTAGCCTCTATACAAGAATTTCCCTTCTTTAAGCGGCGCAAAATGCAGGATTGAATTGTACGAGAAACATCTTCAGTTTCGATACTGATTCCAAATAGTTTGTACAGGTATCAGATTGCATCCTCTGTGCTCGTCCAGGACTCCGTCCAGATAATATCCCCACTAACCACTGCCTCCAACCATCGCTCCTCATGGTTTCCTTCGACAGCTTGATAAGTGTAGGGCTACAGGAACCTGCATGATTGACAACATCCCGTGAATGATGGGATTCAAAGTATTTTTAAAAGTATTGGATGACAGAAAACAATTTCATGAAGGTTTTATAGATTAAAACTTCTAATCACCCTTTTATCTCTTGTTTACATCAGCGATGAAATCGTCATGAAGTTGTTAGTCTATCTAAAATTCCAAAATTGCCTAGATTAAAAATAAGGATAGTGAAAAAGAGTTACAATACCACACTAACTAAGCCTTGTCACCATTAAATTTGGGGCAAGCTACATGAATCATTCTTCACTATTCCATAAGATCTACTAAATCTACAGCAACTAAGTTAGCGGACATTAGAATTGCGGTAACAGATGAATAATAACCAAATGATTATCATGTACCTGACTATGCCACATGGCGTATGCTTGACAAATGGCACTCTGATAGGAACCTAATTATATGAAAATAACAACTGAGAATTGATATTGAATTAATGACGAAGTTACAATGAAAATGAAAGATAGGTTCTAAGCTTTTGAGAGGTTTAGATCTCTCCCCCTTGGCTCAGCCAATTACATAATGTTTTTGCATCCCCACTGAGCCTATTTCTCCTCTTATTTATAGTCCCTCTTCCTAACAGATTTTCCCTCCCATTTGCCTTGTAACCGAAAGCTGTTACATATATATTCTTCTAGCCCTAGGTGCTTCTCAATCCTTCCAGAATGGATGAGGTGGGTGGGAGCCTATCAATACCCGCCGCCCGAAAATCCACCTTGTCCTCAAGGTGGAAACCGGGGCCAATTGTCTCATTGTTCACAATCTGATTCGAAGATTGAATTTGCCGACAAGCACAATTAATGACAAAGTTGGAATTCAATTGAACAATATCACGAGTATATCATCCAAGGCAACTCCATAGCCCGTTGCCCCTACCAACAAAATTCCCCCTTTTTGATTCAGAGATGGGTCAGGAACCAATTTAGGGGTTGAAGAGAAAGTCGCCGTTATGAGAACTGGGGAGAGATGTGATGTATTCCTGTTGCAAGAAGAAAACAGATTTATATTGCAGACTGGGCCTGGTTTCCCTTGGGCTGGTTTTAATAATAAGTTCCCTTCTACCAATTGGGCCATCTCCAAAATAAAGCCCAGATCCTCTAGCTTCAACACCGGCTTCAACCCATTCCCAAGTTGGTCCTCTATCAACACTTCAGCCTTTGCTTGCAATGGAACTGCCAGTACCTCAGAAATCGACACCTCTAGTTGACGATCTCGCAGCCCTGCCTTCCCTGAGTCTTCTCTGCGGTTATGAGCCTTATGGCTATCAGTAATTGCCCCAATTTCTGACTTTTTTCTTTCCCAGCTTGTCCCATTTTTTCCATCATCAATTTCCTATTTTCCATGTTTGCAGCCGCCTCATCCGACTTAGGCAAAATTTCACAAGCAACAATGTGCTCGAGTGAGTTCTCTCCCACTAATATAGTGTCTATTAAGACTCCATAACCAGACGCATGTGTGCACAAAATTTCGAAGTTGCGAGTCCGGCTATTTGAATTAATTTTTTGTTCAATCCCACACTGGATCATTCCCACAACCTCCAGCTGCATTAACCTACCTTCCCAAGCTTGTTCTGATTCATCTCTAACACCAGCCTTCAACTGCAATGGAAGTTTTGCAATTTGACGTTCCTCCTCTTCCTCCCCCGACGGTGATGGCGATGGAGATGGATACGCCCATTCTTTTCCGTTGATGGAAGGCCTGATTCCGGCAGATGCTCCGATTTTGGTAAAGGAATTTGGGAATGTAGGGGGATTAGGGGGGCTATAACGTGATTGGAAGGGGAGAGTAATATTGGCTTGGATTGGTGTTAATATGGGTTTACCTCTTAATGGGCCCGGTGCATTCAAATGAATCTGGGTCATGGAAAGTTTATCCTCCATTCTTTGGGCCAACTCCAAAACTAAGTCCACTTGTTTGTTCATATGAATTTCAGCCGTGTCTGCTGGCCCGTTGACAAGGTTTGCTTCCCCTTTCTTCATCTCGTGATTTAGCCCAATCACAGAGACACCCTCTACGGCATGCTCCGATCTCCCCTCCGACGATGGCGATGGCGATGGCGATGGCGATGGCGATATAATCTTCTCTAATTGACACCGTTGTACAGTAATCATTGTCTCCCAGTTAAGTGCACTCCTACGCCTTCAAGTCGGCACTTCTTCACCAGAAAGCTTACTTACGCAAAATCGAGCCAACATCAATCCCTTCAATTCATCCCATGTTCGCACCAGTCGTAGTTGATCTACCTCCTGAAACCATTTCCACGTTTCGCAGGCAAAACAGGATGTTGCAGCTTCTATTTTCTGTGCTTCAGAAATCTATTTCTGGAAAAAATCTTCTCCACCTCCGACACCCACCGGTCTGTGTTTTCCCCGTAGAATAGTGATGTGTTTAGCCGGCCGTGTGAATCCAATCCAGATTCCGTCGCTCGATCTTTTCCTATATGTTGCATCGTCATCTGATCAAATCGATTGAATAACGAGCTCCATTTTTCCTCCAATTCCTTGCTGAAATTGGTTTCCATATGCCCCAGAATTGAGTGCTCTGATACCAATTTGATAGGAACCTGATTATATGAAAATAACAACTGAGAATTGATATTGAATTAATGACGAAATTACAATGAAAATGAAAGATAGGTTCTAAGCTTTTGAGAGGCTTAGATCTCTCCCCCTTGGCTCAACCAATTACATAATATTTTTGCATCCCCACTGAGCTTATTTCTCCTCTTATTTATAGTCCCTCTTCCTAACAGATTTTCTCTCCCATTTGCCTTGTAACCGAAAGCTGTTACATATATATTCTTCTAGGTGCTTCTCAATCCTTCCAGAATGGATGAGGTGGGTGGGAGCATATCACACTCTTGCAAAAATTGCGAAAATCAGCTAGTCAGACCTCGTTGACTCTGAAGGTTGGCGCCACATTAAACTTATATACAGGAAGTCTATCAATTGAGAAAACCACAGAAATTTAGAGCAAAAATGAAAAACTCTGAAGTTGCTCTTCAAGAACCACAGCCTCAACCAGCTACACATTTTTCAAGGTAGCTTATATGCGTTCTAAATTAAGTTTTGCAATACCTACGACTAAGCAAAAATAACTGAAATATTAATGACTAACAATATAATTCTAACTTAGGGTTTCTCAGTCGTTGCAGGGTGAAAATTCCAGCACAGAAGACTTGTAGGGTTCAAACCAAATTCCTTATCTGGTGAAACCAAAACTTCGAACATGGGATGAGAATTTATCTTGAAATGTTGAGCACATACGCAACCAAAAGGTAAAACAACAAAAGTACTTTCTCCATTAAGCAATCCATTCACTGACTTAAACAAAAACACAATATTATGGCAAGTGAGCAAACTGGAACAAAAGAATATAATAAAGATATAAATGAAACAGTGAACACTGTAAATTGATATGACACAAGAGATACCCAGACTCACCTTTTCTTGTCTGATGGTGAATCGAGCTCCTCCAATGATATAAAAGAGAGGCCCCATCTGCAACCCTGAATTGAAAAGAAGCAACCAAAGAGTTGTTATCCAGAATCCTGCAGATTGAGAAAACATAACAATTGAAAAGTGAAAAGGGAAAAATGTAGAAATGTACTTGAATAGGTGAATTCACCAGCTCGATCTTCATGACTTTGGTCTGTAATCCTAGTCCTAGTTATAAATGAGAACTCGATGGATTTCAATAGTTTCAGCAGGAAGAGTTAAATGGTCCCAAATACAATAAGTAAAAGCCTGGTAGATACGGTTCAAACTAGTTTTGGTTCCTGCACATCTCACAATTGATATCAAAAGAAAATGGGGTGTTCGTTCCTGTTAATATTTCTCAAGCTTTGAGGTTTTACTGTCATTGTAGAGATGCCCATCTATGTTAGGAACAAATCCCTTTTCCATCATTTCCTCCTTAATGATGTCATAGGTTATCCGGTTAGGTATCAATCCTTTTTCTAACATCTCGTTAAGAAATCCGTTTGCCTCTTCCAGCTTGCCTTTCTCACACAATCCCTTAATCAACACGTTATATGTCACAATGTTTGGTGATTTTCCTTCTTTCTCCATTCTTCTCCTCACTGTCAAAGCTGCATTCGGGTTTCCTTCCCCGCAATAACCAGCCATCAGAGCATTATATGTCAAATGACTCGGAGTCAACCCCTTCTCAGACATTTCATCAAGAAGTCTAACTGCCTTTCTGGTTTCAGCATTCTTGCACATTGCATCAATCCGTATGTTATAGGTCACTACATCAGCTTTTATGCTCTTCTTCTCCATTTCATCTAAAAGCTTATTTGCCATTTCTTTGTTTCCATTGTGATAATAACCACCAATCAAACAATTGTATGTTGAAACATTTGGAATAACCATCCTCTCCAACATCAAATCTCGTATGGCCATTGCTTCTTCCATTTGTCCTGCTTTACAATAGGCATTGATCAAAGTGTTAAATGTTAACACATTGACAGCCACTCCTTTTTTCACAATATCATCAAATAACTCTCTAGTTTCCTTCAGCATTCTCTTCTTTGAAAACCCATTCATAATTGCATTATAAGTAACAATGTTTGGCTCCAAACCAAAACCCACCATCTCATCCCTTAAACCACGTGCTTCATCAACTTTGCCATCATCACATAACCCATTAATCAATGAATTGTATGTAACCACGCCCGGCCTCAGCCCTTGATGCTTCATTTCCTTGAACACCCTCACTCCTGCCACCAAATCATCATCTTTACAGAACCCATCAATGAGAGTATTATAAGTGATCTCATTTGGGGACACCCTCCTCTCCACCATTTCCTTCAACAAGGCATCGGCTTTGTACATCTTCCCCAGCCCACCTCTCTTACAGTACCCGTCAATTAATGTATTATAGGTTACCACATTTGGCATCACCCCACGGACCTTCATATCCTCTACCACATCGCCAGCTTTATTTAATCTCCCTGCCTTACACAACCCATTTATCACAATATTAAAAGTGATCAAGTTGAACTCAATCCTCCTCCTAATCATCACCTTGTACACAAGTTCCAAGCTTGCAACTCTACCCTCCTTCACCAATGAGTCCAACATTAAATTGCACGAATATACAGATAACTTAAACCCATAATCCCCCGCCCTCTTAAACGCCTCCAACGCCTTATTGCACATTCCATTATTGGCATAAGTCATTATCAACATATCCACAATAATACTATTAGCACATGAATTGTCGCTAAAATTTAAAAGGGTACTAAAAAATGCAGAATTTGAAACGATATTAGCGTGTTTCAAGAGTTTATGCAGTAAAGATCGGATCTTGGGGTACCTTTTGTCATTTGCTAACAGAACGAAGAGTTTGATGTAGTCTTCCAGAGAGTGGGTTACTCCGAAAGCGTGTTGGGACCATTGGAAAAATGCGAGAATGATATCCGAGGGGAAGTTGAACTGAAAGAGTTGGTGGAGAAACTGGGTTGGGTTGGCTGGTTGGATGAGTGGTTTGAGTTTGGACCAGTGTTGGATATTGATTAGCGATGAGACTTGTGATCGCAAGTTTGGGTCGGAGAGGCACGGTGATATTGGGGTTGGATGGTGGGTAAGGACCGTGTGGAGATGGTATGAGAATGAAGTAGGGACAGATGGTGTCGGAGCACGGAGGCGGCGGAGGCGGTACATGGAGGCAAGGGCACGAAATTCAGACCAGGATGCGACACAGTAGTGTTCGGAAAAAGAAGAGGAGACTGCAACTATTCAAACGTAGGTTTTGCAAAGGTTTAAGGAAAAAATTAACAACCGCGAGGGTCGGCCCTTATCAATTCGGTTAAAAATTGGATAAGTAATTATGTATAAATAGAATTATTCAATACTAATTGACGGAGGAAGGATTTTAAAAGATTTTAGGGTTACGTGCAACAAACGACCCCATTTTTTATTTTTATTTTTTTGAATAATTGGATCCCAACATTTGATTAAGCCCCTGTTTGGTTTGGATTAAAATTCGATTTTAATCCAAATTAAAGTCAAACAATCAATATTAATCACATATTTTATTATGTATTTCACAACTTTTTAATTATACATTTCAAAAACTTTCATCACAGTGTACTAAAAAATTCTAATTTTAATATACACAAAACACCCTCTAATTAGCTTCGTACGACCAAATGAATGAATACCGTCCAATTCTCCCGTTAGTCAACACTTTTGACCATCTAATTCAAAAATTAAAAATGTTAAGATGGTTATTTCATTATTTTAATCAAGATATTCACTATTTATGCTCCATTTGTATCGACGGATTATACTATATTTGCTCAACTTGCACTACTTTGTCAAATTTGAAGCATTTTCTCATATCGATGGTTGCTAGGCACTTCACATGTTGAATATTGCTTTGTTGTCCTCCACCAATGAGATTAACTCCTATTTTCCCATATCAAATAGAACTCTAAGTCGTCCCAAGATCTCTAATATGTCTTGGTTTTCTTCAATGTCAAGTACGAGAAAGTCAATAAAAAATACCGATTTGTCAACTTTGATAAACACATTTTTCACTACTAGGTTAAAGCAACGTGCAATGCACGTTTGCTTAGTTCATGTAATGTACGTTCTCGTGAAAAAATGTTTCAATAATAAAGATGCAATTGTTTTGGATAATTAAGTAACAGTCGATGTAATTGATAAGTAATTACACGTGATAAATTGAAAGAAGAGCGTGAATGGAATCTGTGGAATGGTCTTCTGAATAAACACAGGTCAATAGTTTTATGAATTGTGTTTGAGATAATTTTGATTCTAAGATGACGATCCTGCATTTTCCTCATCTTGCACTTCTTGAACAGAGAGGACATTGAAATGCTTATATTTTTTCTCGTTCAATTTTTCTGGATCTACAAAAAGTTGAAGGTTCCAGATTTTTTTTGATAATTTCTCTGCAACGCTTTTAACATATTGTCGATTTTCCTGCAAATAAAATTTTGTATAGGTTTACATAATTAATATTGAACTCATTGATATATATCTTAAATAACTGTTTGGAATGTAACGAAAGTTTGAAAAAAAAATTAAAGAGATACCTCCCCAACGTGTTCCATCAATTGAACTGCTGAACAACCAAGTGTCTGTTCCGCTATTTCACCAAACAAAGTAGCCGCTAACTTTCCTGTGTTGTCGTCCAGTTCGACATATGCTCTTGCACTTTAAATGCGTTGAATATATTAATTCGTATTTCAATGTTGTTAAATTGTAAATGAAATAAGATATGTATTTGAAATGAATATTGTAAGATACATACCGCGGTTGGCTGATCCCTTGGCTTTTGCAATATATACAAACGAAGGTTTCGTTGTATTTATATCAAGTTCCTCTATTACAGGCAACACATGACATGTAATAAAATACTTGAGCAAACTCATTGACATTTACCTTCGCCTTTATCCAGATTTTTGCTTTCTATATTAAATGATAACAATTTTTTAGTATGTATGCTTGCGCGAATTTTATGATGTATTGCTAATAAAATAATATTTACCGCTGTGGGTTGTAAGTCCTTAATCAAATCTGCCACATCACAAATCTTCACTATTTCTCGAATACCAACAGATGAAAGTGTTGTAGATGGGTATGTCAAAGATCTTGCAATGATAGTTTTGATTATCGAATCATTGTTCTCCGCCCTTGAAATTCAGAAAAGAAGAATAATGCAAGTAAATGGAATATTTACGTAAATTACATACATCATATGATTATGTTTGATATTAATGCATTAATATCTACTTTTTAATTGATGAGTATTACCATTTCTTCATTGCAGTTGCCTGAGGAAGAAGGGGATTGATTATAAAGGTACTTGACGGACGTGATGAGAGAGACAAACCTTTGTTGAAATTGAGATTGGTTTTAGTGCAAGTATATGCAGTATGGAAAAATATGCCACATTCGTTATTATTGTAAATACCGTTATATGATCCAACAGATATTTTTGTTCCAAGTATTATTGGCTTATCTTCAATAATATCTGATATTTTCTGACATTCTTCTTGGACGAATCGACCCCACATGGTCAAACATATTGGGTTCAAGCTACAAAATTGAAATTACTAAAAGTATTAATAAAATATTCTTGAATTAATATTGGAAAGGAGAGAGAAGTTATAAGATTTTTTTACCTTTCATCGACAACATATATCTCTTGTATTGTTGTTGGTCCAAATGTCGTCGTTACCTCTTTAGTTGGGTTAATTTTTATCGCAACAGCTAAAATAGCTAAATATTTTAAATATGAAATGTTAATTTATATTGATAAGAAATTTGTAATGAAATTTATATTAAATTACCTATTTCTCCAATCGACCCTCTATGAGCCTCTAAATCCTTGAATGGGACGATCTCATATTTCGGGATATCTATTTTGTCTTCGTTGTGTGGAACATCTTCTATTATTGTTTTTGAGTTCAGAATCCACTGATATTTGTATTCTCCAATTTTGTACTTCGGATCTACTGGTTTGACATATGCATTGATGATATAATATGAGTGTAAAATTTGTAAAGTGTCGGTCCGCGGGTCAATATCAGCGCCGAACATTGCCGCCTGCACTTGATTACCCTATACGATGAATAAAAGTAATTTTGATTAATAGTGTATTGTATAAAGTTATTTTGATTGTTTTGCTGTACTGAATTTTTTAAATGCTTTAAATATCCTTTATTTTTTATACACAAAATATGTTTTGAAAAAAGAGTTAAATAAGTACAATGTAGTTAATATTTTTATGTAATACGATATAATTTAAGAACCTCTAGTTTCAGAGGATATTGATAATTGGAAACATGATATAGGCTAACAAATATCATACCTCTTGATCAATTAATGTCAAATTTTGGTACTTCACCGTTGTGCGTTGGCTTGTTCGCTTAGGTGACTTCTTCGCAACGATCATCTTAATCTTCCAGTTTTTTGTATTTGGAGTGATATCCTTTATTGATGTGTGCACCGTCCACATTTTTTCCGCTTTCTAATACAAAAATATCAGATTTGTAAGTGTAACAAATCTTAGTTTAAATTGATAAACTACTAAAACAACTGCTGAAGAGTTTTAATTAAATGATTGAATATTAGATATATATGGAAAAAAATACTATAGTACACAATAAATTGAGAGCATACAATGAAATGTAGTTACCTGAATAACATTAATTCAAACATGATAATGTAAGTAATTCCGTAAACACAATATTTTTTGTGGTGTTCTTTTCACGTTGTTCTGTGGACAGTGGTCGTATAAGAATCCTTACTGCAGATGCTGTCTTTGCTCTCGATAAAGCCACATATAATTGACCATGTGAAAAAACAGGTTGAGGTAAATAAATCCCAACATAATCCAATATCTGGCCTTGCGACTTATTTATAGTCATTGCGAAACTTAATCTTATAGGGAACTGAGTTCGTTTGAATGGAAAACCACTATTTTCTTCAACATTTGGTAAAAACGGTATCCTTGGAATGAATACTCTTTTTCCAGTATGGTGTCCAACTGCAATTTCTGCATCTATGACATTTCGATCAAAACCCCGACAAATCAAACGGGTTCCATTGCATAGGCCTTCTGAAGGATTAATGTTTCTAAGGAGCATTATGGGACAGTTTTTCTTTAGTAATAATTCGTGTGGCGGAAGTCCGTTTGGGGTTAGAGTATTTAAGAAATCTTCCATAACTGATTGTTCAGATGCATCTGTTGTCTCATCGAAGCTGTAATATCGATGTATTTCACCAGGAAACCTATGAATCAACAATGCATTTATTTCATCAACATAACCATTCTTCGGTGTTAATATGGCCCGATTCATCATAGATGAAATATTTATTGAATATTCATGAATATCGTGGAAAACATCTTGTATCAAATTATCTAAAGAAGTGTTGTCATCATTATAGGGAACAAGCATCCTATTTGGTATTTTTATGGTTTCATCGATTGTATTTGGCGGCATTCCATTTCCTGTTTCTAACACATAATCTGAAAAATCTGGATCTAGTCTTGCTCGCATATTTTCTTTTAATCGGAACTTAATCAATGTAGGCCACAAATACGAATAAACCAAACTGGAATTTACTTGTTGTTGTCTTGTTCCTTTACGAACTACAGGCAGAACTTGTCGAAAATCTCCACCGAAAACAACAACCTTGCCACCGAATGCTACATCTGAATCATTGATATCTCGTAGCATTTTATCAAATGCTTCTATGTGTTGTTTTCTCGTCATGGGAGCCTCATCCCAAATTATTAATTTTGCTGCACGTAGTAGGTTTGCTAGTGCACTTTGTTTGCTGACACAGCATGTGCTTCTTTCGTCAGTATCAAGTGGAAGCTTAAAGCGTGAGTGTGCTGTTCGACCTCCCGGAAGAATAGATGCAGCAACACCTGATGAAGCAGTTGCAAGTGCTACTAATTTTCTTGATCGTACTGTTGCGAGAAGTGCTTTGTACATGAATGTTTTTCCCGTCCCACCTGGGCCATCTACAAAGAATGCAGCATTTTGGTTTGCAAATACTTTTTCTAGTACTGCATTGTAGGCATGTTGTTGTTCACTATTAAGAGATTGTGATGCAGCGATATCCGTTTCTGGAATTTCAACAGCCAATTCGTCATCGATTTCTCTAGATTTATATTCCTCTTCACCGAAGCAAATGTCCTCATCAAGAAGATTGTAGGAATTAATGTCTTTCCCCATTGATTCAATTGTAAAAGAGATTGACCTCAATACTTGGGTTCTTACATTTGATATAGTATCTTCTGTTGATTTGAAATCAACTGACATATCTTGCTCAAAACGTTCCCAAAGCTCCCTTGGATTGGTTGGATTACAATAAACCAATATTGTTGCAAATAACCGTCTCAAAGTTGAAGGCATCTGATATAGAGTTGCTTCGTTTAAACAATCTTCTAAGCTGCTGTCTCTCTGTAGCAACCCATGCAATGTTGCCGCTTCACGAAATGTTGGGGCCACAACACCATCAACTGTCCTAAGATTTTCAAACGACAAAGGTCCTCTTACATGGTTTAGCAATATTCGCAGATAATACCTCTCGCCTTCAAATGGATTTGCTGTAACAATACGGCATATAACGGTTTTTTTTTTCCGAGGAGTCCAATCCTTGTTTTGTTGGCTCCAAACATAATATTCTGGAAATTCTTTATACAATAATGTTTTTGCGTTCTCGTCTACTCGATTTAATGCAAAGAACTGTGTTAACATCGATTTTCTAGAACGATCTAAGTTAACAACATTGTTTAGATCGTCATTTGCTCGGAAAGTCACTGGGTGTTGATCTTCCAGATGTAAATGTAAACTATACACTGCTGGGTACATTTCATTAATAGTAAAGCCATATATCCTCCACATAGCTTCAGGGGGAGCAATCCATCGAGCTGATTGGAATTGTTGGATTTCATCAACTTGTTGATTGCGTTGTTCAGAAATCAAGTTGAACGCAACTCGATCATGTCCTTTATAAATGTATTTATAAAGATATTTGACTGCTTTTATCGTAGAACAAATCTCGACATTAATGTGACAATCAAATGTTGCAAGCAGATATGGATTATATGGAACAACCCAACGATTATCTAAATTTTTGCCTCTGACTTTGACAACTATTCCATCGTTCGAACGCCTATATATTGGAAATGAATCATTTCCAACAGTTGTAGCAGATGCGTAATTCTTTGGGTAATTACTTTTGCAACGACCATTTTTTTCATGCAAACATTTGATGGGTTGAAGACTCCACATGGTCCATGCATCATATGCTTTACAACAGCATTATGCAAGTGCAAGTTTGTATTTTTATCAGGTATCTCTGCTGATACGATCTCGTCAAAAGATTCTGGTGCATAGACCTTCCAATCCTTTTGTAAGATAATTAAGAAATGCGCATGTGGAAGACCTCTCTTTTGATGCTCAATGACGTAGACATATGCCGAGACTTTACCAAATATTTTCCTCTTGAATAATTGATCCTTTAATTCTTCTAATTTTGCACGGAAGACTCGAGCAACCAAATCAGGTCGATTCTGACCCTCCTCTTGTGGATTTAGTTCATTTGTAATTTCTTTCCAGTTTGGATTGCATGTCATCGTTAAGAAAATGTCCGGTTTGCCGTAGCGTTGAACTAAAGCCATTGCTTCCATATATCTTTTTCTCATGTCTCTTGGACCTCCAATAAATGATGAAGGCAGTATAATCCGTTTTCCAACATTAGAAGCGTTTCTTTCCCCAAGCGTAATTGTATCAACAATACCTTGATATAACTCTGATCGAATATGTTGTTGTTGCTTCCTAAAATAATCCAATCTTGACGTCTCGATCTTGACGTACATATCTACTACAAATTGTTGCAATAGTCGACCAGAAAGTAGCAGAATTGATCTGGCATTTTCTCTGATTTGCAATTTGTAGCAATAATATTCACGGCATGAAACAACTGGGTCCTTCCTTCTTCTGTTTAATGCTACAAAAATTGAATGTGAATGAAAGGTTATTGAGTTGGACGTACATACTAAATGAAATTTTTGAGTATTAATATTGCAATCTAACCTAGTTGTTCTCTTGCAAGTAATTCCTCTGCGGTCTCTGATTGTTCAGGATTTATTGATTGGTTTGTTTCGTTATATGTAGATCTCCTTCCTCTACTGACCCTTTGAATCCCTTGATGCCAACCAACATCGCCACATGGAAATAACAATGGATATTGCAATGGATCATAACACCCAAAATAGTACTGAACTATATGACTTCCACCAGAATGGTTAAAGACAAAAATGTCACGTCCTTTTAGTTGATCTTGACCGTCATTTTCTACCCATATTGCCGCAACTTGTGAAGATGTGGGAGCATTGAATACACGTTGATCTAGGCCAGCATCTGATCTTATATGAATGATTCTATTTTCCAAATTTGGAAAATCACCAAGAGAGCGAAAAAAAACAGAATATGGATTAATGCGAAGAATATCGATGAGTTGAGTTACAATTGATGGATCCATTCTGTTTGAATCATAAACGCGATTTTCTAATTCATGTTCTGTATCGTAGAAATACAACTGGAGATAAGAAGGGCAACCATTTGAAGGAATCAAATCATTGATATAGTGATAGATCTGTCCCTGAGTTCTGAAAGTATAGATTCCTTTATTTCTCCTACAAAGATCTTTATCAAATTTCACTCCGAAGGATGTGAAAGCGAACTTGTTATTATAAGTTCGAATGTATGTCCTGAAATGTGCAGATTCATCTGTGTTGGAGGTGAACAACGAATAAAGCTTATCAGGAACATCATTTGTGGCTAAAGAAATTGTTCCATCAGCACAGCAGAAGCCAGTTGTTTCATGGTGGAATCGCTTTGCTTTACAATGTATGCAGCTGGGTACTAATGGCAGAGAATATGCTTCAGATGGTACTACCTTCATCAATTGTCTAAATCCGATAGAAACTTGATGTGACTCACCTATTTGGTTGAAAAATGAAAATAACGCAACATAAGCAATCTTGTCGTGTTGTTTGAATTATTTGAGTAAGGACATTACTTATACAATAGCAATATTTGATGACTGAATTCAAAGAACCAACTAATTTTACATTTGTTTCTTACCCCTAGAAGATGTCGGCATATTTGTATCATAGCTCGACTCATCTCGAACGACATATGGATCCTATTTGTATAATATATTCCAAAATCTCAGAGGAAACTAATAGAATGATGGTTGAATAAGAAAATAGAAAAATGATTAGAGGAGAACCTGCTGGATAAAGAGTTGATTAGAAGATTCGGAGACATTATTTGTGGTTGAATTTGTCTCTGAATTAATGACACAGACTTCGACACCAGGAAGAATACATACTTCACGAGACGAATCTTTTTCAACGATATCACTATGAACATCAGTGTTCCGCTGTCTCTTTGATGCTTTTTGAACAACACTAAAGTCTTGAATGTTGTCTGTATATTGTACATCATTGTTTGAATATCGAACAATTGACGTAGTCGTTTGATCACCACCGGATGTATTGAAATCATTTATATGAATGAAGTTCTTTTTCGATGCTTTTTGTTTAGCACATCTTTCTCTTTGTTTTCTACGAATCTCCTCCTTTTCTCCTCTGGTAAATCTCTATAGAGGATTCTCTTTACATGTTGTTTACCATGATCTTCAAAAAATAGTTCACAAGCTTAAATTTCACATAAGTTTATATTTTATGTTTGTAATTTTTTTTAAAAATTATTTACAGAATCTTACCACTTCTCATTATGTTAACGAAGGAAATGATTGTTTGAACTGGTAGATACTGTTCTACGCAAGCAAAGATGAAAGAAATAAGTTATAGTTATTTCATATGCTCAATTAAATAAATAATCAAATGATAAAATACTATGAAATCGGAAACTAACAAAACCATATTTCAATTTGACATTCAAAAAATGTTTTTTAAACTATTTGCCAAATTTAATACCCTATTCTAAGCAACTATCAACTATTTCTCAACTAATTATTTTAAAATATTTCTCCACTAATTTTTAATTTGGAAGTTATGAATTTTTTTGTTAATTTTTAGGCGGAACATCAAATTCCTTATGCCACGTCATTAATTCATCTTATCATAATTCATTGGTTGAGAATCCTTTCCCACCAGCTTTTACGTCCTCTCTCTAGGCTATGTGTTTCTCTGTGTTTGCTCAGGGGTCTTTTTGGACCGTTTGATAGGTCTAATGGCGGAATAGTAAAGACACATATCAGAATAGATGACTTTGAGAGTTTTGAGTTAGGGTAATTCTATTACCACTACAAATTTAATTAAGTACACCACAATATTCTCATGTAATTGCATTTTCCATTTATTAGAGTTTTTAGTCCCATTACAAAGGTATTAATTCAAATAGTTTTATAATTACGAATTAATATTTACCCCCCCACTTATTTCTTCATTACACTGTAATCATCAAATTCATTTTACTCCGACCGTTGAATTCAAAACTTTAGTTATTAATTTTCCTCAAGTTTTTGATGAGAATAGATTGCAATGACATCTACAAGGTTCTTCTATTAGTTTTGTGGTCTAAAACATTCACGACAAATTTGTCCCGATAACTTTCGGTGAAAAACAATTTTCGTAAGCATTATAATCTTATCTATTTTAAAGTTCATGCATTAAAGTATATAAATCACGTAAATACACATAAAACATGCATTTGTAATTAGAACTAATTAATGCTGGAAAATTTACCTCAATTTTCTCGAGTTCCGTGAATAGTGAAGCCGATAGAAAACCTCAATCTCCTATTCGTTCGTACGTTTCTTCTAACCAAAATAGAAAATAAGTTTAAATTAGTATTTCGGAATTTAAAAGTTTCAAAATGATAAAATAAAGTTAGGGACTTAATTGGAAATTTGTGAAAAGTGGAAATTGAAAAGTTTAAGGACTGAAATATACTTTTTCAAAATTTGTGGACTAACTGTGGGAAATAAGAACTGCAGGAGTTGTTTTGTCTATAACATAAACTTTGGGACTAAAATAAATACTTAAAATAATAAAAACAAAGTTCAGGGGCTTAATTGAAAATTTATGAAACTGTATTTGAAAATTTAAGAACTGAAAGTAAAATGTTCTACATTACGGGACTGACTGCAGGAAAACATAACAATACCCACGGCCCAACACTTAGATTGCTACCCAGCCCAATCCAAAAAATTAAATACAAACAGTAACATCTCATGCATTAAAGCATATAGGTCATGCCAAACATAACAATATCATATTTTTCATGTGACATATTCTCATCCCATGCATTAATGTATATAAATCACGTAAATTCACATAAAACATGAAATTATAATTTAAACAAATTAATAGTGGGGAGTTTACCTCAATTTTCTCGAGTTCCGTGAAAAATGAAGCGGATTGAAAACCTCAATCTCCTATTCGTTTATACGTTTTAGCTAGCCAAAAAAAAAAAAAAGTTTAAATTAGTATTTCGAAATTTTAAAGTTTTAAAATGATTACATAAAGTTTAGGGACTTAATTGAAAATGGAAATTGAAAAGTTTAACGACTGAAATAGACTTTTTCAAACTTTGTGGACTAAATGTGGGAAATACGAACCTCTGGAAATGGTATGTCTATAAAAGAAACTTTAGGACTGAAATAAATAATTAAAATGATAAAAATAAAGTTCAGGGGCTTAATTGAAAATTTATGAAACTGAAATTAAAAATCCAAGGACTCAAAGTAAAATGTTCTAAATTAGAGGACTAACTTAAGTAAAACAAAAACCTTTGGGACTGAAATCAAACAAATTTTCAAAATTGGCCTTCAAGGACAATTTCTCGGTCAAAATAGAAATATACTCCCCTCTTCTCTAATAATCGAACCAGAGAGGAGAGGAGAGAGGGGAGGGCGATCCTTGAGTTAATGGATGGAGGATGCAAATTTTTCGGTGGTGTTACGGCTCAATAATGGTCGGGAAAGGTGGGTACGCTCATGGGTTCTCTTCTTTGTTGGTTATTGAAGCTGATTGGGGTGGATTTTGGGAGATTTTCCGGTGGTATTACGGTTGAAAAATGGTCGGGAAAGGTGGGTAAGCTTATGGGTCCTCTTCTTTGTTGGTTATTGAAGCTGATTGGGGTGGATTTCGGGATGGGAAAGCCATCGTTTGCGATGGTGATCTGTAGCGGCGATATTTCAAGTATGAGATCACAGTCTTTGATTTACCTGAGGAGAGTCGAGGTATATCTTTGATGCAGCATAAACTCAAAAATTCAAGTGAAAGAAGGGTGTAATATAAATTACCTCTGCATATATTTTTCACGTTTCGGTGTGGTGGTCGTGCCGTTGGTTGTTGTGTTTGATGATGATTTTAGAAATCTATATTCAGAGAGGCCGACTGTGAGAGCAATGACCGAGCAAAAGGTTGCAATGTATCGTGCTAGGCTGGTGGTGGTTGCAATAGCAGAACCGAGGACAATGGGACAATGCAAGGCAAAGAATTTGGGCATCCCTATTCGAGGTAGATTATTGTAAATCTTTCTTCTTCTCAATATGTTCAGACAGGTAATAAATTATTCAGTTTCAGCCTTAATTGCTTATTTTCGGGTAGTGAATTTTCAGTTTCTGTGTGATCATGGAATTCCAGCAGACTACTACTTCATATTTTCGAAATTTTCAGTTTCTATGATCATGGAATACCAGCAGACAGATTAGTTCCTAACATTCTTAATAAATTGCAGCCTTAATTACACGTTCCTAACATACCTAAACTTAACAGAGAACATGAACTGCTGTTAAGGAACACAAGAAAATCTGTTAAATACAAGAATTTCTGTTAATCTCTGTTACATAGCCACTTTATATAATAGAGAGATATCTCACGATGCTTGATTGACCAATCTATAAGCCATAGCGGTACCATGATTGACTTCACATTTCGCTAATAGTTTCCTATAGACAAACGTATGCATTAAATTAAATATTTACACTTTAATCACATAAAGAATTAAAATTAACATATTTACTAACGTGAGTTTGTTTGTAATGATTCGACCAACTTGTTAACTTAAATATTGTCCGCTTTGGAAGATCTTAAACCCATCTTTACTTGTTCAATTGTTATCCGGATTCAACTTATGTCGTTCTGAAAGGAAATGTCAATGGCTCAAATTCTGAGAACGCGATAAAAATTTGTAAAGAGTAATATGAAGTTAGTCTCTTCCAAAACAAACAGAATGTAAGTTAACAATTTGGGCACGGAGATCGATTCGTTACGATATAATTACACTGAGGGTTTAAATTTGAAATTCTTTATCTAAACTAACAGATTCTCGTATAATACATATTTGATTTTTTTATATATAATTATTTAATTTAACTCTAATTGACAAAAAATAATATAGTTTAACACCTGGTATATCATAATCAATGCTATAAAAAATAATAAATCAATTTCAAAAGCTAAATAATTTGTTTATAATGAATTATAATATTTTTTTATTGTTTTCGCTGGGACCCATCCAACTACGATCAAGTAACTAGTACACAATCGTCTTGTCATATGAGAGTCGACACAGACATTCTATATATGAATTGCCACACCTAGTACTAGGACTGTAAGCAAAAATCGTCAAATCGAAATCGCATTTTAGAAATCGTCGGTTTGGTACCACGTGGACCCATCAACGAAATGATTTTGAACCAAACCAAACCGATCAAAAACTGTTTGGTTTGGGTTTGAAAATTTTAATTGCGATTTAAAACCAAATCGGACCTGCGAAAAAATATATAAAAATAAAAAAATGAATTGTTTTGAAAATTCATCCAAATATGTAAAATTCAATAATTTTGTTATTTGTGTGTATTTTTGTTAATTTATGATTTTCTATTACATATATATTATTATTATCAAATAATCATAATTTATATCTAATAATCTCAATACTAACCTAATCTATCAAAAACTATTTTCCTCTTCAGAATTCAAATTTTTACAGTTACTTCTGAGTCTGCATTCTCAACTGGAGGTCGGATACCTGATTCCTTTAGGAGTTTATTAGATGCAATGACAGTTGAGACTTGTATATGCGGAAGAATTGGTTGCAAATTAAGAATGAACCTATAGTGCTACGCCAATAGTTAGATGAAGTGGAAGTATTTGATAATTCAATGAAAGTTGTGGCAGATGGTTTATATGTTCTATTACCATATTTTTAAATATTCTCTTATCTATCTAGTATCTAATACTACGATGATGTAATGAATGCATTTGTTTGACAATGGAGATTGCGAATCACGTGTGGCAACAATTGATGTTTTAGTATATGTGAGAAACTGAATTCGTAACAATATACAACGGTAAGACCCAGTTCGGTAGAGATTAAAATCCAATTAAAATTAAAAATATAGTCGTCATTGGGTCTCACTAGTCTAATAAAAGTCAACAATAACGACTAATTTTTTCATATTAATATGATTTTAATATCTACCGAACATGGCCTAAGCTTGTGTAATTATTATGTTTATATATTATAAACAATTGATTTATTATTATGGCTGGTTATTCTCTTTGTCTAATCAGTAGTTTTGCTTTTCAGATATGATGATCACGATGTCTTGTTAAAGATCATTATATTTTTTGGGCTTTATATTTAGTTTAGTAGACTTGTATTGTAACGTTATCATAACGTCGTAGCCTAAAATGACAAACAAAAAAATATATTTTAGTTTAATGTTATTTCACTTTGATTTAATTGATATTTAAATTTGTAGTAGATATATTTAGTTTGTTTTAGATTTATTGCTAGTAAAATATAAATATATATTTTATTCAATGAATTAATGTCATAAAAGTAAACAGACACAAAAATATACAGCGAAATCGTCGGTTTAAAATCGGACCAAATCGTTAGGTTTAGGTTTGAGTTTTTTTTCAAACCGTTAAAAATTGTTTTGTTTAAGTTTGAGCTTTTCTCAAACCGATTTAAACGGTCTGATTTTAAAAATTTGTCAAAAATCGATAAAATCGGAGCGCTTACACCCCTAGCACCCACAACACAAAGCTATATAAACGAATTCTCATTATCTATAATATATTAAAATATCACATTAAGTGAGAATCATTTTTTGACGATTTTAAACTTACTACATTCAATTATTTCAATAATATCTTTTTTTTTTTTGTTTTTTAATATGTAATAAATACTAAAAAAAATCATTGCCATGTATGAATTTATTGTTATTAATTATCAACTATTTAACATTCATATTAATCGAGACTCGATGAATTTTAATCTACATGAATATAAAGATATTGTAGATGAATTTATTATTTACATGTATCTAATAATCTTAACGAACGTTTAAATTCACGACACTCATTGTTAAAATTAATTATTGAATTTAACTTATATTTTAATCAAAATTTTAAGTTGAACCAAACATGCCCGAGTGTCATTGACTTTAATAAAATCTCACAAATGTATGGATCATGAACTAGCAATATAGAATGAGAAGATTGCTCACACCACTAAAATCTCACAATAATTATCTGTTTATGCTTTAACAAAAATTAACTTGAACTAAGTTACGGAGATTTAAAAGAATTTGATTAGTGTTTTTAATTAACCTAGTTAAAAACTAAAGAAAGCAATATTCAAGAGTGAAGATCTTAGATTAAAACCCAATTACAAGTGCACTAGAAATTCTAATGCATTTAATAATCTCACGAGCAATATAAAATAAAAAATTCTCACATATGACCTACTATATCTTCATACGATATGAATATGCAGGAACACAAAAACTACAATATTTAATTCAAGATCGCAAAAAACATAGAACTATATTTTATCCCCTATGGGACCTTTCGATATTTGTTAAAAATGCTATTATTATATTTAATCTCTCGAAAATAATGTAATTCAAAAACACATCCAAGCAGTGATCAAGCATTCAAACACCATTAATACTCAGTATATAATCAATAAACGATAATTAAGAATTAAAATCTAGCAATCATGCAGTATCGTGTTAACGAGATTTCGTCTTAATCCTAGAAACCAAATGTTTATCCTAGCATGATTGAATCACAAAATATTTTTTTAAGATACACTGAAAACCAAGACGGACTGGATATACAAAACTTCTCAAATGAATATATGTAGTACAATTACATTAGTGCTTCTTAAAATTTTGTTTATCTCGAAGTATGCATGACTCGAGAAATTTATTTATTTTTTAATTACAAATTCAAATTCATATAAAAAATTTTATATATGGAATGTTGGACCTCCGCGAGAAGAAATCAGTGGATAAATTTTCATTCTTATTATGGATACGTCTAGTACCAACAATGTCTAATAACTTCTAGTCATCATGATCGACAACCTGTAGTCGGATTACATCCCCTTTCATATGGGTTTGCTGCCCCCTTCTCAATTGGGACTTGACTCAGTGGTTTGCAGTTCCTTTCATGATCACCTCCTCCAGTGCATGGAGATTGGGTAAAGTCTTTATATTCGATAGCCTCTCCTCGTACACCTTCTGAAAGAAATGCACAGACCAAAAGCACCACAAGAAGCGTAGTCTTTCCTTTCAATGTGTCCATTCTCGGTATTCTGGAAGTCCGATTATTTTGCATGGAAATGGACTACTCCTATTCTATATATAGGGCCGAAGGTTCTTCCAACAACCAACATTGATGGAATGGAATGAATTAAGGAAAACCGTTCGGTGTCTTGTACATTTTGAGGTTGAAATGAATCGAGTCATTAATTTTTTTTACTTTGCTGGCGACTTCATGGGATTATTTTTTATCCATCCAGTGATAATACTTGTTTTGACCATTAACCATGTATGTAAACATGTTTGAAAATAAATTATTACTTGTAAATAAATTCTAAGTAAAAAATAAATAACTTTCAAAATAAGTAGTTTATTTATTTCAAAATTTAACTAAAATGTTATTTATTCTAAAACTTATTTATTTACAAGTATATTTATTTTTAAGAATTAATTGTACATTCGTATCCATTTATAATGGACTCGAAAGGCTATGTTTTCCCTTCATATCCATACAATTCCAATGTACCAACTGTGACATTCGGTAGGAGAATGGATCATAGTTCCGAGACGAAAGTACACAAAGTTTTTCTAGCATGATTAAAGACGCGTGAAACATATTTGCAAGAATGTTCATTTGAATCTTACGGAATATTTTTGTTGCTAGAATGTTCATTTGCAAGAGCAAGGCCGGTACTGAAAATTTTGAGGCCATAAGCAATAATTTTGTACAAGTGTCGAATATTATATTTCTAACGAAAATTTTGTACAATACAAAAATATAGAGTAGCAAAATAAATAATTTCTGAAAATTTACCAGAATATACTTGACAATTTTTTATTCGATAATGACAAAAAAAAGCAGACCAACCAGATGCTGCCAAATCCTGGCAGCTCCACTTTTTTACCAGTAGAGAAATCTTTCAGAATAACGTGCATTGTATATTCAACTCTAACTAGTGCAATAACCTGCATAAAAATAAACATGATTTAAAATACTTTTCTCTCATTCTAGAAGCTGAGGTTTTTCATACCTATCTCAAACTTTTTCGTCTTCTAACATTTTGAATACAATTCCATTATTACGTGTTGTATGAGCTCAATGGTAAAATTAGAAATGGATATGCATGAATTAAACTTCAATGATAGTGGACTGGCGATGAAACTGTGTGGTAACTAAAAAACTAGATAAAAATTTAAATCAAAAATCAAAAATTTATTTTAATAATATATTTTATGAGATCCATAACTTTTATCAGTTGTTCAACAAAATATTTAATCATTTTTCTATAAAAACTTACTAAAAATTTGATTTATGGCCATACCAGATAGGGGCTTAAATTTATTTTTGTTTGCTATTTTTTTTTTCTTTCTATTCTTCCATTTTAGTCATGTTAAGGGTGGAATTGTCTCTTTTACAAGAACTTAACTACAAAAATGAATGAAATTGTCGAGAAGGACCATGTGTACGAATTAGTGATTGGAGATGGGAGTAGAGAACTTTTCGTGGAGGATTAGATCCAGTAACTGGGGGTCTATGGCTGACCGATATTGCACACCATCATTTAGCTATTGCAATTATGTTCCTGATAGCGGATCACATGTATAGGACTAACTGAGGCATGGCAACGGGGCAGATTTGGGGCGGATTTTAGTTATGTTAAGGGTGGAATTGTCTCTTTTACAAGAACTTAAGTGCAAAAATGAATGAAACCGTCGAGAAGGACCATATGTACGAATTAGTGATTGGGGATGGGAGTAGAGATGGCAACGGGGCGGATTCGAGGCGGGGCGACCAATTTTTATTTTTCCATTTCAGTTATGTTAAGGGTGGAATTGTCTCTTTTACAAGAATTTAAGTGCAAAAATGAATGAAACCGTCGAGAAGGACCATATGTACGAATTAGTGATTGGAGATGGGAGTAGAGATGGCAACGGGGCAGATTCGGGGTGTGGCACCTTTGCCTCGCCCCGCCACTCCCCACCCAGCCTCGCCTTAGAAGGGAAGGGGCGGGGTGTGGGCCTGTCCCGTTTATTTTTATTATTTTTGTAGTTAACTAATTTTTTTTTTGTAATTTGTAATTATTATTTTTTTATTATTTATGGGGCAGGTTCGGGGGGGGCCCCATGACCTGAGACGGGGTGGCAATCCCCGTCCCGCCCCATCCCGCCAAACCGTCGGGATAAATGTTTTTTCGCCCTATTCAGGGCCTTATCGGTTTTTTTTTTTTGCCATCTCTAGATGGGAAGGTAAAGAAAATTGATCGTGGATGAAATTGATACAAAATGAAAAGGTTTGAGACCAGAGTGAAATTTTACCCTTTCATTTTACATGATTAAAAGCTTAATCATTTTGAAAATAATAAAATTGAAAAGAAAAGGCATGTCAAGGGTATTTTCGACAAAAAGCAAAACCAGAATTTGTGCAGGGTTTATACTAGAAAAAAAGAAGTCATAAAACCCTGCTTCTTCTTCCCCAAGCAAAAAGCTTCTTTATCTTCCATCAATGGCGATTCACGCCTTCCTCTAAATCAAAACCTAACCCTAAAATCCAGAATCCTCCCTGACCTTTGCTACCATGTTGAAGGTCCTCACCTCCACATGCCGGTTCCACGCCGGTACGTCGTCGTTTGGGGTACAACTCCGGCCCGGGCCCACCGTCAATACTTCCTCTCCAATTCTTCGGGTCCTGAACTCCCTCCGAGGAACTAACACAAAAAGCCCGTATTTTTATAGCCGGTTCTTCTGCTCCGACTCCGCTGATGGGTCCAACCCCGCGGAAGCTGGGTCCGAGGCCAAAGAGGTTGATGGGGCTGCGATTGATGAGGCTGAATCTAAGTCTTCATCAGCTATTGTTCCCACTGTATTTAGACCTGAAGATTATTTAACGGTTAGTTTGTATGAATTATAGTTATACATACATTTAGTGTACAGTAATCTGTGGGTTTATGTATGATTGCTCAAATTTTTTGATCTTTTAATCTTATAAGCAATAAAAAATTGGGCAAGTCTCGATTTTGCCTTTTGGCAAACCAAGATTTGAAAATAAAATTCAACGTTGTGGTCAGGGCAACTCTTAAATCTTAACTTTTTTGAACTCGGGAGCACTTTTGCAACGTTTGTACTGAAAAAGTTCAAAATGGAATTTTTTTTTGCAAGCTTGTCTTAACTAATGACGAATTTGGTCTCATACAAAATATACATGAGAAAATTTTGTGGATTTTTATGTGAGAATGCACACATTTGTATAGTATGCACAAGCTTGTTAGTTTAAGGTGTGCATATCAAATTCGTGGTGAGGCTTTCTTTTACTCTCGTAAGTAATTATTTCTTGATTTCTTCCATTTGCTTTCTCTGCATTGCAATTCAACCACATATTTGGGAAAAGAAACACAGGGAGCCTAAATGATGAAATTAGATATTTTGGATTTATGGTCTATATAAAATCAATGTGTTGGGGTGTGAGGTCTGTCTTTCATTGGAAGATAGGTATTTTAGGATGACAATGAAATTTACGTTTGTCTCTCACTCACAAAGGTAAAAGAGGAAATGAATGTTCATGTTCTATTTGTGGTGATGGAAAATGCAAAGCTTGTGGAGGAAAGGGAGGGGCTTCATTAGTTGTTCATAGAATATAAGGTTTTTCTGTTTCTTACTTCCTTATTTATTGGGGGTGGCAATGGAAAGGTGATGTTGTTCCATATCCAAGGTTTGGAGGAATAATTTGTAGTGAGGAGTTGGGATGATCGTATTTTTTGAGGGGTGGGGAAGAATTTATTAATGATGGCTTCACCTTGATATAATTATTAAACTAGACGAGTGTATGAGAACAGGGGACATTTTATCTGGTTCTATTAGTTTTAAATTTATCTTACTCAGTTTCCAATGGGAGTTGATCCATTTTTTAATGTTTGAAAGATACCCTGTAACTATTAAGTATATCGCTCATAATCCCCCAAGCTGAATTTATGCACAATTCCTTTAGACTTTACAGCTGATAATGAGGGCGGTTTACTGGTCATCATTGTGAAAATTCACTCTTTCCAAGTATCTTCATTTGTACCAGATTTTCTGTTATCGTGTTACATTGTTACTTTTTATAAAGGATGAGGATTATTAGATTATGTTAAACATGAGCTGGTATTTTGTTGTTCCATTTTATTTTTAGAATGTATAGTAATCAAAATCTCTTACTTGTGCAGGTTATAGCATTACCTTTGCCACACAGGCCATTATTTCCTGGATTTTATATGCCTATATATGTGAAGGTATAGCTGCTTATGGTTGAGTACTTTGGTTAGATATTTTTTTCCTAACATCCTGACATTCTATGTTGCTTTCCTGTGCCATTACATGGTTATATAACTTTATTGATCGATTGGCATTAGCTTCGCAAGGTAATTCCTGTAGGTATAAGTCCTGTCGGACAGGGGCGAATCTAGGGCTCGAGTTCAGCTAGGGTGGACCGCGAACATTGAACGCTTACGGTCAACGGTCAACTTCCGTGATAACGGTGTTGTTTATTAATATTTAATTAAATGATATTCAAAAAATCGCCCAGACTAGAATTAGAAGAACTAAATACACTACTAGAACTAGAACTAGGTACCAACTTCTATTTCGGATGAAAAAATCGTTATATAATCTATAAAATGTTCTAATTTATTTTTCAATCAAATATGCAATATATATTAACAAAATGTCAATATTCAGTTTACAATTAAAGTTAATTAAACAACCATTATTATATTAACAAAGTTGAAATTATTTATGCGCTTATATCAATTTTATGTGCTTATGTGATTTCACTTTTCCGCAATCGATTTTTTTGTTAAAGAAAAGTGGAACTTTCTATTAATTAAATAAGTTTTGTTGAAAGTCTCCTCATGACACTAAGGCCAATTTTTTTACAAATTCATTCGTCATTAATTGACCAAACTCTCAAATAAATTGATTAGAGAAAAAAAAATCAAGAAGAGGGACAAATCACCGGTTAAAATATTTCGATTTGCATTAAAACCGGTAAAATGAACATATATTATTTTGTTTCATTGAGTGTCACAAATTAGTGCTCGCCATAATGGTAAACCTATCAATATACTTTAGCAAAGGCCACAGGTTCAAATCCACTTTGCACTTGTTTTTGGTAAAAATTGTTTCCAAAAATTACAACATATTGGGCATTGGAATGTTTCGAACCCGGGACCTCTGATTTAAAAAGGAAAGCGTCAGCCAACTGAGCTACCAATGATGATTGTAAATAAGATGAAGTATCAGATATATAATATAAATCTTTTATCTATTCTCAACAAAAAAAATTTCTTCTCGGCGAATCCAGCTAGGGCAGCCGCCCTAGCTGGCCACCCCCTAGATCCGCCACTGCTGTCGGATTTACTGATAATTTACTTAAAAATAATTCTAGAGTACTTCAAGGGGTACCTGGTGCGCATTTTGTATGGAATCATGCTATGAATTTTTGTTATTCAACTATGAACATTCTTAATTGCTCTATGTTGCTTGGACTCTTCATTTTATTCATTTTAGAGGAAGTACCTATGTCTGACACACACGACAAGGGTATGGGTTCCTTCTTGGATCCTTTATATCGTTTTTGTTAGTTTGATATTGTATTTAAAAAGGTTTCTAATTTCTCTCTCATATTTCTAGACTTGAAATGAAATTCAAGTGAATTATCACAATTCGCAATTTCATTTATTATAGATTTACATTTAAATATATAGCATAACACCTATCCAAGCACCCACGTACCTTGTCTAAGCTCAAATGCAGCTGAATCATAAGTATATAAATTTCTAAACTAATTTTAAGTTTATATGTATCATCATATCCATATTTAAATTTTGAATCATTTTTAGCCTGTCCCCATATCCTATATTTTACAATGAGAAAAAAAAGATGTGACTCCTAGCAACATGGATTATATATATATATCAAGATGAAAGTAAAGTAAATTCTACTCATATTCTTGGTAACTAGAGCTGATCTGCCAACCATTCCTGTATATATCCTTTTCTGCAGGATCCAAAATTGTTAGAAGCTTTAGTAGAGAGTAGAAAACGGCAAGCTCCTTATGCTGGTGCTTTCCTACTTAAAGATGAGGCAGCGTATGAGGGTACAGATGAAAAAAAAATATATGATCTCAAAGGAAAAGAGTTATTTAATCGCCTTCATGAAGTTGGTACACTGGCGCAGGTAATTTTCTTGCCTTTATTGTTGTTAAGTTATTGTTTGAAGTTATTTATCTATGGGAAGAAATGTCTTGAATTCATCAAGCTGGCTTGATGATCTCAGATTACAAGCATCCAAGGAGATCAGGTGATTCTTATTGGTCACAGGCGACTTCGAATAACTGAGATGGTTAGTAGGACTCTTTCTTCATTCATGATTTGGTAGATTTTAAAGTTCTGCCTCTTGTTCATTAATATTTTTATCTCCTTTCTTACCTCTCGAATATTGTTTCTATATGTACACACTTGCAACTTGCAAGAAGTTTTTTCCATGATGTTGGTATATATTTGCATATTCATAGCTATATATACCTTCATCCATGGCACACATGCACAACTGAAATAATTATCTCGTGCAGGTCAGTGAGGATCCTCTTATGGTCAAGGTCGATCATCTCAAGGTGTGTGCAGTTTTTCCATGTGAATACTTTCATAAATACTCCAAGTTACATAACGAACTTCTGAGGCTACACTTTCTTTACTTTTGTTCTTATGTCTTCAGGAAAAGCCTTATGATAAGGATGACGATGTTCTTAAGGCAACATCATTTGAAGTTATATCAACTCTTAGAGATGTTTTGAAAACTAGTTCGCTTTGGCGGGATCATGTACAAACTTATACTCAGGTATGATTTTTCCTGTTTCTGATTTTTTGGCTTTTCTTTTTCTGTATGCAGAATAACATGGTCAAACATTTGAATTTGTTTATGAATAAACACACTTGCCTTCGTTTAAATTTGATATAAAAGGTGTATTCTAGTGACTGAATCACTTATTTGAAACTAAGGTGTTGTACTAGGTAAATTTTCCAGCCTTTGTTTTTGCATTCGTCCAAACTATATTAAGAGGAATGGAGTAGTACATATAGTTTTACACATCATGTTCCTAATCAATTGAGGGTTTTGACATATATGCTTAAAAGCGCTTGTATGCCTGGCTGCACCTAACTAATTAGCAAGTACTCACACTGTCCCAAAAAGATAAACTTGCTTTCCTTTTTTGTTTGTCCCAAATTATAGGTTGATAATTAGCCCATGTTTGAGCCTTATTTTTGTTTCAAAATGTATTTTGGAATAATATTTTGTTGGAGAATGCGTGGTTAAAAAATAAGGAAAATTTTTGTGTTTGTGTGTAAAATTATTTTATGTGAGAAAGTGTGGTTGGAAATGAATTTGAAACAATGAATTTTTGGAAAAATGGGGGCCAAACATAGTTTTAATGTCTTAATTTTCTAGTATAGCCCTGTTTAATGTGACTTGTTATCAATAAATATGAGCTACCAATAATAATTGTACGATTATATTAAGAAAAATGTAAGTAAATCTATGGTTTCAACATATATTAATTAACTTTCCTTAATCTATGTGAAAAGAGAAACAAGCCTATCGTTATGGGATGAAAGGAATATTTTTTTTCTTTCTTTTGCTGTTTATGAGGTCGTATATGATACTAAGCATGTTTGGCAAAAAAGTTGCTATCTTATAAGCTGCACCAGCCACCAATTATGTAGACTTCTGGTCCACACAATTTGTGGGTCTCTAGCTTATAAGATAGCAACTTTTTTTTTTTGCCAAATATGCTCTAACTCCGTATGCTTTTTAAAGATAGGCTAGGATCATGCTCAAGAAAGATTTTTGTTTTAAGATATTTGATTGTCTATAAAATGCAAATAAATATGCATTTTTCGTAATTTGGAAGCACTACTGTGTAATATCTCTTTTATCATAAGTGTTGTACTTTATGTAACGGAGGAATCTATTGCCTGAACTTGAACAAGACAACATTGCAATTAAAGTTGGTGAAGTGTTTCTAATGGTTTTGTCTACATATAGTATCTATGCTACCTCCTAACTTTTTCAATATCTGCAGCATATAGGTGATTTTAATTATCCAAGATTAGCAGATTTTGGAGCTGCAATATCAGGTGCAAACAAATCACAGTGCCAGCAAGTGCTCGAAGAACTAGATGTAAGTAGTCTACAGCCTCATCGCGTTTCTATCTTTTCTAGGTTCCTGCATAAAATTCTACTTAGAAGAGTAACATTGTAACTTTCAGTCTTAGCATCACTCATCTGTGGGTTTCAGCATCTCGTAGTCTTCTAAGAACTCAAAATTGCTAAGAGGATTTGTATTAACTTAAGTGCATCCCTTGTCCCTTGATGAATTTACTAATTTGAAATGGTAGAAAGCTAGGAAACTTTGTAGGACCATGCTAGAGCAACCAAAACTTCTACATAATTTTTTACCTAAGGACCAAGTGACGGCCCCCTATTGGAGGGAGCGCCTGGCCCACCGGCACCCCTCCAATAGGGGGCCGCCACTTGGCCCTTAGGTAAAAGATTATGTAGAAGTTTTGGTACATATAGATTAATCCAACTTTGTACCATACAAAGGAAAGCTAGAATAAAAACTCTGTCATGGAATTACTTTTTATTTTCTCTTGAGTTGCTTGTTCAAGGTGCTCGGAGCAAAGATGTTTAATTCTAAGATAATATCGATAATAAGATAAAAAGGACATTCATTTTGTCCCAACAATTCGGGCATGGCACTGAGAGGTTGTTGCTTTCTAGCATTAAGACTGTATCACCCTATCAAAGTTTCTACCTTTCATATTCTGATGCTCATTACGATCTCGAATTCAGGTTCATCAACGACTAAAACTTACTCTGGAGTTAGTGAAGAAAGAGATGGAGATCAGTAAGATCCAGGTATGGCTGTTTGGATGGAGATCAATTCTAGAACTCTTAATTGCTGTTACCTTTCCGTTTGATCTCACCCTTTTTTGGCGGTATTCAGGAATCAATAGCAAAGGCTATTGAAGAAAAGATAAGTGGAGAGCAGCGACGCTACTTGTTGAATGAGCAGCTCAAGGCCATAAAGAAGGTTGGTTGCTTGAGTATAACAATTTGCATGCTTTGTAATATACATTTTCTAAGTGTCATGGAGGACTCTGTGGTTGCTGTATGTCTGTATGAATAGTTTAGATGTGATGAGATGTTTTGAGAATTATCTGATTATGAATTTATTTGCCTTGTACAGGAATTGGGATTAGAGACTGACGACAAAACCGCACTTTCTGGTTTGCCCTATTCTATATAATTTACAATTGGCGTTCTGCCTCATCTCTCTTTTGATTTCTTGGTTATTGCAAGAGCTGTGTGTAGTACTTGCATTTATTTTTTTGGTTAGGCAGAAGCCTAAAACATTTGAGACTCACTCATGTTGTCTTGTTGGATCCAGCTTTAAATTAAATCTGCCATGTGAATGGTTTGATTAAAAGCATGTTTGGAAAGTGTTTATAATCAGTTTTAATTATAAGTAAATAGAAATGAGGGGTGGATAAATGGGTAATACTTATGAGTCCCTCGAAATGTATGGATAAAAAGTGAGTTGATGTTTAAAAACTGTTTATAAACATGAGTCAAACATAGCCTAAAATGCTGTCTTGTTGGATTCCTCATAATTTATTTACAATTGCTGGGGCCTTTTTTTCATCACATTGAAACTGCCTTATTCTGGAGGCAAAGTTACGGGCTATCTTGGATGGGATTTCACTTGCTCGACAACTTGGATTATAGACATCTAGGTGGAAGCGGACTCATTTGTGGCCATTCACTGCATCACTAAAAGTGAAGGACCATGTTCGATTCAATACATTTTCAGGCAAATAAGATACCTGCTCTTATTAGACCATGACACTATTTCCCACACTTATCGTGAGGGGAATTAGGTTGTCGATTCACTTGCATCTGAGGGTTTGAACCAGCACCATTATTAGGAGCATGAACCTCTTGACCTTCTATGACGACTTTGGACTCGTATAGATTGACAGATATGGACTTTCTAGTATTATGGGACATTAGTTTGCTTCTCACCTGCTTTCTCTTATATGAAGTAGTACTTGATTTATTTCATTCTTTTATATGTTGCATTGTTTTGCTTTTTGGAAGTCAAGTTTATGCCCCTTAGTTTTAATCCCCATCAACCTTCCTTTGTGGAGCTTGAAAGCCCATTGAGGATGGGTTGATGTTTTGCTTAAAAAATAAAAAAATTAGGCCTGTTCTTCACTATGCTTTCCTGTCTTCCTTTTAGAATCTATGGTGACGTGAAATGTGCATATGCTTAAAGATCTATTTTTCTCAAACGCAGAATACTCTCTGCTTTGAGGCCAAAATTGAAGAAAAGAAAACTTCATTTAAGGTCCGTTTGATTGGCGGAGTTTTCCATGGAAGTAGGAAAATATTTTCCTACTTTCACTTTTTTGACTGTTTGATATGCGAAATTTTCCACGGAAAATATTTTCCTTCCCTTTTCTAGGTACAACCCTTTGATGCACAAATGGTGGAAAATGTTTTCCCACCTATTGTTTTTTCACCTAATAGGTGGGAAAACATTTTCCACCTTTTTTTTTTTGCAATGGGAACAAATTCTAGACACAATGGTAAAAAAATTTCACTTTTATCGACAACTTTCATGCAAAATAAAGTCAAACGAATGATATTCGGTATGGTAAATGGTTTTTTTTTTCAAATTTTTTTTTTTTTGACAATGAGAACAAATTTTAGACCCAATAGTAGAAAAAATTATCACTTTAATGGACAAATTCCATAAAAAACGAAGTCAAATGGACACCAAATTTTCAACATTTTCCATGAAAAATTATACCAATCAAACACAATTAATTACAATTCCCAGTAAAACATTTTCTAAGAAAATCAATTCCCCGTAAAACATTTTATTTCCACCTATTTTCCACCCTTGCAATCAAACAGACCCTTAGTTTTTTCTCTCTCTTTTTGAATCAAAGTAAGAGATATTTTATTATAGGTGTTATGCAATGTTATACGAGATATTCATTTGTAGTAGCACATAAATTCTTTTCCTTTCTTTGATCAAATAACTTGAACCAGAGTTATGCTTTCTCCATGAGGACATACATGCTGTTGATACTGCATTTTTATTTTGAGTTTTGGACTAATTTTAAAATTTTAATTTTTGTTATTCAGTTGTATTTTTTTGTAGTCTTTTTGTTTTTTTATGGCAAGTTTCATGTTAGTTCTCAAGACCCTTTTTAATCTTAAAAAGGTGTTCCATTGCATCCCTGTTAGTAAAATGATGATTTAATGAAAATCTGGGTCATCTGAATTCTGATATGATGCATACTCTCTTTATTTGGACCTTTTTTCACTCTCCTTTGGATGATAGGTTACTGTATGGGCCATTGTTTTGGCATTTGTGCTATTTTTATTTGGTCTTGTGGCATTAACACGTCAGCATGCACCTTCAAATTACAAATGAACATATCAACTTGCTCTCAATTCTCCAATTTAAGAATCTATTCGGCGTCTAGGAAAAAATGTGCCAGGCTGAAAGATGGTCCAGCTGATAAGAAGATATTTGGACACGGCTATATAATTTGATATGTTGTCAGTGAAGATAATAGGTGCGTTATGTGCAAGAAGACGGACACATGCTAAAAACGTCATGTTGCGTGATGGTTAGATTTTGCCTCTAGTGCATATTACTCTTTATGTCAGTTCATTGGGCAATGCCAATCAGGTCTCTAGTCCTCTTGCTGGAAACTTGGAGGATACCAGTGGCGTGATAGGGAAATATGGGGGACTTAAAACACATTTCATGATGCTGGTAATTTAGTGAGGTCGTAATAAAGTAATTTCCTGTGGCATAGAGAACCCTATTGAAAGATTAAGAAATATCTTGATTTCCTCTTGTTTTTTTTTCTCTTTCACGTTCGGTAGCAGAACTAAATTTCTTGAAATACGAATAAAGTTGGCTTAAAAATATGTAGAGAGTAATTTGATTATAATAAATTGATTGTTGAAAAAGAGCGCAATCTTATGTTTATATAGGCAAATTAGTTCCATAATTTTAGTGACTAGAGTAAATAAAATCCTAAAAGGAAACAAAATTCTAATGTAAAAGAAAGAAAAAATAGTATTCTAATCATGAAAGGAAAATGAAATCTTATTCTAAATAAAAAAGAAAGAAAACAAAAGAGATAAACTAATCTTATTAATAAGAAAGAAAACAAAAGAGATAAACCAATCTTATTTGGTATAAGATTGTCTTACATCATTGTTCCCCACTTGAATAAAACTCATCCTCGAGTTTGGTTGAAGAAAAGAAAATCAATCAATCGAGAGCAAAGTACTAAAAAATTTGTGCCGCATCACACATTGAACAAATATCATTTCTTTATTTTCTGCAATTGCATTGAATGACATCAACTTTTCTCCTACATAACTCATCTTCTCGTTCTTAAGGGCACTTCCTCTTTGGCATTACTTTAGAGATGATGTTTTATTGAATCCTCTTTGCGCACATAAACACTGGAATTTTCAATTATTTGTGAATTGTGATTCTCATTTTTTGTTTTTTACTTCTATTGATGTCATCTTCAATGCTACAATTCTTGCACTATTTTGCTCGTGCTTGTGCAATTCTTTGACATTCGGACATAAGAGAAGGTCAACGAATATTTTATTCTTAATTTGACAAGCCTTACCTTTGACTCCTTCATGACTATCAAGTTTAATTTTCCCTTTTCTTCTGTTAACTTCAACTTATTCATCTTCAAAGTGCACCTCGATCTTAGGGTCTTCAATTGCAATTTCATTAGAGTGTTTTTATCCTTGCGCTTATATTCATTGTCAATTTTCATATACAAGGGATCGGTAGGTCTCAGTTTTCAACTTGGGCACGTTTTTCTACCTCCATTGTAGTATCATAGTCTGTAACATATCCTAATCATCTTGAATGACAATTTTTTTATCCTTGTCATGTGCGTTATAAATCTTTTGCTCTTTGTTTACATTGATATTTGCAAATTGCTCTTCATGTGACAATAGAACAATCTTCTTACCGTACCACCAAAACAAATACTTGTTATCGACCTATATATGTGGCATCTACATCAGAGTACCATGATTGTTCCCAAAAATATATGAGTCCATCCATATCATGTTACACAATCTCTTCTTTGTAGTATTTTCGAATAGACCTTTATATTTTGAATTTCTTACCCCCTTTCAAATTTAAAGCTTTTACCAATGCTTTGGATACTCCCGTAGTCTAGTATTAATTTGCGTACTTTGTTGTTGAGTGTGCATTGTGTTCTAAAAAACTTGTCGCGCTTCACATTGAACTCCTTTATATCTCCCAAGTAGACCTTTGTAGAATCCTTGATAGTTTGTGAGTATTCAAACTTAAGCTAGGACTCAAGAAAATTCTCATTCTCTAGCCATCTGTTGTTGTGTTCTGGGCCTATTGAAGCAACTAATATTTATAGAAGTCAAAGTTTGCAAATTCTTGCCAACTACATCTTCAAACATATCCATCATTAGTTCCAAACTTTGGATCAGGGTTGATAATTTTGCAATCCTCCGATCATCATCGCAAGGATTCGTACCACTACCACAATAGGTAGCTATCGGTCAAGGACAAACCTTGCTTTGATATTAATTTTGGTACAAAAGCGGAATTGAAATTCTTGAAAGGAATCTGTCCCTTTCTTTTGGTTGGAATCTGTTCCTACATGTATGGATATGCCTGGAAGGAATATTATAGGCTGAGATGGATAGGTTTGATGTTATATTAGTGATTTGTATATGTTTCAATATGTATTATGTCTGTATGTATATATGCATTTCACATTAGAACAAAAAAAGGCTGTGAACATATATTTTCTCTTGTAACTGGTCCTAGATGATTAGCAATATGATATCTGCTTTACAATCAGTTGGTTAATTTTTCTTCTTCTAAAAATATGCCTTAAATCGGTGTCAGTTATTAATGCTTTCTCTTCATTTACCCATGACCACTCATATCTTCTTGCTGAAGCTAGGTACGAAATTGTGTTAAGTTGAAAATTTGTTACCATTTGGCAGATCTTCATCTTTGTTTATCAGTTTCACGTGATTTGTGCTTGAGCTCTAAGAGTGTCTGATGTTAATATAGTCGATTATCCTGGCTTTATCACATTTACTCCACAAACAAGGATCTCATTTTGAATTGGTAAAAATTTGTTCGTTACATTGGTTTCTGATACTGCAGCAAAGTTCAGGGAAAGGCTTGACCCAAAGAAAGAGAAAATCCCACCTCATGTTTTGCAAGTCATAGAAGAAGAATTGACAAAATTGCAATTATTGGAAGCTAGTTCAAGTGAATTTAATGTGACACGTAATTATCTTGATTGGTTGACTGCATTGCCTTGGAGTGAATACAGGTCAGTAGTCTATTATCATCTCATAGACGGTCATATCTTAATCCTTTGGCACCTTTCTTCCACGCCTCTTCCATTTTATTTAAAATTTTTAAACACTTTTGAATCCGTTGATGTGCTCTCTTTAAGTTTGTGAAGCTATTGTTGTTATTGGTGGATATAGTTGAGAAACTGGATATTGTATGTATGTTAACTCTTTAACATAGTGACCGTCTGTCATCTTGATGGTACAAATCTTTTCCCGAAAATGCTATTTTACTTGAATGCAAATGGTTTCCCTTGTAATTTATCTATAACTATTAATAGTGGAAGTGAATATTTCCATGCTGAATTAGTTGCAAAGCTAAGCAACTTCCTGGAAGATCCTGAAGCTTTATCGTTAAGAACAATTTTATCCCCTGAACTGTGAAAAGTTGGATGATGATCTTGAAAAGTTCATGTATTTCTATGCTGTAGGATAACTTAGTGCTGTTTATTTTTTTATAAAGAAAACGGGAAACAGGTCTGTTCATAGCTACAGAAAATGTGGAATCATGAGAAGTGTAGAGGAGAAACGAGAAGAAAATGCTTTACCCTTGCAAGAGTATAAGCAAATCCACATGAAAAATACTAATCAACTATCAATTTTCAATTACAAGCATTGTAATACTTTATATAGAATTGAGAAATCCTAGACTAGTAGGACCTTAAAATGCTTTTGTGGAAACTTGTTGATCACCTGCAGAACTAGTCGTAATGTTTTATATTAAAAGAATAATGACTTACTCCTTCAAGAATATAACATAGAATTTCTGGAAATTACAAATATACCCGATTCAGAAGTGTACTTGATAGAAAAATCAGGTGGTAACTGTTTTAGAGACTGGACGAACTCGGTGATAGTTGTTCTAGGATATTAATTAAATATTTTTAGAGAGGCTGCACGCTTTTTAAAACTCTCCCTTTAAACTTGATTCCCCTAGAACCTCTCGTTGCCTTTAGCATTTTTATCTTGTTCAACACCAGACACAAACAAGAGATAATGTCTAGTGAGACTACTTTTTTTTTTGATAAGGAACCTAGTGAGACTACTGGATATGTGAGAGGTTGGTATTGGGATTGATAACGAGCTTAGTCAAACATCTTTGATGTTGCGTTTTTTTTATTGCAAGTATACGATATCGTAACAATACAGTGGACCTTTGAGTCTGGATTATCGTTCCCATGAGAACTATACTTTAAAACTTGATTAGATTTTTCTAACTCCTATTTGATGAAAACAAACAAAAAATTATGCGTTGTGAGTTTTTGATTTAAACAATTGAAATTAAGTAAAAAGCGCACAAAGATGATTGGGAATTCAAATAATAGATGGAAATTAGGAACGAACAATTTTTTTTTTTGATAAGTAATCACAATATTTTATTAATCAGCGAAAAATACACGGGAAGTGTATAATCAAAACAAACAAGAAAGAAGCGACATGAAGTTAGGTAGTCCATCGATAGGATTACTAGCCGTGACATTAAATCAAGTGTACAAAGTCATAAAAAATAATTCTCTAAATTGTTCTATGGTCCGTGTTTAGTCTTGAAAACACCGGTTGTTCCTTTCTCTCCACACACACCAAGCAATGCATTCTGGGATAAGGTTCCAAACAAGCTTGATATTCTTGTCACGAAGTTTTCTCCTCCATGCTTGCAACACATCTTCAATTCGTCTAGGCAACACCTAATCTATATGTTTAGAGGCCAGAATACCGTTCCACAGCCAACGAACTCCACCACAGTGAATGAATAAGTGGTCATGCGTCTCCCCATCACTCCTACACATATAGCAACACTCGGTAACAAAAAAGCCCTTTCTTTGAAGGTTATCCATCGTTAGTGCCTGACCCCTCACAACCTCCACAATAAAAAAGCCACCTGTGGAGGTAATTTACAATGCCACACCATCTTTCAGGGGAATGAGTGCTCCACATGTCCCAAAAGGGACCTAAAATAAAAACGAACTGAAAAATACCATTCCGTGCCAACCTCCAACGGCTACGATCAACCTCTCCAACTCGAATGTGTCTCATACAAACTGGATAAAAATAGTGCATAATCATTCAATTCCTAATCCTGCAGGCCCCTCTGAAAGGTAATATTGCAACTACAACCCTCATTGTAGATGGTTAAAACGTCATTCTTTTTGATTTCTAATTGCATCCATTTGATCCCTAGCATTCTCGTATCTTCATCATGAGCTTCGGCACAACTATTGAGTATTTATACTTTAGTCCCCAAACTTCGGATTTTGCCCATTTCTCGCCATTTTTCACTTTTTTTCTTTCAAATCCACTTCCATTTATTGAGTTTAATCTAATAACATATTATGTAATAAATTAGGCCATAATTCTATTAAAAGAAGTACAAAATGTCAATATTTTTGAGCTCGAATAAGTGTATAAAATACACTTACCACTTGACTAGATAGCAATCCAGCATAGGTAGGTAGAGTTCATTCATCCAGTAGAAAGAAAATGATGAGCAATGATGTTATAGGTGCTCACCCTTCCGATCGCAAATTGGGCAAGAAGACAGATGTTTTATTAAGAATTGTCTTTTAGTGAGGCATTATTGGAAGTGATCAAGTACGTTATTAGGACTGGCCTTGGACTCTTTCATTACGTTTGGGAGGAGTCAAAAGGATGGCAGATTTCTTGTTTTGAGTGGCGAACCTAACCAGTTAAGCTGACTTTCTTTTCCAGGCATGTTACACATGGTTCCTGCTTCTTTTTAGCCTTTACCCAATCATTAAAGGGAGTTGATGGGATACTTTCCATGCCTGATGCTTTCATCTCGGACTTCTAGCCTCAAGCCTATTAAGCATAGTGTTTACCCTTTGTGGGCCAAATATTTAATCTTAGACTGCAGGAACTTTTTGATGCCTACAATTTCTCACATTAGAATATGACTAGTTCTATCGATCATTTCTAAAATAAATGCTTCATACTGAATTCTTTCCTTTACAGGCCTGCAGCATTTTCTGCAGGATACTCTCCACCCTTGAAGATAAAAATTATAAGCAATGCAGAACAGAATGCAGAATAGTTACCAACTGCACATGATTTGAACTGTTATGTTGTATGAAGAGCCTATTGTTTTAAGCCCCTTCAAACAGCTATGCTAAGAATTTTCTCACTTATTGAGTCTGAATGCTAAATGAGACTGGCTAGAAATAACACATCATGAATTGTGATCCTTTTGGCCTTTTTCTCACACTGTTTCTGGTGTCTATCTTATATGAACACTCCAGTACTGCTTTTATTGATTTGGGTTCATTATCGAAAATTTAGCTAAAGCATTTGAGTACTGCTGATGGTTTTTCTTACGTTGTAAACTGGGCGTGGTTCTCTGTTTTCGTTTTAAGTTACTGAGGACAGTACATTAATTTGAATTGAAATTTTTGTTTGTAAATTTGTCATGTATAAAATTGTCTGATTCATATTTTTTGATGTTTGCGGTGTTTTTGTTTCATAACTGAGTGGAGGTTTCTCATTTTAAATTGCTGGTAATGGTACTCTGATACCTGCTTATCATTTCTGTTTCCTCTAGTGATGAGAACTTTGATGTAATACGGGCACAAAATATTCTCGACGAAGACCATTATGGATTAACTGATGTCAAAGAAAGGATATTGGAGTTTATAGCCGTGGGGAAACTGAGAGGAACCTCACAAGGTTGGCATTTTCTTTCTTCTTTTTTGTTTTCTGGAATAAGGTTGGCACTCTTAACTTGTATGGTTTTTACATTAGGTTTCTGAAATCACATACTTTAAACATATCCATGCGTGTTATTGTAAGCAGTTATCCCTGACATCGAATGTGTATGCACGTGTGAGCCTATGCAGACACGTCAATGCTTTGATATGTGTACGAGAATAATGTATGTTGTGTCAATATAAGCGACTCAGACAATCTGGATGTTAATTTCAAATTACTTTTTGTTTCGTGTTAACCCTTCTTTGTTATTGGTATTTGGGCCTCATTGTGAATCCAGCTTTCTGGACCCTAAGCTAACATAGTAAAACTACTTCTAATGCATCCCCATTTCCTGAAGGTCTGTACAGCTATTATATTGACAGATCCTAGAATCATGGTTTCTTGGTTGCTGTATATGGTCTTGTGTGTCAAGTTATTTAACATGGAAGACAAGGAAGCAGCAGCTAATATTAATGACAGTTTTCTTACTTTCATTGAGTGTATTATTCATTCCATAAATTATCATGGATCTAGCAGAGAACTGGTCACTGTTGCATTGTCCTGTGGGTTGAACAATTATGATGTCATTGGATATGGCTATTGTATTTCAAATAACTCTCTCTCTCTCGTGTGCGTTACATTACATGTTTCTTTTCTGCTTTTGACTGTGCTAGACTTGTGCTGCACAGTCTTCAATATAGGAACCAGCAATACAGAGTATTGAAGTCCTTTATTTGTTGTTGTTTTTTTTTTTTTTTTTTTATATGTAATTACAGGTAAAATCATATGCCTCTCTGGGCCTCCAGGGGTAGGAAAAACTAGTATTGGTCGTTCAGTTGCCCGGGCCTTGAACCGTAAGTTTTACCGGTTTTCAGTTGGTGGTTTGTCCGATGTTGCTGAAATTAAGGTAGGCAGTGAATCTCAAAACGCTTGAGATAATCATGCAACTATGTATATTGATATTTTATGTTCATCTATTTGTTATTCACTCCGAAATTCACATAAAGGGGCATCGTCGAACATACATTGGTGCCATGCCAGGGAAGATGGTGCAATGTTTGAAAAGTGTGGGAACATCTAACCCTCTGGTTCTGATAGATGAGATAGACAAGGTATTCGTGGCTTGTTTTGTTTTGTTTTTGTCCACTGCTAGAATTTGTTGTTTTCTATTATATACAAAGTAATTTTTTTTCCTTCTATATCTTTCTAATATATTTTTTACATATGGCAGTTGGGAAGGGGACACGCTGGTGATCCAGCAAGTGCAATGCTGGAACTTCTTGATCCAGAGCAGAATGCAAACTTTCTAGACCACTACCTTGATGTTACAATTGATTTATCGAAGGTAAGTAGGCTGCAATCTTCTTTATATGTGGATCATGACATTATTAGGGTTAGGCTTACACTTTCTAAGGTGACATTTTCCTGCTGTAATTGACTTGGGTTTTTAATTGAATTTGTAATATAAATGTTCACTATTTAGAACATATGAGCTTATTTATATGATGTGATTGATACAACAAGTTCATACCCCCCCCCCCCCCCCAAACACACACAAAAAAAAGGTTTATAAGTATATTGCTTAGTCACCATGGTGTTAAAGTATTAGGACCTACTTCTGCTGTATTCTTCCCTCAGTAAGAGGGAAAATACTCGCAGAACTGCATGTCATTTTTTTTTGGCTACATAGAAGTGCATGTCAATGAACAGAATGATGTGTTGAAACATTCTATGCTCTGTATGTCGTCATTTTTTTCCTGAGAAACTTTAAGCTACAAAAGATTAATTATATATAATTTTTTTCTTTATCTATATTAGTAGGCAGTTATCTTATTTTGCGTTTGTTCCTGTTTGATTGGAGATGTAATATTTTGAATTTACTGATGCATGTGTTATTGAACATTTTGAATTATATATCTTAAATTGTCCCCTTTAACTTGATTACCGATCTCTTCATACTAGTAATATTTATGATTGCCAGGATATATGTACAATCCACGGGCCTACCGACTTGATTGGAGAGGATCAATATGAATTGTGGAAAATATACTTTCCATTGATTTGAAGAGAATGGGGATTACAAATTTTTAGGACTGGAAATTACGTATGAAAGAAAATAATGTACAGCTATACAAAGATTCTAAGTGCTAAAAAGCTAGAAGTGGAAATATGATTGCCTAGACTATTTACATAAATGATTCCTAAGAATCTTTGAGAAAACAAAATCAGAATCTTAAAATGGTAAGATTATATTTTAATACTGAAATTTGGAGTATTTTCAACATAAACTTAAGGCTCGTTATAAATTTCTGATATATTTATTGTTAAAGACTATCGTGCCACGGTACTGAAAGTTCTCATTGAGGATTATGATGATGTGGTTTAATTGTGCACAAGATCTCAAATGTTTGTAGTTTGTGAAACTGGTGTAGCTATTACTTCATTGTTATCTATTTTTGTTTATGCTGGAATTTAGATATTCTTAAATTGGCTAACCTGCTAGATGTGGCATGAATTCTTTTACAATTTTGCCGCAGGTTTTGTTTATTTGTACTGCAAATGTAGTGGAAATGATACCGAACCCTCTCTTGGACAGAATGGAAGTAATTTCAATTGCTGGTTATATTACTGATGAGAAAATGCACATTGCAAAAGATTATTTGGAGAAAGCTACTCGTGAAGCTTGTGGTATCAAGCCTGAACAGGTATCTCTCTCTCCCGCCTCCTGCAGACCTCCAACTTTAAGAGACTTCATATCCTACTTTCATGCATCAAGAAGCCGTTTTCATTCAATGACAAATTTGAAGAGACATGCTTATTCTGGAAAGAAATAGTAACACACTAAGGTGAAAATGGCTAAATAGTGGTTGCACTTGAAGAGCTTACTTTGGCATACTTTTGAGGGTTTTATAGGATTTTGACTTGTGACTAAGTTACAGAATTTTCCATGATTGGGAATTATTTTTCGCTCCATAACTGATGAATTTGAGGTTGCAAATAAATGATTTGTACTACCACCAGTTTTTTGCTTATTAAACAAGCAGATTGATTGGTACAAGAATTTTCATAATTTGAGCTGCAATATTTTATTACCTTACCCACAATTTCCAGTCTGGTTCATCAGAACTAGAGTGCAGATGAATTGTGATCTAAACTGCCAATTTTGGCTATTTGGCAACTTTGCAGCTAAATATCTTATAATTGTCATAAAATTTGAGCTTCTATACAATTTGCATGCAGTAATATAAATCTCTCTCTATTGGAGATAGCTTTATTTATTTCCATATTTGCCAGGTTGAGGTGACAGATGCGGCCCTTCTTGCTTTAATTGACAATTACTGCAGAGAAGCTGGAGTTCGGAATCTTCAGAAGCAAATAGAGAAGATATACCGAAAGGTATTTGCTGAAACTAGTGATACCTTTTCTGAGATTCAAGTGTTCCATGGTTTCATATGGTTGAATTCTGAAGTCCTCACTTGATTAACATGAATTTCCCCATTTGGGAACCATTTGTATTTACTATCATTTCACCAATAATACTGTTCTTGGATTGCTGGTCAGATTGCTCTACAACTTGTGCGAGGAGGACACGTTGAACCTAATGTTACTGGGGTTCAGGTTCAACCTGATGAGGTGAAGGCAGAATCTGATCTCGTGTCAAATGAAACCATGATTGAAGGAGTAGGGGCTGGTTCAGTTGAGGGCAGCACCGATGGAAAGAATTCTGAAAACGACGCGGAAGCTGAAATAGTGGAGGTGGATTTCCCAGCTGAACAAATTCCATCTATTAATCAATCCAGTACTTTGGAGGTATGTGAAAAAATAATTTTTTTGCTCCCGAACCTTGTTGAACAGACTTCGTATGAAAAATATGTTTTGGTAGTGTAATTGACTTCTTTACTACCATCTATTCTCTTCTTTTTGTTTATTTGAATCTGAGATGCCTTTTCTGATAAAACACGTGATCTTTATCTATACCATAGTGGTTTGATTTTTATTATTTTTTAATTAAATTTGGATTCATCCTACCAGGACACTTCCGAGGCTGGAAAAACACAGGAAAGTGAAGGAACCAGCACAGAGAAAAAGGTCTTGGTCGATACATCTAACCTTGTCGATTTTGTTGGCAAGCCTGTTTTCCATGCTGAGCGCATTTATGATCAAACACCAGTTGGAGTTGTAATGGGTCTTGCTTGGACTGCAATGGGTGGCTCTACGCTCTATATAGAGACCTCTAACATTGAGCAAGGAGAAGGCAAGGGGTGCCTTAATATTACAGGACAACTTGGAGATGTGATGAAGGAAAGTGCGCAGATTGCTCACACCGTTGCCCGTGCCATATTGCTCGAGAAGGATCCAGACAACCCCTTCTTTACGAATTCAAAGCTTCATCTTCATGTTCCTGCTGGTGCCACCCCGAAGGATGGTCCAAGTGCTGGTTGCACCATGATAACGGCCTTGCTATCTCTTGCCACGGATAAGCCTGTTAGGAAGGACCTAGCGATGACTGGAGAAGTCACACTAACTAGAAAAATTCTTCCCATTGGTGGGGTAGGTGAAAGCAAACTTAAATATCTCTCAGAATGTCGTTACTTTTGCATATTCTGCTATCATATTTATTGTTATGATCATTCGTTGTGGAAATATCCCCTAAACAGAGTTCACTGAAAGTCATCTGAGATTACCATCCCTAGTTATGCTTCATCTTTCTCTGCCTTGAATCTCACAGAAATTCTCTTGGTGTAAAATCAGGTTAAGGAAAAGACGATTGCTGCAAGGCGGAGTGACATAAAGACCATCATCTTCCCTTCAGCTAACCGGAGAGATTTTGATGAGCTAGCACCGAATGTGAAGGAAGGCCTCGAGGTACATTTTGTAGATGATTACAGTCAAATATTTGATTTGGCTTTTGACTATAGCCAGAAGACGGAATAAAATACATTCTTGCTGAGTAATCCTGCTGCTTGGGTTCTTCGACTGGAAGTCTTTTCAAGGCAGGAACACTGGACGTTTCTTCACTCCCATTCTTTTGAATAATATCTGCAGAGAATTCACGTCCGTATACTGTAAGTTATGCCCGGATGAGCCACTATTGTTCATTTATTCCTAGTTATTTTCGAAACAAAGCTAAGTTCATGTATGGTTTTGATATAGGGGTAAAGTTCATGTATGATTTTGATGTTGGGGCAAAGTTCATGTACTATTCACATAATTAACTTGCAAGTGTTTGCCTCGTAATTTCACTAGGCACTCTTTTGCATTATGACGCTAATTTTTTAGCGCTCAATGAACTCTTCTACGTATCAAAATAAATGCATCTTTCAACTAACATATTAGTCATGCATGTTTGATAAGATTACGTCATATTTAAATTTTTAAACGGCAAAGAATATTATATGTAACTTTATTTTGTATTTTCAGGATTTTCTTTATCTTTTGTAAGTTATATTAAAATCTGCACGTTCAATTTATATGAGACACATTTTTAATTTTTTTATTGTATATCCACTTAGAAAATATGGTGAAATGTTTGAAATTCATTTTTCAAGAATTTGAAACAATCACTATCTTTAAATAAGGGTAGAGTTTATATTCTTATATATATATAAAGAATAAAGTTTATACACAAAATTGTCTCCGCGCTCAAATTAAATGAATTCTTGCTTAACTTATAAGATCATTTGTCATATTTCAAAATATGAAATTATTGTTTATTTAGGACTGTCTGGCAGCCATTAAAATGACCAAAATAATTCCTTCTCCTACCGTTGAACTCAACTTCAGTCGCAACAATTGACCGACTATGAGTGGTGCGAGCCCCACTAACGGTCATGAAAGTAATTAAAATTTGGTCAAAATCAATATCAGACATACCCTAAATTCATGCTTGGTCCTCAATTTTTAAAAATTTATTATTTTAAAACTCATTTTCAATCATGAATTTTGTGAGTTTTATAACTTTTATTAACTTTTCAATCTAATATTTTTACTAACGTTATCGAAATCTTCTAATATTTTTTTTCTAAACCCATCCAGAGGTAAATTTGGACGTTTGAAGACTTTTTTTTTTTTTTAAGTAAAATGACTTTTAAAGATTTTCATTTTTGAAAAAAAAAAAAATCTTATTTTCTTTATGTACTGCAATGTAATAATATTGTAAACTTTATGTACTGCAATGTAATAATATTGTAAACTGCTACTTGCTCGATCAAATTATCCAAAAATATGAAAAAATACAAGCCACCTCAAATAAATTATCAAAATACAATTTTTTTTTATCATATCAATACAATTTTTTCCATCATTTTTGTGTGTGTGGGTGGGTGGGTGGGTGGGTGGGTGGGGGGGGGGTCTCCAATGGTTACGCATGTGTTGAAGGTGGTTATCGCGCGTTTATGCAAAGTGGAAAGGGAATAACAATAATAACAAGTTGAAGAGAGAAGTGCATCGATTTTTGGGTTTTGATATTTGTACATTAAGAGTTAACATCTACACGTACAATCCCATGACAATTGGGGGCCCCATGCCCAATTAAAAAAGGGAAAGTCCATTTGTACATAATGGAGGATTACCGAATGGTGTACCCCCCTCACAATGTGTGCGGGTCCCGTGTGTGTTTTAAAATGACGGCTCGTGGTCCCCACCTCCTAATGTGAGTGGGGTGTAAACGATTAAGTAAAAAATTATGTACATGTAGCATAATCCATTAAAAAATTGTAGGCTCCCTATTGCAAGAGGAGCTCTACATCAAAGTGTCGATTGACATATAGCAAAACCCTTAATTTTTTGCATCATAGCTCTAGATTTCTACAACAAAATATGAAAGGGAAATATTACAGGTTGAAAGATACTTATTTTTTCTTTGGTGAAAGTCTTTAAAAATTTTGGGGGTGAATGAGATGATTTTTCTTTTTATGAGATTCTATATTTATATTTTTTTAATTTTAAAGTTAGTAAAGCGAAGAATTTCCTAAAATCATTAAAATTCGTTGACATTTTGAATATCCTATTATTTTTTTAAACTTTTAAAAAGTCTTGATTAAATACCACAAAACGTTAATTTTTTTATAAAAGTCTATATTGAACACCCAAAACTTTTAGAGTCATGCTATGAGTACAAACAATTTGACAAAAATCGACACTTGGCGCCCCCTTATTGGAGGGGCGACTGTCTGTTTGGATTAATATACTTATACAAAATGGTTGACAAAATCGACACACTGGCGCCCCCTATTGAAGGGATGGCTGTATCCAAACTTTTATATATATCTTAAAACGTCTTGATTGAAAATAAACCTTGACAATTTTTTTTTATATAAAAATAATAGATTATTAATTTATTATTATGTGATAATCAATTTTCGTATATTCTGGAATTGGTTTGTCTTTTGTTTTAGTTAAAAATCTATACCTTCAATTTGTATGTGACTGATTTTCCTGTCACAAGTCCTCCAACAAAATAGCAACAAAATTAAATTAATTCCTTCTTGTATGATAAGATCATGTGTTATATTTTGATTCCTAACTAAATTAAAAGATTATTAGGGCCATGTTTGGTAGGAATTAAAATCTAAATTTTAATTTAAATCACAGTAATAACAATCTTCATTGTGTTCAGAACTTTTTCAATCACGTATTTCGTCAACTTTTATCAAAATTTAATAAAAATATAATTTTAAACCTCACCAAACAGAGCGTGTGTAGTCTCGTATTTTTCAGGAATTAGTTTGTCAAATTAAAATCTATACTTGTCGATTTGATTGTCACAATTCTTCTACCAGTAAAATTTGGAGAAATGTTAGAAATTTCATTTTTCAAGAATTAAATAAATAACCAAAATTTGCAAAAAGCAGCTTCCCTCCCTGGCGCCAAATTTTGACTGGTGAAAATCGCAAGTAAATTGATAACCTCAGTGTTTAAATCTGAAAGAGAGTCTTCTTATGCGATAACCATTAAATGATAAATCTGGGTTTAATTTTGGTGGGAATTTTTCAATGAAATATTTCTGAAGAGTAGAGAGGAAGAAGAAGAACAGTCTTTTAACAAAATCTTAGCGATGAGGGATGAAATTGAAAATTTTCAGAATGGTCCCTTTTCCGAGTTTGGAAATCAAAGCAATGATCTGCCGGTTTTCTTTTGCATTCTTGTTCAAGTTTACTATGATTTCTTGTAATTTACTAGGTTTCATGCGCGACAGTTTGATGCTTCCAATTTGAAATCTGTAATTTCATGGTGTTTTTTTAATTTTTAACAAAACCATGCACAAGTATATATTTTCTTCTGTTTTGGTATTTGTCCCTATTGATTTGTTTCATCAATGGATTTGACAGCAAGAAATCCATGATTGTTCTGAAGAGTCGAGCCCTTTAGGTTTGACACTGCGAAAAATGCCATCTTTTGTCGATCTAGTGGAGACGACACTGGCGAATGGAAATCAAGAAGATCATTCGACGGCGACGCCTCTTGACTTAAACAACAATAGTTCTCGAATCGATAATGAGCTTTTAAAGGCTACCAATTTCCCTGCAAATTTGCTTCGAATTGGAACATGGGAGGTATTTCGTTTTTTTTCATAAATATTTTTTATATATAGAGATTTTATTGAAATGAAATACTTAAATGATGCTCTAAAAATCAATTTTTTGTCTTAAATAAATATTTATAATAATTGTAATGTGACAGTGGAGAGCAATATTTGAAGTTGACTTGACAGCAAAGATATACTACGCGAAGCAAAAAATTGTTTGGGAGATTCTACAAAGACCATTGAAGAATAAGATCGAAATTCAATGGTCTGATATTAGTGCAATTCGAGCCAGTATGCCTGAAAATGAAGTAGCAACTCTGGAAATTGAGGTTAAAATCCTTTTCCCTTTATCATTAATTTAATGAATGAAATGTTCAATCGTTAGCTTAAAACGAGAAATTTTGTGCAGTTGAATGAACCGCCTTTGTTCTACTGCGAAACCAATCCCCAAACCGCGAAAACATTCTGTTTGGAAACCGTCGTTTGATTTTACGGGAGGTCAAGCTTCCTTGTGGAGGTATTCTTCAGAATAAGTTCAAATTGTACTAATTGAATGAGAACAAAGAGAACTAAAATTCTTATTCATCGTACTAATTCACTACACTCCAATACGTAACGATATTTGTGACTTTTTGATCAGGAGACACTACGTCAGTTTGCTCCCAAAACCCTCGATAAACACTACCAAAGGCTTTTGCATAATGATGAACGACTACTTTCGTTGAGCCATGAACTCTTCCCGAGCCAAGAATCCACTTTTTTCTCTTTCGATACCAACTCGGAATTTCTCCCTCAAATGCTATATCCATATCAAACTTATATGTTTCCTTCAAATTCAACATCAGGTATGAGATTAATTATGCAGGAAAGATATTGAAATTCTCAATTGTGACTTTTGAGTCTCTACTATTTTGTAACAGTTATGGATTTCTGCAGGGATTCTGACTCAAAACCAGACTGTTTGGGGGACAAGCAGAAAATATTGAAGATGCATCATCTATTGAATCGGTAACACAATCTTCCAATCTAGTTTTCGACTATCCTTACTCGGATTATGTGGGATCTCAAGTTGTAAGTTCTGATGAGATGAGCCACCTTGTCAATGTCAAATCAATGTATTCATTGCTAGATCTACTGGATGCGATTCCTAACGATGTGCTTAATCCGTCAGATGTAAATCCTAATAATCAAGCGATTCAGAATGGCACTGAAAATTCCACATCAGATGGTTTCTGTCCACAACCTATGAATCGGATAGCTCGAGAATTTGAAGGATTGACCGATGGAGATTATTCTACTTGGAATTCTACTCCGAATATTTTCGGAATTTTCTATTCATAAATATACTTGTTCTTCTTCCCTTTGGGGAAAATCCTCAAATGGGAAAGAATTTCTGATTGTTCTGATGTTCATTTTTGGACATTTCTTGAAGGTATTGTAGCTTGAAATTCTTCATTTCTGGTGGAAGTCAAACTTAAGCGTGCCGGTAAATTTTTAGAATGCTCGGAAAGGCTTTTATTCCCATCACTTGTGTGGATACATTTCGAACTCTGTCACGACTACGTGTGCATGGTATTATCTAGGAACTATCCAAAATAATGTGGCTCAAACACAATGATCAAGCATTTAGTTTAAAGTTTAAACAAATTGATCATAAAGTTACTCTCTCCGAACTACAGCCCATATTCTAAATTGTGGACCTATACCATTAAGATTTGTCTCAAAAATCCCTTTGATTCGCCTTGTAACCCTAAGGAAGACACAACATTAAAATAAACACTCGATAAAAATATATCAGTGTTGTCGGTTATTATATAAACTTATATCAGTGTTGTCGATAAAAATATATCAGTGTTGTAACCCTAAGGAAAATATCATTAGCACCACCATTTTGTAACCTATACATGTGGACACCCGTATGTACCAATTCCTATGTACACCGGGAATTATTCTAGTAAAACTTCCTTCATTTTACTTGTAATCTGAACCATTTAAGCATTTTTCGTCAACTTTGTTTGTTCTTCCTCGTCGGTTAGATAGTTTAGTTTTTCTCGTCAATTTTGTGTAAATTTACCTAGACCTTATTTTAATAAAAGGGTACTAAAAATCATTTTGCGCAATTAAATAGACACATTTAAAAAAATTAGCTAAAACAAAAAAATTTAGCCCCTATTTGGTAGGGATTAAAATCCTATCTTTGATAGATTTTGATAACATTTTCGCTATATTGACATCCCATAATGTGACAGGCAATCGGGCTATTTATTTGAATAACACTTATTCAAATTTATGGCTATATTTTTTACATATCATGAAATGTCAATCAAAATGTCAAAAATGGATGTCAAAGTAGCTTTGTTCTTTTAATAAAAGCCAAAGAATTGTATGACTGAAAAATTGTAAATCCCATAAAATGTGTGTTTAAAATTAAGAGTTAAACCCCTTGTACAAGGGATTTTGTTAGAGAGACGGGTGGCACCCGTGTAGTGGTTGGGATAAAACTATTTACCATCCAAGGTCCAATGAATGCGTGTCCACTGTCCCCGACTCCCTGTAATACAGCTTGACAAAATCTCATATACATGTAGCGTGATTATAAAATTAATTGTTGATTTTTATTTAAATTTTAATCTGAATTTTAATTTCTATCAAACATGAGCTTAGTAAAAAAAAATAGTATAGTCGAAATTATTTTGCAATTATCATTGAACAAACAAGATTTTTAAAATAATCTTGTGTATTCGAGTGTTCGTTTGATAGGATTTTGAAAAGTCAAAAACTATTTCTGAAAAGTCAAAATTGTTTTTGATATTAACAAATTATTTTTGAATATATTTGAATAATTTTTTAAGCGGACTTTATGAAGAGTTTTAGAGAAAACTAATTTTACTTAGGGTGCGTTTGATACGCCACGAATTCTAGGGAAAATGAATTCCATTTTCCCACTTTTCAGCCGTTTGATGCGTCTTCTTTTTCAGGGAATCCATTTCCACCTATTTTCTAGGTACAATCATTTGATGCACAAAAACTTGATTTTGTTTTCCCACCTATTAGGTGGGAAAATATTTTCCACCTTTTTTTTAAGCAATGACAACAAATTCTATTAACTATTGCAAAAAGAATTTTCACTTTTGTTGACAATTTCTATACAAAACAAAGTCAAACGAATATGATTTTTTTTTCTAATTGTTTTAAATTTTTTTTTTTTACTTTTTGGTAATTGGAACAAATTCTAGACTCAGTGGTAGAAAATATTATCATTTTAATGGACAATTTCTATAAAAAAATGAAATCAAACGGACACCAAACTTTCAACATTTTCCAGGTGGAAAATTATATCAATCAAACACACTTAATTACAATTCCCAGTAAAACAAATTCTAAGCATTTCAATTCCGAGTAAAACATTTCCTTTCCACCAATTTTCCACCTTTGCAATCAAACGGACCCTTAACTTTTTCAGTTTTTTGAATTTTTTTCCACAAAAAACTGAAAGATAAGAATAAAAAATCATCCAACACACGTTCATTACTTCCAATCTCTAACTAGGCCAAAATCAAAGGTTAAAGTCGTCATTTTATACCAAGTATTATCTAGGGGTGTCCAAAATATCCGAACCGAACCGGACCGAACTGAACCCGAACCGAACCGAACCAAACCGAGCGGTTCTTCATAAGTTAAAGACCCGAACGGGTACCCGAATCGAGAACCGAAAGGTTTGGGTCGGGTCTTGGGTCTCGACCAAGAACCGAATGAGACCCGAAACTAAATAATTTTTTTTTATTTTTTTATTGAATTAATTAAATTATTTTATTTTTTCTAACATTTTACATTGGTGGAAGATTAATAAATCAAGATTTGAATTTTTATCTGAGGTTGCAAGGGATGTTCCTGCCATTCCTGTATCTACAGTTGCTTCTGAGTCGGCATTTAGTACTGGAGGACGCATTCTTGATCCATTTAGAAGTTCTTTAACTACTAAAACAGCTGAAGCCTTAATTTGTACACAAAACTGGCTAAGAAAGTATTCTAGACTCTTGAAAGTTAATTATGCTTTTTCAATTCTTGTAGAGTTTTTTGCCATAGCAAGTCAAGCAGTAGCAGTTGATGATTAAATCAAATAGTTGGTAAGTATTAATATCTATTTTTTGGTATTTGTATGCATTGAATTAATGTTATTCGACAGCTAGTTATTTTTATATTTTTGAATTTGGTTATGTTAATTTGTAAAAGTTACAAATGAAATGTCATTAGTTATATTTATGTAGTGTTGCTGTAAATGTTAAAAAATTTAATTATGGTATGGAACCGAACGGAACCGAACCGACCCGACCCGAACCGAACCCGAACCGTTCCATAATTATATTTGGACCCGACGGGTCCATTTATTAAATACCCGAAAATTCTGGAACCGAACCGAACCGAACCGACCCACGGACACCCCTAGTATTATCGTACAAGTTTCACCATGTGAAACCCAATGAGGATATGCCACGTTAAATCAATGACAGCGAATTACACGTTGTCAAATTCTGATTGGTCCATTTCATCCTATCATGCCACATCAGATCCAAGACCCGAGTTGAACTCAGTGTAAACCCAGCTTAAAGACTCACTTATATAAACACAGCTCTCACTGATGTACGCTCAGTCTCTCTATCTAAAACCGCCATGGTGATAGTACAGAGAAGAGCACCAATGAAAAGCCGTGACTTTCCCTCTCTAGCCATTGCTCTCTCTCTGCTTTTCGCGATTTCATCTGCTGAAATTTTCTTCGAAGAACGCTTCGACGGTAGTGTTCTCTCCCTAATTAATGAAGATCGGAATAATCTGCTATCTGTGATTTAATTTGCTGTCATCTTTGATGAGTTTACGGTTTTTTATGATGGATATTTTGACTATTTTGTGGATGATCAAGGTTAATTTCTGTTATACATATCGATCTGATCGTTTGAACGAAGGAATGAACCTTAGGTCTAAATGCGTGTGCAATTACGACGCTTTGGTTTAGATCTATGACATTTTTCTCCTTCTTGTCAATTTAAATGTCAAATTAACCAATGTTTCGATTTTTCGTGCTCTGATTTTGAAAATGCTGAATTGATTTAGACGAGTTGTGCGATCAATTTCACGTTCGAGCTATAATTTGAATGAAACTTTTGTAATATGTTGAGGTTTTGTATTTTTTTTTTTTTTAACTAATGTGAATATATATCAAGTCGTAGTATAATCGTGGGGTAATGATGTAGCCCCTTACACATTACATTTCTTGTAAAAATCACTGCAAAATCAGATGCATTTATGTATGTCCGAGTGATGACCGTACATAGCATGCACGTGAAAGTAACTTTTGTATGATTCATGGGATTCTTGCTCCCTTAGGAGTGATAGTAAAGGAAACTTTTCAAAATTACAAAAAGGAAAGGAGCAGAAAGTAACTGAATATATGGAAGGGAGAACTTCATGCGTTTGTTGCAAAAGTTGTCGGGTTCTGTTTGCTTTGGACAAATGACATTTATACATTCATAGTTTGGAGTATTTCCTGTTTTGTTAATATATTATAATGATCTCAAAAACAGATTGAATGGTTTTTCCTTTTATCAAATGAAAATTTTAACTGCTTATTGGATCTGTTGTCTTGTGCTGATTTGTATTTTTGGTAAATTTTGAAGATGGATGGGAAAACCGTTGGGTTAAATCCGAATGGAAGAAAGATGAGAACATGGCTGGAGAGTGGAATTTCACCTCTGGAAAATGGAATGGAGATCCGAACGACAAAGGTAACCTTTCATTTTGTAATGTGCATTTGCAACATATATATGTATGTAGTTATTTATTTATAATGAAACACAAATTAAACGGGTGCTAGCTTCTGTCAAACTCCAGGTATCCAGACCAGTGAGGACTATAGGTTTTATGCCATCTCAGCTGAGTTCCCTGAATTAAGCAACAAAGAGAAGACCTTTGTGTTCCAGTTCTCTGTCAAGCATGAGCAAAAGCTTGACTGTGGTGGTGGATACATGAAATTGCTGAGTGGTGAAGTTGATCAGAAGAAATTCGGTGGTGACACCCCATACAGGTTGTACACTATATACGCTTTCCTTGTGGTAGTTTTTTTCCGTTCTCACCGGGTTAATGTTGTCCATGATGAAGTTGCTGATTGGTTTTATTACGTGGTTGACTGCAGCATCATGTTTGGACCAGACATTTGTGGCTACACTACCAAGAAAGTCCATGCTATTCTGACATACAGTGGGAAAAATAATTTGATCAAGAAGGATGTCCCATGTGAGACTGACCAACTGACGCATGTATATACATTTATCCTGCGCCCAGATGCTACTTACAGCATCCTCATTGACAATGTAGAAAAGCAGTCTGGAAGCTTGTACTCCGACTGGGATCTACTTCCACCAAAGACGATCAAGGACCCGGAGGCCAAGAAGGTAACTGTTGTTCCAGTTATATAACAATTTTGATCTAGATGACGTATCTTTTATTACTTTATGTTCTGGTGATTTACTTTCTGCAAATCAATGACAGCCTGAAGATTGGGATGACAAGGAATACATCCCAGACCCTGAAGACAAGAAGCCAGAGGTAAGAAATGTGATTCTGTATCCTCTGCCATATTCCAAATAAATGTTGGCAATAAAAAGAACCACATGGTAATGAGTCAATGAAAAATCATATATTTTCTATGGCTGCAGGGTTATGAAGACATCCCAAAGGAGATTCCAGATCCTGAAGCCAAGAAGGTGATTAAAGCTAATTTCCATTCCCCTGCTTACCCATTAATAAGTCAATGTACTTAAATAAGATGCTTTGCAATTACAGCCTGAAGACTGGGATGACGAGGAGGATGGTGAGTGGACTGCACCAACTATCCCCAACCCCGAGTACAAGGGACCATGGAAGCCAAAGGTTCGTGAAATCTAAATATAGGTTTTTTGACTTGTTTGAGAAATAAACTCTTATAACTAGCTTCTGCCATTTCCAGAAACTTAAGAACCCCAACTACAAGGGCAAGTGGAAGGCACCAATGATTGATAACCCAGGTTCATCACCATTTTCTCTTTTCAGTGTGTGGGGGTGCATCACACTAGCGTCAGGAGTTTTAATGCTAATTTGATAATATCATGATCCCAGATTTCAAGGATGACCCAGATCTCTATGTTTTCCCAAATTTGAAGTACGTCGGCATTGAGTTGTGGCAGGTAAAAGAAATGATTGTCCTTTCACACGATTTTTTTGGTATGTAATTCATTAAATCTCTCAAGTAAATTATACAAATTTTCAGGTGAAATCTGGAACATTGTTCGACAATGTTTTGATCAGTGATGACCCTGAATATGCTAAGAAGCTAGCTGAGGAAACATGGGGAAAGCAAAAGGATGTACGTGGCATCATTAGTTTTCAAAAGCATCTTCTCTTCTAAATTTACTCAATACAGTAGTTTTCCCTGCAAACACAGGTGAAAATTTCACCTGCCTATTGATGCGTGAACTATGTCAATTTTGCAGGCTGAGAAGGCTGCTTTTGATGAGGCAGAAAAGACGAGAGAAGAAGAGGTAACTTAAACTCACTTAATATCAGTCATTGAGTGGATTCTTTAATCTTTCCTTTTTTGAACATTGTTTTTTTTTTTTTCCTTATATAGGAATCGAAGGATGATCCAGTTGATTCTGACGTAAGACGTGAATCCTCTCTTCAAAGATTAATATAGTCTACACATATCTTTTATGTATATCCTGATTACAAGGTCCTTTCTTTTTCGTAGGCCGAGGATGGAGATGTTGATGCCGATGATGCTGAAGCTGACGATGTTGATGATGATGCAGAAGACCCTACCGCCTCAGTCGATGATGATGCACATGTAAGAACATCAGTCATTGTTTATTTCAAACTCACGGCTATCCATTTGCTTTACAGTAGTTTAATTTCATATGCCATATTTGGCTTCTGTTCTGCAGGATGAATTGTAGGGTGTTCGAGTACACACATTCTGTTGACAACCAGCAACTCAGACAAGTTGGCTCGAAATTTTTTCTTTATCTACTTTGCAATTAGAATTACAAGAGGACTTGTTTTATTTGTTCTGTTTTAGATTTTATCAAATAGTCTGAATTCACTTTTTTGTTCTATGTAGCCCCAAGTCCTTTATTTTAAGTTTTGTACGTCTAACACCATTTATCATATTCTAATATTTTAGTAGAACTTATTCTCCTATGGCCTCAACCACCAACCTTTAGTTGTTGGTGGAAATTGATCTTGTGAGCCACAGGCTTATGCTCTATTGCTTGGATCGTGTTGGGGCATGAAATTTAAAATGAGCGAAAAGGTTACGAGAGAACGTTTGTCAAACCTACTTCACATTATTTGACGTGGAAATTACAGCAAACCAGATTTTTTTAATATTTCAATTTCAAAATTCAAATATAAAGTTTTTTAATACAAAAATTAGATGATAAATATAAATTAAACGTGTCATACTTAGCCTCTGTTTGTTTCCAATTATTTCAACAAGAAAAATGATTTTTTTGACCTTTTTTTTTCTTCAAAAAAGTGGGGTCCATCATGACACAAAGTAGTCAATTATCGACGCTCATTTCCTGTAGCAACAGTAAAAATTCTGCTTAAAAGTGGAAAGAAATACGGGCTTAATCTTTTAGATATAAAATTCTCCCCTATTTGATTCGTTGCTCTTGCCTTGGCGGAGAAATCATCATTTAGAGGTGTGACACACTTTTTAAGTGTTACTCCATAGTCACGGGATGGATCATGAACCTTGGATTTGATTTAGATCAATGGACTATGGTCCTCGTGCAAAATGTGGGATCCTTGCCATTCACTCACTTTTCACTCTCGGGATCTTTCTTCCTTCTCTTTCTCGACTAGGATAATCTTCCCCGACCCCCCCCCCCCCCCCCCCCTTGAATGGGTCTCTTGATTTCTTTTGGTTTCAAGGATTATATTTCTTCTTCTTGAGAAGGAATTAAGATAGTTATACTGATGATCAAAAGGTGTGTTGTCCATCGCTTATAACCAAATAGCAATGGACACCGTAAAAGTCCAATAGCAAGGCTACATTCTGATTTGTATGTTGTTTATATAAGATAGTTTCCAGATAATAAAGAAACCTGCATAGTTTTTAAATCATGCAAAATGTTCGCTAAATGAAAGCATATTTGTCCATAAATTAACATAGCATAGTAAGTGTGGACATTGAACAATGAAATTTTTTAGGTATTTGTTTAATTCGAGCAATGAAACAAGGCGTATATTCGCATGCATGCGATAATTTTGAGAACGTGAAGTGTGTGGTTACTAAATGCTTTTAATTGTGACTATAGCATTGCAAACTTTTGTAATCAAGAGCATTGTCAACACGGACTAGTTATCCATGTGCATTGATCAAAATTAAATATTGTCGACCTCGTGCATTGCATTAATATTTGATCAAAACACATTGTAGGTGGCTTATGTTGGCTCAAAGTTGACGATGAAATGATTTAAGAGGGACGATCAGCTTGTCTCACTAGTAAGTCACGGGCACAAGTCAAGCAACGAATTTCTAATGCGAGTTGGCTTGCAAGCTTGTTGGTTTGTGTGTCAGATGATTCAGTTAAATATGTCATTTTCAATGAAAACAAATTGGCGATTTTCGACTTGACTTGCTCCATCAAAGGACAAGTCGAGCCGACTCAAATTTGAATCGTCTCGTCTAACATCCCTACACAATTGCTAGAGTGCGTGGTGCTTTGCGATATTAGATCGCTAGCAACAATTTTATACATCCATCACTCTTCTATTTTCGTTCTTTGGGTGAATTCTAGTTGGAATCCCCTATATATTTACTCACTGTGACGGTGTGTCCTCACAATAGTTAGTTCATCAAACACAGTACAGTACATAGAAAAACCTCACTTAGTAAAGTCCGCCACTCCCAACGGACATTTCGAAGCTCCATTAAACCCCTTCTCTCTTATAAAACAAATCCAGAACACACTCACATCAAATTTCTCCGAAAATGCAATCTGCAATCTCTCTCTCGCTCTCTTCTCCTTCGCCGATCATCAGATCCGACTGCACTGTCGCCGCCAATGCGTATTTGTGGACGCCGAGATCTCTCCGATTTTGCGGTCTAAGAAGAGAAGTGTTTGAATCCAAGTCGTTCAATTCGTTGTCGGTTTCAACTCGATTAGTGCCGTGTTCTAGAGATTCGAGTTTTAACAAGGTTTGTGCTGCGTTGCAAAGCAATGGAACGCCGTCCAAGGGGGGATTTGATTATGATCTCGTGATTATTGGAGCTGGTGTTGGTGGACATGGTGCTGCTCTTCATGCTGTTGAGAAGGTAAAAGTAATACTTGAGTATGTTAATTCGTTTTCCTTATTTTTAGCTGCTTCATTAATCAGTTGTAAGCTGAATGGATGGTGATGAATAGTTTTTTTTTTTTAAAAGTTCAAGGTTGTAAGTTATTCGAAGCACTAAAAAACTTCCATGTCATGATTTACTAGCATCTCTGTTATATTGATTTCTGTTTGGTTAAGAGTGAGACCTTTTTTGGTGATATGAAACATTTGCATGTACTTCTCAATTCAGTTTTGTGACTATGAAGTGTTTATGATCCAAGATGAGTGCTTGATTTGTTGAACGCAGTCAAAGGGGCGTCTCTATCTATTTACTTTCCAGAGATGTTAAGTATAAATGTATTCCCGCTCAGAAATACTAACATCCATATTATTATTATTTGTGATGCCAGATGTAAATCATTTTTGTATATTTATGTATCTGAGAGTCATGAGAAGATAGATAACTCATGTGTACTGCAGGGTTTGAAAACTGCAATCATTGAAGGAGATGTTGTCGGAGGAACTTGTGTAAATAGGGGCTGCGTGCCTTCAAAAGCACTTCTGGCTGTGAGTGGCCGCATGCGTGAGCTTCAAAATGAACACCATATGAAGTCCTTTGGGCTACAGGTACTTCTCATTATGACAATCGAGGTCGACGCATGTGATGTAATTCACTGTCGTATTAAATTATCTTCGAGACTGAAAGGTTCTGAAATAATTTTAGAATGTACAAGCATCATCACAATCTTGGAAAACTGTACTACCATTTTTTCTATAAATTATTCTTGGTTCACAGAATATTCAGAACCGTATAATGTGAATTCAAATTATTTGCTTGCCATTTGGTAATAAAAATTCTATAGGAAGTTTTACTGAAGTTCCGATGATTGCATAGCCTTTTGAAAGGAATTTGATAATGATTATTGTGTTTCTATGACAACCTTCAGAAGAGAAACATAGAGAGTTAAGTAAAAGCATGTCTGGAAGTAATAAGAGTTGGTAAACATAGAATTAAGTAATAGCAACATGAAACAAAACATTTGTTCTTTTGCACAGTGAATTGGTTAACAAGAAGCTTAAATGGGTAAAGATTTACCATTTAGAAATCTGTATCAAGCTACGCATAGTGAGGAAGTCATGTGAACGCCAGTGGAAATTTGCTTGAACGATTGATGACTTTTTCTCTTATCTAGTTCTTTTAATTGGTGTATCCTTCCCAACTTATCAAACATCACATTCCACAATGATAGGTTGCAGCTGCTGGATATGACAGACAGGGAGTTGCAGATCATGCAAACAATTTGGCCTCAAAAATACGAAGTAATTTGACAAATTCAATGAAGGCTCTTGGCGTTGATATATTGACAGGCACTGGTTCAATTTTGGTAGGTTGATGTATTTTCTCATCAGTATTTTGAGGTTTGAATTCTTGTGTTAATCCTTGTAACTATATTACTAGTAAATCAAACTTATTTTTATGGTTTAGGTATAATTAAAAATTACAGCATAACAATTATAAGCATATCCAGGGTCCACAAAAGTTGAAGTTCGGAAAAGGAGGGTCTGGGGACACTATCATAACAGCAAAAGACATAATAATTGCTACCGGTTCTGTTCCCCTTGTGCCCAAGGGAATTGAAGTTGATGGTAATTATTTGTTTCTTTATCATCTTTTATTTTTATCATAGTTTCCAAGAAGTTGCTTTGTGCTTTCCTTTACTCTATTCTCGTCTTAACAAATTAATCAATTTTTTGTGGCGATGCAGTTAGGAAGAAGGGAGAGTGAGAGAGACAGAGAGAGGGGGAAGGGATGGAGGATTCTTAGTTGCTTTGTATTTTCCTTTATTCTATTACTGTCTTAACAAATTAATTATTTTTGTGGCAGGGCGGTTGTAAAGGGAGAGGGAGGGAGGGAGCGGGGGGGGGGGGGGATGGAAGATTCTCGTGTTACTGTATCGTAAAAGACGCCAAGGTTTCTATTGAAATAAAATGCCCTGGTGTCATTGACAGGAAAAATCTCTATAGCTTTCAAATTACTAGAATTTAAATGCTACCATATTTTTTCCATCACATGACCTGGTAGGCTATTTTGTTAAAGTGCACGGAAATTGTAATTTTCCAATATGACTACCTGTGCACGTGCCTAACAATTTTGCACTGAAAATTAGAACACATAATTCTGTAGGGCCTAATGAAATCATCGTGTAATTTCCTCATAGGCTTCCCCATGCTCTAGACTTATCACTGCATTTATTGAGTGTTTCATCGATGCTATAAATCTATGGTGTTGAACAAAATTTTGGATCAGATTGTTGTAAGTATGGTATAGCAAGTATTTAATCTAAAAATGAAGTTATCACCTTAAAGTGTGTTCTTTTTAATGTCATGTTGGAGGACAGAAAACTTGGAAACCATTATCTGTAGAACGTTTATTGTTTGAGTAACTGAGACAATGGAGCCTTTTGGCATTGATTATCACTTTGTACAGTTTCATTGCTATCTTTATAGATTTTCCATCATTCTGCATGGCTGAGGTGCAGAGCATATTCCTTAACAGTTTCTCTTCTTTATTATATATTTAAACTATTGATGCATGGCTGCAGGTAAGTCTGTAATAACCAGTGATCATGCTCTTAAACTGGAATTTGTTCCGGAGTGGATAGCTATTGTAGGAAGTGGTTACATTGGGCTCGAATTCAGTGATGTCTATACAGCACTTGGAAGTGAGGTGTGACTTATTATATTGTTACTCTATTTTTTTATAGGATAATATTACCTGCACATATTAGTATGATTCATCATTTGATATTTCGTATTTTCTCTAGTGTAAAATGACCATATAGAAATTAGAGTTGTCCTTCATTCTTTTTCTCTAAATTTCGATTTTGTTGTGTGCTATATTTTATATAAAAATTGACTTAAAAAATGGTGGAACTTTAACTGTATATTTAGTTTGTACAGAAAATTTACAATACCAATGGCCTATAAATGTTATAATCACCATAATAAGTGAAACTAAACAGATATATATTGTCACATCTACAGAAAAAGTCTTGACTTGATTGATGCATGATAATATTGTTTTTTCTAAAAAAATTATTTTAATGACAAAGTAAGTATTAAATATGTTCAAGAAATTATTTTTTAGTTGAAGATATGCATAAAGTAAATTTAAAATAGAAATGAACAAGTTCGCATAGAGGTAGTCTCATGGTATGCTTTTTTATAAAATAATATATGGACTAAATATTTATTTTGTGATATAGCCAGGAAGTGTTATGAAAATTATTTGAATACGTATTACATGATTTTGTAAATAACGACTACCGAAGATATTACTAATATTATTAAACAGTTGGATGAAGTTATTTGCAATATTCACAACTCATCGTTGAACTTAATTAATCTTTCCAGTCTCCTCAATAATTTATACCAATTCTAGCTAAATTTGATAAAATTTGCCAATAAAAACTTGTCATTTTAATATGAACCCATATAAGGATTTGAATGAAAATTTCTCTAGATGATAAATATTGTGCTGAAATCAAATCTTGTTTACTTAGCAGCTAGCATACTTACTAGTTATGCATGGTTGTATTAACATCCAAGTTTGAGAACTTTAATAGCTAGCATGCTTATAGATTAATCTTTTTAAGTCACTAAATGTAACATCCCAAATTAAAAAACACCAAATGACCAGTTATAGATAACCATCCCATTTAAAATATGGAATTGACAATGATCTTAAATAATCATCACAAACCCATTAAGTAAACTCGACTAATATATCGTTTAAGTAAGGCAATAAATGTAACATCACAAAATAAAAACACCAAATGACCAGCTATAGATAACTATCACATTAAAAATTTGGAATTGACTATGATCTTAAACAAATATTATCATCACAACCCATGAGTAGACTCGTCTGATATTATTGAACTGTTAATAACGAAAAAATAAAACATCGTGATCATCACAGCTACTGCATATTGAGGTTTTATTGAATGACATCCATTTATGAGAATTTCCAGAAGAAGGTCCTGCTGTAAAAGAATCTTATTGGCATCAATGCAGTAGCTACTCAGATCCTGCTCTTCGACGGTCATCAGATAACTTTCCTCTTCTAAAAAATTTCTCAGCATGGGACCAAGGAGAAGGAAGGCAGGGGAAAATAAAGAGAAGAGAAGAGACAGTGAGAATTCGAAGAAAGAAATAGAGTGAAAAAGGAAAATTCTGAAGGGGCAACTGCTACTCTGTATTTTCATATATACTTTTCGGGAATATTTGAATCCCTGCCTTGATTACTGATATCCACTGAAATTTAAATAAAACAAATTATAAGTTGTTCTCATTTTATGTCATTTTTTTCTTGGTAAAATGCATATATATGAGACTCAAGCTGATCGCATTTGAACTTCACAGGTTACGTTTATCGAAGCTTTAGATCAACTCATGCCTGGTTTTGATCCTGAAATTGGAAAACTAGCTCAACGAGTTCTTATCAATCCTCGCAAGATTGACTATCATACTGGTGTATTTGCTAGCAAGGTAATTGATGTGACTCAGCTGCCTATTGCATGCCTGCCTATAAATCAACTCAGATATTTAACATATTATTTGCACATTGTGAGTTTAACTTCCATCTACAGATCACTCCAGCAAGGGATGGAAAACCAGTAATAATAGAACTCATCGATGCAAAGACAAAAGAATCAAAGGGTACCGTGGAGGTAAGATGTCTTTTCTGGGGAAACATTTAGGACTATAGTTCGTTTATCACATCATTTTCACAATACGTGATGTAGGAAACTTATAATTCAATGTATGAAAGTACATATTAGCTTGACACATAGTTGACTATTTATTCAAACGAATGATATTTACTCATAGCAGACTTAGCAGTCATCAGGAAAAAAGAACAGTGATGCACAATACATGTTAAGTCATGTATCCTGAATAAATAACATTCTTCTGGAATGTTTTGGTTGTTCTTTCACTGTAGCACAATGGATATTTTGAACAGTCACCGTTGCCAAACCTAGCCAACACCCAAGTTGATTGGGAATAAAGATTAGCCTCTTGTTGTACTGTTGCCTCACCTGCTCTAGCTTTGCGTATTTTAACGAGAATTTTTGCTCCATACTTTTTATGCACTGCCTTAAATTTGCTATGGCAACCTTCAGGTAGATGCAGCTCTTATTGCAACTGGAAGAGCTCCATTCACTCAAGGACTTGGGCTGGAAAATGTATGTTGTCTGGCATAATGAAATAGCTGACTACGGAAATTAATTTTTAAAATTTCAAAACTATCTTTTGTCCATACAGATTAACGTACAAACACAACGTGGATTTGTCCCTGTTGACGAGCGCATGAGAGTAATTGATGCAAATGGAAAGTTGGTGAGTCGTGAGTTTCATTTGCTTGTTTATGATGTTTTATATTCCTTTATTTTGCTACCATTTGGGATGTTTACGACTTTATTTTTTACTGACATGCCTTTCTGATAATTAGGTTCCTCACTTGTATTGCATTGGTGATGCTAATGGGAAAATGATGCTTGCTCATGCAGCAAGTGCACAGGGAATCTCTGGTAAAAACCCAATAATTTTTGGAAATTGGGTATTCTTTATCAACTTATATATACTTAATCAACTTCTGGCATTGCCCTTTTAGTTGTTGAGCAAGTTTCTGGGAAGGACCATGTGCTGAACCATTTAAGCATCCCGGCAGCATGCTTTACCCATCCGGAAATCAGTATGGTTGGATTAACAGAGGTATAAGTTTTACTTTCTGATCTTTTTCTTTGCTTTTATACCTAATTCTCTTCAACTGTGCATCCTTGTGGAAAGCCAGGACAGAAGTTATATTAAAGTTTCCTGTTTGTGAGGATTTATTTGCTTTGATGGTTATAATTACAATCTCTGAATTTGCAAATTAATCCCCGCACTCGTTGATAGCATCTGTTCTATGAAAATAAACATACCCACCACCCATTGTGTAACCATTGAAGGAGTTGAGAAAACCTAACCCATGGAACTGTTCTTTTTAAATTATGCACAATTTTGAAGTATTACTATTATTCTACATCTAAAAGTTTTTGGGCAGGCCTTATTTGGAAGACTTCTGAAATAATCTTTTTCAAGTCATAAGAAGCCATAGATATACACAAATCACTTTGGGGTATTGAGACTGTTCAATAACTTGTTCACATAACGGATGGGTTTGGTAGATTATCAGCAAAAAACTCCACGGAGGTTCAGTTATGGGATGCTTACTTATTATACTCCATGTGGTAGTGGTGATTGAGTTATAGAACGCATTCTTCTGACCAGCGGTTTTACTAAATCTGTGGCCAGTCTTGTAAAGATTGATTGAATATTTGATTTGACTGGTATTATCCTGCATTGCAATATTTGTAGCTGGTCTGCATTTTTGGAGAAAATTTTCCTATTGCCACCGGTAGTCATACTGATTGCAGGAGAAGACTTCACCGCCTTTCAGATACTATAGCAGATATTATAAACAGAAAGTTTCCTTTTTGTTCTGATTAGCTTGCTGTGGTAGTGCCTGTCTGAAACATTCACCTGCACGCACACTCACATGATCACCCACAAATAGAGGGAAAGAGCTTTTTTATTAACACCTTTTAAAATGACGATATTTTATTATTTTACTTGATCTCAACTTTCTATCCTTGTGGTTGGGTTTATCTCCATCCAAGTATATAACCTTAAAGAAATAGAAAAAAAAATGTGTGGATAATTTCTTGCAGGTGACTTTTCTGAATACTGTTCATTTATTCATAGAATCTTGCTTGAATAATCTTGACTTTGGCAGCCTCAAGCAAGAGAAAAAGCTGAGAAGGAGGGGTTTGAAATGAGTATTACAAAAACAAGTTTCAAAGCTAACACAAAAGCCCTTGCAGAAAATGAAGGAGAAGGACTTGCCAAGGTGATACGTGATTATTTAGAAATTGTTGTGTCACAAGTATGAATGGTCGATACTCTGTCCTCAATTACTTCTTCATGATAGCAAAAAGTGGGATAATTTGGGGAAGGGGGCAAGCTTCAAATAATTATACACTCACACGCACATAATTTCTCTGCAAACTCCAACTTATGTCAACTCTCTACCCACAAATCCTGGATCCGCCACTGATGTGCTACAGTTTTTGCTTTTGATTAGAAGGGAATGACTAATAACCAATCCTGTTATTTTCATGTAGTTGATTTACAGACCTGACACTGGAGAGATCCTTGGGGTTCACATTTTTGGGATGCATGCTGCAGACCTCATACATGAAGCATCAAATGCCATAGCCATGGGAACGCGTATACAGGTAAATTTTGCCTTTAAAATTGCATTGCTTCTATATGGAAAGCCATTTGACTCTGAAACCTACAAGTGGGATGACAAATAACTTGTTAACTGGGGCAAGGATGCATGTAGCTATTCTGATAGTACACAAAATATATATCGAGTCATGAAAGGCAAGTGAAATCACTTAGACAACCAAATACTTGTACTTGGACTTATTTGTATCTTTAACAGAAGGCCGATAACATTTAGATGACATGGATACTCATCTACCGTTTAAATTGCTTGAATTCCTGAATCTTTGGGCTTAGTCTTATGTACTTATGTTTGCAGGATTCACCAAGTTTTTTACATCAATTTAAATAATCTGCTTCTACATTCAGGTGCTTATTATTCATTAAAACTTTTGAACTCTGCAGGACATAAAATTTGCTGTTCATGCGCATCCAACACTGTCTGAAGTTCTAGACGAGCTCTTCAAATCAGCAAAGGTTATATCTCATTTTCCCCGAGGATTCATGTCAAGAGGCAATAGAGGGCAAACATGGTCCATTTGTGTCTGATTCTCGACCCTCTAAAATACTGAACTCATCTTTTATTGCTGGCTGAAGTTGTCACTGTGAAACCTTTGCCACTAGGCGTGGCTCATTGTAGTCAAAATCTATGTAAAATTGTTGTTAGGATGTGTTTGTCAATTGTCTGGAAATCCGAGATAAGATTTCCAAGTTGTTTCAAGAATACCTTACACGCTTGCATATATAAATTGCAGGTAAGTAGGAAACCCTCACTAGGACCTGAACCGAAGTTCCCTCTCAATTTTCACTAATACATTAGATGACTTATAATGCACGAATGATAAGCATCAAGACAGCTTCTGTATATCGCAAATGTATTTTCAGTCTGGTCGAAGTCATATAATTTCAGCAATACAAAGTCATTTTATTTTTTTTCTCTCTTACTGCAGGTTAAAGTCAACAGTTCTAGTCCAATCGCTCAACCAGTTGCGGTGTAGGCTTCTCGAAGTGGTGTAATTTATTGAAATATGCAGCTTCTTGTTATTAAGGAGGAAAGCGGGATAAAAATATGTTAGTTGCCATAATTTCTATATTTCGCCATATTCTTTTTAACTTCAAGTTTGTGACTCACCTGGACAGTGTGCCTTCTTTAGAAGCATTAGACTTGTATTCGAGCTTTGCTGGCCTTTTCGTGCCCTAGGAGTCCAATTTTTTTTTTCTTTAGCATAAAAGCCATCAAGTTTGAACTTAAAATTTGTTGAATTTGAGAAGGAATGAAATTATAAATAAAATACAGCATATATAACTTTGTATTTATCTTATTCAGATTATCCACGCCTACTGTTGACGATATGATCTGTTTCAACCTTTTTATTGTATTAAATAGCATTAGGGTTTATAAATGATTGAAATTGAGTAATGCCATTATGAGGGTTCGATGATATTGAATGATAGGTCAAATAACATGGGTTTTATTTACTTGCTTTTGATTAGACTTATCATTTAATGTTGAATAGTGTTATTTATTAGAGTAATGTTATTCATACTCAGTGTTTTTACAAACACAGTTTATATGGCTCTAAATGATAGGTTAAACGAAAGATGAAATTAAATGACTTATTTAATTTCATTTATCATTTAATGGCATATTAACGTCACCTAAATTGTGTTTGTAAACGCACTGGGGATGAATAGCATTACCCTATTTATTATTATGATAATGGAACATTGGTGATATGACATTCTACGTGGAATAATGAAATTGGACAAAAAGACTGAGACTATTCTGTGAGTAATCTCAATAAAATCGTAGAAAGTCTCTTCGCACCCCAGATCAAGAGGAAGGGTTTCGCTTTTAGTTTGTTCTCAACTCAAGGGGAAGGCAGTTCAATTTTCATGAAATAGAGGCGGGATAGAGAAAAAAAAAATATAAAGGATAATGAGTTGTCATATCATCAATATTTTATTATTATGATGTAAATAGTATTACTCTTTAATGATATCATGTTGCCATGTAAGTTGATGATGGTCATCAACGATGACAAATAATTGACATTAATATATTTATGGTGTGTTTGGTAGAGATTAAAATTGAAAAACTAGTCATTATTATTTACTTTTATTAGACGAGTGAGACTCGATAACGATTATATTTTTAATTTTAATTGAATTTTAAGTCGTACCAAACATGCCCTTAGTATACATAGGGTTTAATATTAATCTAGGTCTTGGAGGTTTTTTTTTTTTTTCCAAATATGCAAGTTGCAAAAATGGAATACTGAAATGTTCAGTAGGAAAGGTTTGAGATGCTGAAATGTTCAGTGGGAAAGGTTTGAGATTTTTCATTTGGGGAAATTAGGACCAACTCCTCAACATTTAAAAGTGATATTTTGACACCCAATTGGGGGCTTTCACGTAGGGATGACAACGGTTCGGTTCGGCCAAAACCATAATTGCACCGCTAGATTTTTGGCCATACCATAACCGCACCATAATCACATAATTCGGTTCGGTTAATAACCACGAAAATGAATTAATTTTTATAAGTCCAAACTCCAAACGTCAAATTGAAAAAAAAAAATTATGAAAAAAAGCCAATAAAAATCATAGTAATTTTAGGGAAACCGTGCGGGAAAATGCAGAATATAATAGAATTAAGTCATAACGAATCTAATTGTTTATTCAAGAAAAGCAAAAAGAAAAAGAGCAATATTCAGAAAATTTTAGCGTAACTACACAGATTTTATTCGGGTGATATAACAGAATATAGAGGTCACAAAAGTTGATATCCGCAAATTAACATTTAAATGCTGGAGTTCAATAACTGCAGCTGCAGGCAAGATCATAAACAAGATACCACTGCACATATCTACACGAATAAACAAGATTTAGACGCAATCAAATTATCAATTTAGTAGCCTAAGCAGAAAGCAGAAGATAAATATTCATCCTAAATTTAATCACATACTAAAGGTATTCTTGGAAATGAAGTTCACGTGACTTGGCCAATCCCCAATGAAGAAATCACTAATTGATAACAATGGAGAGAAGAATATATAAGAATTCTTACAATAAGAAAAGCCATAGAATTGATCTATAAATAAATTATAATATCAGGAAATCAGTAAATAAATTAAGAAAGCAACGAAGAAACATTTTGTACACTAGGATCGACTGGGTCTTCTGCCATTTCTTTCTCAGAACAAGTAATTTCTTTGGATTTAACTTCAACTCAGGCGACAACCTGTAACGGCGAAACTGGCGAGGTCGTCCGTCAACGACGGATTTGAGTGGAAGATTCAAGAGAAGTGGTCTGGTATTCTGAAGAGTGTAATTACATGGTAAAAGTTTTAATTACGTGTAGGGTATATTGACATTGAATTAGGCTACTGGGCTGGGGCCTGGGTTATTGGGTTAAGGTTTAGTTAATATTAATTGGGCCGGAGCTTTGGGAAGCCAAAAAAAATTGCTCAATTAATTTTGAGAAATAATAATAGAAAGCCCAATTGTCCAATATTTTTTTTAACGGGTAATCAGTTCGGTTCGATGCACCATAGCTAAATACCATACCTACCCATAAATGAAGCGGTTCATTAAAATCAAAACCATAACCATCCCATTACACCATCGATTCGATTTTTTTCACTCCATTCGGTTCGGTTAACCACAGTTTTTGATTTTCACAGTTTGAATTGACATCCCTACTTTCACGTGAGCTAAAGTTGAATGGCAAAACTACAAAATCGCTAGTATATTTTTAAAATTTTAACGTGAAAGTCGTGCTATTTTATTGGCTTAATAGCACAGAACGTCCTTACGTTTGACACTTCTTGTGGAAAACGTCCATATATTTTATTTTTTCGCATTTTCGTCTTTATTTCAACGTTTCATTGCAAAAAACGTCATTTTCAGAACAAAACGTTCCTACGTTTGTTTGACATTTCTAGTGGAAAACGTCCATACGTTTCATTTTTTTGCATTTTTGTCATTATTTCAACATTTCATTGTGGAAAACATCCATTTCACCATTTTAAATGTAAAATGACCAATATACACTAATATTTAAATAAAACAAAATAAAGAGAAGAAAAATAAAGAAAAAATTTAAAATCTTACTCCTCAACTTTTTTAAAAAGTGCAAATGAGTCCAAATAAATTATATAAATTATTTTTTAAGTTATCCCTTACTTTATTTGGATTCATTTGCACTTTTTAAAAAAGTCTAGTAGTAAGATTTTAATTTTTTCTTTATTTTTCTTCTCTTTATTTTGTTTTATTTAAATAAAAGGGTAAATTGATTATTTTTCGTTAAAAAATAGTGAAATAGATGTTTTCCGTAATGAAACGTTGAAATAAGGACAAAGGCTTATTAGCACAAAACATCCCTACGTTTGACAGTTAGTGTGCAAAACATCCCAACGTTTCATTTTTTTTGCATTTTTGCCCCTATTTCAACGTTTCAGTGTGGAAAACGTCTTTTTCACTATTTTTTAGTGTAAAATGACCAATTTACCTTCAAATTTAAATAAAACAAAGAAAATGAAATGAAAAATAAAAAAATAAATTTTAATTATACCCCCAAACTTTTTAAAAAGTGCAAGTGAGTCCAAAAGTCTTATTAAAAGGTTTAAGCACAAAACGTCCCTACGTTTGACATTTAATGTGGAAAACGTCCCTACGTTTCAAACATGTTTGTATTTGCTTAATAGCACAAAATGTCTCTACGTTTGACACTTATTGCGTAAAACATCCTTATGTTTCATTTCTTTTTAGATTTTCGTCCTTATTTCAACGTTTCATTGCGGAAAAACGTCATTTTCACTATTTTTCAATGTAAAATTATCAATATACCCTCATATTTAAATAAAACAAAAAAAAAGAAAATAAAAATAAAAATAAATTACAATTGTGCTCCCAAACTTTTTAAAAAGTGAAAATGAGTTCAAAAATCTTATTAAAACATTCAAACCATCAGTATTCTCTTCCTCCTTTAGTTTTATCGTCCTTCCACCACCTAAACCACCAGACCCCACTACCATTCAAACCATCTCACCATTCAAACTGATGGTTTGAATGTTTTAATAAGATTTTTGAACTCATTTGCATTTTTTAAAAAGTTTAGGAGCACAATTGTAATTTATTTTTATTTTATTTTTTTTTGTTTTATTTAAATATGAGGGTATATTGGTCATTTTACATTGAAAAATAGTGAAAATGACGTTTTTCCGCAATGAAACGTTGAAATAAGGACGAAAATGTAAAAAGAAATGAAACGTAAGGATGTTTTACGCAATAAGTGTCAAACGTAGGGACATTTTGTGCTATTGAGCAAATACAAACATGTTTGAAACGTAGGGACGTTTTCCGCATTAAGTGTCAAACGTAGGGACGTTTTGTGCTTAAGCCTTTTAATAAGACTTTTGGACCCACTTGCATTTTTTAAAAAGTTTGGGAGTATAATTACAATTTATTTTTTAATTTTTCATTTCATTTTCTTTGTTTTATTTAAATTTGAGGGTAAATTGGTCATTTTACACTAAAAAATAGTGAAAATGACGTTTTCCACACTGAAACGTTGAAATAGGGGCAAAAATGCAAAAAAATGAAACGTTGGGATGTTTTGCACACTAACTGTCAAACGTAGGGACGTTTTGTGCTAATAAGCCTAAGGACAAAAATGCAAAAAAATGAAACGTGAGGACGTTTTCCATAAAAAATGTCAAACATATGAACGTTTTGTTCTAAAAAGGATGTTTTTCGTAATGAAACGTTGAAATAATGACGAAAATGCGAAAAAAATGAAACATATGGACGTTTTCCGCAAGAAGTGTCAAACGTATGGATGTTTTGTGCTATTAAGCCTTAAAATAAGTTTGTATTTTATTTTAAAAAAGATTTTTAAATATTATTATTTTTTAATTAACATTAATTTAAATAAAGTTTTTATTTCTTTTATTTTTAACAATTTTTTATTTTTTATTTTTTAAATATATATAATGCAAAATTATTGTTTTACCCTTTTAAAATTAATGAAAATTGTAAAAAGAAGTTGGATAGTCATGGTGAAACATTATATGAAATTGGGTAGTCATATTGACACTAAGTAAAAGTTGGATGGTCATAGTGAAACAAAATCAAATTTGGTGGCCACGGTGACACTTAGTATAAAATTAGATAGCTATTCGTGGATTTAACCAATATTAAACTGTGTATTATAGATATAATTTTTTTTAAAAAATATATTATCCACCATCTTATCAAACATGCTACCGTTTATTGTTGCAGCTCTTGAAAATAAAGAAGGCAAAATGTTCAGACTTATAAATCTTAGATCAATTATGCTACTTGTACAAAGACGATTTACAAAAGTTGACAAAATAATGTGGCAAAATCTATGTCATTTATTTCAAAAACTGTTTTTTAAATCATTGGACAAAATATTGTCAACACGTATTTTGTAAAATAGTTTTGTACAAGTAGCATGACTCATCTTAGATAGAGAAGGATGTAAAGAAAGTCACACAAGTTGAAAATGGAGGAAATTATTAGATTTTTAATCAAATTTAGAAAGAAAAGGATGTTGAATCTTGTGACACATTCGTTGTTAGTGACCAAACTAAAACGAAATTCAAATAAAAAGTTGAGTGACTAATATAAAACTTTACTCAAAGTTGGTGACCTTACAATAATTTTATCTCAAAATAATATTTGAAAATGAATTAAGCTATTTGTATTGATTGACAAACAGTATTGACACTGTTCTGGCAAAATTTCGATCAATGATATAAAATATAATTTTTGAAAATTTTAAAAATGGAAAAATGTGATGATCAAGAATGCCAACAAATGTTGGCATTGGACTTGTACAAGTACATGATTGTTTGAACAATTAATATAATTGTATAAAATTTGTTGAGAAAATGAGCAAGATTAGACCATTAATTTTTATTGATTTCACATATTTTATAAACCAAATTTGTCAACCATCGTGTACCCACGGATTGTTGTTCGACAATAGTTTGCGCACACCAGAAAGTTACTAATATTGACTTGTTGAACATCTGCAAAACCTCGATTCAATCGGGGATAAAACGCAGAATCTACTCTCTCTCTCCAATACAGTACCAACCAGTAAGAATCATTGCGTATTTGAGGTGAACTGTAGTTGAATCGGTCGAGGAATTGCAATCCGTTGTTTTTCAAGTCATCGAGTGAGTAATACAAAAGTAGAATAATGTTTTTGGTGGATTGGTTCTATGGAGTACTTGCATCGCTAGGGCTATGGCAAAAGGAGGCCAAAATCCTCTTTTTAGGCCTCGATAATGCCGGCAAAACCACCCTCCTTTATATGCTTAAAGACGAGGTACGAGATGTTTCATTTATTTAATTTTTATGTGAAGTGTGTATCTGTATATGTGGAGAATTGAAATTACTCTTGTGAATGATTAAGGTTAGTTAGTTTTGATTATATAAAATTGTTTTTTATTGCTTATATGATTAATCCGTGAGGCTATGAGATGAGTATCAGAAAATAACTGTGTTTCTATGAATATTGGTTAATAATAACTGTATTGAAGGTTTAAAAGTGAAACTGAGATACTTATATTGTGGAAATGAGCAGAGATTGGTACAACACCAGCCAACCCAGTATCCGACATCAGAGGAGCTGAGTATCGGGAAAATCAAGTTCAAAGCTTTTGATTTGGGAGGCCATCAGATTGCACGCCGAGTTTGGAAAGATTATTATGCCAAGGTATTATCTTTGCAAAATTATGCACCTGCGGTAGTTGATTTACATTTACTTGCTTGTTTATTAAATTACTGGGCCATAACCAGAGAATTTTACTGAAGTAGTATATTGAATTGCTGAAATTTTCTCTGTGGTCACTGGCAGTAAATTTCTAATTCTTTAAGATAGCATGATATCTGTTTGTTTTCTTCCTTGATTTTGGCATTCATGCTATATACAGCAATGTGACATAGATATTCAGTATTGCATGAGTGCTGTTATTATGGCATTGCATTTAGTTGTTCCAATTAGATAAATTGTTTTTCTTTTCTTTTCTCTATTATGTGGGAGTCAGTCAAAGACCATACTAAGTAGGTCTGAATAATTGATATTTTATTGATAAGCTTCCTGTATTAGGCTTGTGGTAGTAGTTCTGGAGGCAAGTTTTTACAGTCGATTTTTTGTAGTATATTTTCTTTGCTACTCAATCACATATAGTTGTGTATAAGAAGAAATGCATAACAGAGAAGAAACCATCAAGAACGTAATCTGCCTGACAGAGAAGATATCATTCTATTGTGCTAGCCCATGTTTATACCACTAACCATTTTTGGGTTTATTTGATTCATGAGAGGTCCAAATGGAGTCGGGGAGTTCGTTAAGAGCACTTTCAATTTTTCTAGGAAGTTTTTCACTAATACCTCATCAGACTGGTTCCATTATCCAAATTCTAACTATATTCATAAGAAAACTTGTTAAAAGAGTGACTTGGCCAATCGCCTAACTGTAAACCACAAGGAGGATGCAAGTGTTTTTAAAATTGTTGAATTCAGAGAAATTGCAAAGTGAAAATAAATGCTGATATTATTAATTGTTAGTGTTTTTGAGAGGACCATTGATTATTTTAGTTTGTTCTGTGGATGTGATGTTTTGGCTTCTGAAATCGGATTATTTAATACATAAACACGGTCTTATTACTTGGTAGATTTCTTCCAATTTATGATGAATTTAACCTATTTTTCGAAGTTTACTGAATCCTGCCTCAAGCTTTTAAGCTTTCTCTGAATATATTTGATTATGTCATGCCTTCACTTTGGATGAAGCACACATCTCATTTTGAACTTAATCCATGGAAGACATGGCTCCTGAATGTGCTTTGCACTTTTGATTATGAGAAAAACAACTCCTTGCTTCAAGAAGATATGAAAAATAGTAATAGAACTTCTTTTGTAATCAATGCTTACCTATAATGCACCGACACGGACACGATACTTGTCGGATATGTGAACACGCGATTTTTCAAAAAAGTAATGATGCGACACGTCGTCAACGTGTTGATTAAATTCTTTATTTATATATTATAAATTTAGTTTTATACTTATTAATAATTTTTCTTGTTAAAATCTTTTAAATATGAATACCTATTTATTATTTACTAATAGTTTTGAGTTAAAAATATATAATATTTTTAATAAAAGAAAAAAAGAAAAATGATTATGGTATTGTCAGTATTGACACGTGTCGAACACGGTGTCACGGACCGCAACTTTACTTAAGCCCCGTGACCCTATCGCAACCGCAGTTTGCCCAACTTCGATCGCACATTGTAAATATTATATTTCAATTGTAAAATAGTTAGAAATTAGAAAAGTTTATTATGATTTTAGAGACTTTAAATGTCCACTCCCGTCACTTGAGTTTTTGTTCCGAATACTATTACGGGGGGTATTAGTCTTTCAAACATTTTCAAGTTTTTTAGTGTTCGCCCCTTGCAATAGCCATTGTAATTTCCTGCTTTCGTCTATTGTAATGTCCAGCTTTCAAGCAATCAATGATCAAGTTTATTTCAATTTCATGTTGTAAGCTTACTTTAAATTGTGATCAAATTTACTTTCGTCCCGAAACGATTGAGAGAAGGCGGAAGACAGTCTAGCGGAGCAAACTACTATCGCACGGTGTCCCTTTCTGTGCTAAGAAGAAAGGTAACCCGTGAAACACAGACACGCTATCCTAGTTGAAGTGTCCGCGCAATAGAGATGCTTACAATGAAGTATGCTTGGAATTATGTTCTATGGGCCTTTGATAACTCTTTTAGTAACACGGAGTCTTGTGTAAATTCAAGTATTGTGTAATTAATACAAGAACATTTATGTTTGTCAAAGAAATCCTTGAAAAATAAAAATGAAAGAAGGGAGAAACTGTGTTGAACGCTATTTTTATTGCACTTGTGATAGAAATAAAAGTTGAAAAAGAAGAATGAAAGAAGGGAGAAACTGAAATAACTTTTCTTTTTATTGCATAGGGGCAACGCATTGTTATGAGCAATGAATGAAGACATGAGTCGGTAATATGAGGGGGCTACTGCACCAATATATATTATTGACAGTCACACATTGTTATATTTTCTTGATGATATTGTACATCAATGCTTGTAACGAAGTTAAAAATACAATGGAGACAACCTGAAGTGTACCTTGATCAACAATTTTGCAGTGGAACATACTTTTGAGGAAAACTGCTGCAATATAGAAACATATCTAACATTTATTTTTCACCTGTAAGCTTTTTGAGTAATCTTAGAGCATCAAGTTTATGATCCTTATCACCAAGCAGCAGAGGAGGGGCTGCCAAAAAAAAAAAAGGCACCTTATGAGGTGCTTATAAACACGCCCAAATAATTGGAATAGTTTAGATAGTGCACAATCACATCACGACATTAATCATTTTCTCTCTACATTATACGGCACTATAGTTATTTATTTGATGGTTTAGTTTCTAATCTTCGCTTTTTGCTTATTATGATAGAAACTAGTTTTTAGTTGTTGTCATTTGGACTGCGAATATGTATTTCCATTTTGATATTTTTCTTGGCTGCATCAGTCTAATGGTCATATCATGGATTGAAAGTTCACAGTTTACGAGTTATCTATTTTTATTATTGGTTTCCAAGGTATAATGTGCTATATTTTTCTGTGTAAAGGTCGATGCAGTTATTTATTTAGTTGATGCTTACGACAAGGAGAGGTTTGCAGAATCAAAGAAAGAGCTGGATGCTCTCCTTTCTGACGATTCCTTGGCTAATGCTCCGTTCTTGATTTTGGGCAACAAGATTGACATCCCTTATGCTGCCTCGGAAGATGAGTTGAAGTACCACATGAGCTTGATGGGCATCACTACCGGTAAGGGGAAAGTAAATTTGGAAGATTCAAATGTGCGGCCACTTGAGGTATTTATGTGCAGCATTGTGCGTAAAATGGGTTATGGAGAGGGCTTCAAATGGCTCTCTCAATACATCAAGTAGTGTGAAAAAGGAGAACTGATATGTTTTGCCTTTTACTATCTATGTAGTTATGTTTTATTAGACTTGAGTTCAAAATGTCGCTCTCTGAAAGCGTTGTTGGATAAATTTCTATAGATTTACGGTTTTCACTTAAATGAAAAAAATAGTGGTTTTCTAGTATGTTGTGCAGGGTTAGAGTCAAGTGGTTGATGGGATTGTCATTCAGAGGTTAGAAAATGTATTGAAATTTGGAGAAGTGTTTTTGTTTTGTCATTATCTTCTTGAACATGTTATGTGTTCGTTATGTATGACGTAATACTGCAAATGCATGGGTCGTGAACAAGTAATATAGAGTAATATGGAGTGTTGATCCGATGAGGATTGATGTGCTTGTGCTTAAGTGATTTAATTCTAGTTTGATTAAATTGTCAGATAACACATACAAATTGGGTTTGATCTTTTTAACAAACTAATTAATGAAAGGCTATTAGAAACTATTAAAGCAAGCGTAGTGAATTTTGGAAAACTCCGATTGAGAACGTTGGGATTCATGAATTGAGGGTATAGTTATTAAGGATATTGTTATATGGAATCTTTAAACAATCATGTTAAATTGGTATAATGGTTGACATAATCCTTGACATAATGTCACATGACATCCTATCATTGAACTGTTTAAAACATAGTTAGCTTTTTCAACTAATCACATTTTGCCAACACCGATTATGTCAACCATTATGTCACATCTTTCGGGCAAAGTAGCATCATTCATCTTTAACCAAGTTATGGCAATTTTTTTTCAATGAATACTTGTCGTTGCCAACATTATCTCGAATATGTGATTTTCAAGAATATGCCTAAAATCGCTTGTCAAAGGAAAATTGGTTTCTTTTCTAATTTTTCATCACTCCAAGGAGTTTATTTTTAAATAAGGTAGTTTATAGTGTTTTACATTGCTGAGTTAGTTAATATTGACTTGTGGGGTAAAAATTAAACTAACCAAATATATAAAACAAATCCTCCCATCATCATAAACATGGCTCAACCAACTTTAGTACAGCCTTCGTCACTGCCTCCATCTCCGTCTCTGCCACCACCGGCTCCATCCTAATCACCAACGGTTCCAAGGAGGTCTAACCATCCAGTGTACAAAACCTTAGCCAGTGCAGCAAATCTTGCCAATCTTTTACCAAACCACATTGTCCTTCTCTTTTTGAACCCTTGCGCCTTCATTTTCGAACAAGGGCATTTGCCGATTGTCCAACAAATGCCTCAACAGCATTTCTAATAGAATTATGTGCAATTGTTTGCTTTCTATATTACTTCACTTATAGCTCCATCGACGAGGGAAAGTTATTCACAGGAATGTACATTTTCAACGACAACCAAGAATCGGATGGAGAGAACACAAGGGATAATATCGAATTAACTAAGTTCAAAATAGGTTTCATAGACTATGTTCATGTATTTATGTTTTTATGCATAATCTATTCCACAAATTTGAACTTTGTATACTTGGTGCATGAATGTATCCACACAAGACTCGAGTAGGCAGGTCGAGGTCAATCTTAATAATCTTTTAAATAGAACTTCAAATCTCTAATATGGTATCAGATCATAAGATTCCAAAGTGTAGAGGAATTGGATATGCAGAAATGCCATGATAATTTTATGCATAATCTATTCCACAAATTTGAACTACGTATACTTCGTGCATGAATGTATCCATACAAGACTCGAGTAGGCAGGAGCTTCTGTTTGATACACATTAAAATTTTTATTATCATTCTTCTACTTATTTTTAACCACACATTCTTCAATAAAATAATATTTTCCATCACATCAATAATTTTTCCTTATTTTTCAACCACACATTCTCCATCAATCTACTATTTCAAAATACATTCTTTACGAATAACGTGGCTCAAACACACCCTTAAATTAGACTAATAAAAAACTGCATATTGTATTTATCTGTTTAGAGTAGGAAATAAACTATACCATATCATTAGTAGTAAAAAGAGAATAATAAAATTTAAATGACTTCTTATTTTAAATAGAAAGAAAACTATAAAATTTATTTTACATTTTAAAACAAATGTAAAATTTAGTGACCTAATTGAACGTTTTCTGAAAGATCAGTGACTGCACGGGAAAGAAATGTTGAAGAAAAGTCTCACGACTCCGCTGTTATAAATATTTCAATCTGCAGACTCACATTAATCACAAGTCTCTTTCTTCGCTGCTTTTCTTTAGAAGGTTAAACAATCCAAACAATTTTTTTAACGAAAATGTCGAGATCGTGGATTTGCATTGCATTTGGCACCTTAGCGTTGTTCTTGTTCGCGTCGGCCTTTGCGGACAACGTCGTAGTACTCACTGAGGACAACTTCGAGAAAGAGGTGGGTCAAGATCGCGGCGCTTTGGTCGAGTTTTACGCACCGTGGTACGAACCACTTACTTATTGGATTACTGTTTTCAGTGAACTTTAATTCAATTATATGTGTGTATAAGTGGTTGGATTGTTCGTGATTCATTTTTTTTGTTTTCTACTAGATCTTTCATTTCTGATCTCGTCTTGATCGATCTAGATCTGAGTTTTATTGGGTTTTGATCTTTTCTCTCTAGAACCTTTTGTTTGGTATCTTAATTGTTTGTTTTTATTTTTAAGTAATTTAGGGTATATGTTTTTCTCTACCAGTTCATTTTGTTATGAATAAGACGAAATTTTCACCCTTTGGGTTATAGAAATCTTGGATGCTGAAGGAATGAGTGAAGAATAAATATTAATTGAATTAGATTGTAGAAATTCTCGGAATTCTTGTTGCTTCCGTGTAGGTGTAGATGAATTGAAGATATATGTGATATATTGTTCCTATGCAGGTGTGGGCACTGTAAAAAGCTTGCTCCAGAGTATGAAAAGCTTGGTGAGAGTTTCAAGAAGGCTAAATCTGTTTTGATTGGCAAGGTTAGCCTTTTTTGTGTTTGGCGTGTGTGTAAGTTATTAGCTGTGCTCTTGAAATATTCCTAGAAAGATTCTGTTTTTTCTATCTGAAATGGAACTTCACACCATGCTCAACTAAGAATGCACTGCTCTTGTTAATTGAAACTTCGTCTATGTACTGTATTCCTTGCAAGACGTCATTCCTCTGATTTATCCTAAATGCGGTCATCTCCACTTACCAATGTTTAACCTCAGTTCTTATCTTATTATTATACAATATCAAAAATTCATTTAACATTTCTTATTTCTACCACGTAGTCTGTCTTTTGATGTCCCAAAATCTAAAGTAAGATAAAGCATATCTAGTCTAATAATAGCTCCATAGAATCTATTTTTTAACTAGCACTATAGGTATCTTAACATTTATCCATGTTTTCTATCTCGCTCACGTTATTTTTGAGTCATCCTGCTTTATTGAATGAAATAAAATGTTAAAAATTAAAAGTTCACAAGACCACTGTGACATTCGTGAAGGTTTCAGAAGCCCAATTCACATGATTGTATCTCTTCTGGGTAAAAGCATAAAAATGATTAGTCTGGCCTTCAACAAGTTGGAGAAAGTTCTAGTAATGGGTTCAATGTATCAGCTAGTTGTTTTATGGATTATGCTAACTGATTTACCAATTGTTGCTTGGTTTTTAACTGAAGTAAAATCATTACATAATTATTTATCATGCTTGATTGTGGCTTGATTGAGATTCTCTCAACTGAAGGATAAGTTATCATCTATGAGTATGTTTTGTGGTTATTTGTGTAACACCCCCAAATATAGGTAAGTGTTATCATTTAATTTTCTCTTAACACTCATAAATGCGGAAAAAGATTTAATTTTTTTCTTCACATTAATAAACATCAATGGCTTGTTATTTTAAAATAATTTGTGTTTAATAAAAATATAAGACAACTAAATTGAATTATCTTGCCTTCGTCTGAAAATGAGAAGGAATAACGTGAAATGAGATAATGCTCAGTAAGCAAACTTGATGCATATGCAGGCTTATGATATGCACATGAATTACTTTAAAATAAAAATATTTCAATATGTATCCTCTTTTTCTTTTTCATTCATTTCTTTAAAAACCTTAACGTTAACATCATGAGTTCACTTGATGTATTCCCTAGACAATCAGAATCCAGTGAGCAATTATTGTTTAGAACTAGATTCATTCTATTGCTAGTATCGCAAAGCGGTTGACATTAACATTATCATTGAACATTGGTCAGGTGCGCCAATCCCCCACACCCCATTTCTCACTCACACTTTTCATGGCATAGATATACACTTCGTAATAAAATCATTTGGGATAAATGTCTTTTTGAAATAGTCCTTAATTCATTGACATTTGGAAACTTTTTATTTCTTGAAACTCCATGTATGTTTATGAATGCATTGACACGTATGAATATGTCATAAGAAGCACTTATGACATAAAAAGTAATGATCAAATATCATGTTCACGTAAGGGCAATTTAAGTAACACGTTTGTACATTTAACCATATGACGTACTTATGGAAATAAGAGGGAGTTTACTTGCCTGAAATCCCTAGCAATTTATTATTCTATTTTTTTATTTTTTTTAAGCAAATGAAGATGTCTCTGGCTGTCGACAACAATGTGCCATGAGTCCTATATCATTGTCATTTATTTAGGAACTTGTACATATTCGTTATTTTTAACCACGTACACATATCTTAAATTTTAGAATGAAGGACTCCAAATACAAAGTATGGAAACGTGTCTATAAGTACCCCCCCCCCCCCCCCCCCCGACCTACCCCCAACCCAGAGTAGTTAGATGGGGAAGTAAAATTAAGCCTTGTTCTTCACACTGTTTTCTATTATATTATTTTATTTTAACTTCATTCGCTATAAATATAAGAACATAAACATGTTTAACAATGTTACATTAATCAAGTCAATAAAATAGAGATAAAATTTAGGTATACCAAAAAGGGGCTAATTCCTTCAAATTTCTAACAAATTATGCTTTAAATTAGTGCAAGTTTGGTTCAATAATATATATTATGTATACAAAGCATTATGGAAATAGAAAATGCTATGAATCAGCAAAGACTAGAATGAAACTCAGTGTCAACAAAGGCATCTTTGGCCCAATTGATCTGGTTTGATTAATTATTATTAGCATAATGAAGTTTAACTATTAAGGATCAATGATTTTCTTTAATCGAGAACTAGGAACTATACCCACTAAAATTAAATATTTAAGCAACTTCATCTTCTCTCCTAGTTAAGATTTATTATTCGTACTTGAACTATTAATTTGAGTAACGCTACTTTTAAACGAACAAAATATTGAACCATTTATTCAGGTCAAGATAAACTTAAAATGATTAAATTCTGTGTATCAAATTGCTAGAGGAATTTAACATAGAAATCCCTGAAATAATAGAAACATAAAAATAAATGCCCCTTACTATAACCCCATCATAAAGATTTAATGGCTTAAAGATTTTCCTCTTGTTTAAACTGATCTCAAATAGAACATGAAATATAAACTAAATATTTAATTTGCTAGGAACATGTAATCATCTAAGCATCAAGATCAATATCCATTTTATATAAACGAGTCATGATATATATAAGCATATTGACAAATATTATTCTAAAAAGTATATAATTAAACAATTAAAAGAAACTAACCTCGCTATTTATTGAGGAATGAGTACCGCTCATGTTTCTTAAAGTCGTCGGTGTTAAAATGATGATTAGAACATTTTTCTTAACTATAATAAAATCATGGAAGGGGAGAGAGATTGTATGATTTATGGTTATAAGAGAGAGTGTTTTCATTTTGCAAATAATACAACAAGAAATGGGGGTCATTGGACGTCTCCAGCATTGGAGGGATGGAAAAGTGTCAACTTTATTTTGCAAATCGAAGTGTCCAAACTAGAAAAGTCAATTTTCCAATTTAGGACATTCATTTCTGTCAATTAAAATAAAGTAGGGAATCACATTTTGCTTCCTTTAATTTATTCAATTACCAAATTAATGACTATTGATAAAATTGACTTATATGGAGAAATGGATGCTTTAGGTCCGTTTTATATAGAAAAATGGAATAACAGTTGATGAAATCATACTTAAAATAAATGCATTAAATCATAATTTACTCCTAACTCTAATAAAATTATTTGCATTTTATAATAAGTTTAGTATGTATGTCGATCGTCTCATGTGTCAAGGTACATTCCCCTATAATAACATAGTTCATACGATGATAATTATATTAATTAAATGGTAAATATATCATTAGTGCAATTAATCTAGATAAACATGATAGTCACGAAAATAAGCACTCGATGTTACAATTTTTTTGTGTTTTCTGTCCCGATTTTGCTGAACATTACAGATTTTTTATTTGGAAAATCAGCAAAGGAGATTAGATTAGTTAACCTGTTAAATTATGGCACTATTTATTGGGAATAAGACTTTGTTGTAGTAGTTGTTATTAAATCATGGTTAAAAAGACGTATTCGGGTATGCAGGGTTTTTCTTCGTGAGTTGAATAATATGAAAAGTCCCCAAAAAAAGAAGATACTAAATAAATGTGTAAGAAATCGTAAACAATCTTTAAAATTCATAACTGAACAATTTAAAATTTGCAAACAAAAACGCAAAATGTTTTAGTAATAGTTGATTCCAATGGTGGTTCAATCAGAAAAAACAAATTGTTAATGTTTTTAGTAATAGTTGGAGGTTCAGTGGGCTATACCAGAATGGGATTAATTTGAATTTTTAATATTTTGTGGGCCCACGCCTAAAGCTGGAGAATTGTGGAGTGTGCACTCCACAAGACTTGAGGCACCTCACTCAACTGAAGCATGTGCATCCAAAAACTGCTTCACGATTAGCACTTTCAAGCATTTTTTTTTTTTTGTTCCCTTCGTTTTGATGCGCACCTTAAGGCGGGCCTCAATGACAATTTTTCAAACAGTGTAATCTTAAATTCTTGCATTACACTCATTTGAGGAACGGAACCATTGGGTTGAATGTTTCTCAAAACATTGATTTTTCCATCAACCTTTGGAGGTTGATTCCTAAATGTTTTCAATTTTAGAATGTTAATATTTATGACTTTATTAATCCATTCTGTTGTAGGTTGATTGTGATGAGCACAAGAGTGTCTGCAGCAAGTATGGAGTTTCTGGGTATCCCACCATCCAGTGGTTTCCTAAGGGGTCTTTGGAGCCCAAGAAGTGAGTTTAGGCTCTTCCAGAAAACATTTTTCTTCCATTTCTTTTATCCTCCTTGTAATTTTCAAATCATTATATGAGGTTTCTTTGCAGAGTTTCTGTCCATTCAAGTCCCTGAAAAAGGGAATTCCACATTAATTGAGTTTTTCATTTCTTAGGTATGAAAGTGCAAGAACTGCTGAAGCCCTTGCTGAATTTGTAAACAATGAAGGAGGTAAGACTTTTTGGTTGCTCGTATATTTCTGATCCGAGATTGACTATGCAGCCAGGAGGCGCCATTGTATATGCACAGATCTTTTTTTTTTTTTCTAAAAAAAAAAAATACTTGCTTGTCATGTGAAGGGCGTTGTCATCATCATATTGTTACATTAGTTGCCATTCTTGCCAAATATGTTTCAAAATCACACCTAAGTGGAGCTTTCTCGCCTTGTTATCTTACAAATGCTGTTTTGTTTTCAGGGACAAATGTCAAGATAGCTGCAATTCCTTCAAGTGTTGTGGTTCTCTCGCCAGATAACTTTGATGAGATTGTGCTTGATGAGACGAAGGACGTCCTTGTTGAGTTCTATGCACCCTGGTAGGTTTACTAATAAAGTTTTCTTTCTATTCTGTTCTTGTACTTGAATGTGAGAAGACAAAGTGATTTGTTTCCAAGAGTTCTCTTTGTGACAATTTGCATGAAATGTTTCACTTGTTATGATTTTCATTTCTGATTGAGCGTATTCTTTCCCAGGTGTGGTCATTGCAAAAGCCTTGCTCCTGTAAGTAAATCACTGGCTCATCAATGAGACGTCCATGGATTGTGAATAAATTATTGTAAAACGTCTCTATTGGTTTTTTTTTGTAGACTTATGAAAAGCTAGCAGCAGCATTCAAGCTGGAAGATGATGTAGTCATTGCTAATGTGGAGGCTGATAAGTACAAAGACATTGCAGAGAAGTAAGTATCCACACACGCCCCCTCTTTCAGAGCCTGCTGTGATAGTTCATTTAATAAAGTGCTATAGATAAATTTCAGAACTGATTTCCCCAAATCTACTTAGACACATAAGGGAAGAGAAAAGAAAAAGAAAAATATGGCGTGTATTTCCTGATGCACATCTATTGCTAAGCAGGTATGGTGTAAGTGGTTTTCCTACATTGAAATTCTTCCCAAAGAACAATAAAGCTGGTGAAGATTACGATGGTGGACGAGATTTAGATGAATTTGTTAGTTTCATCAATGAGAAGTGTGGAACTAGCCGTGATGCAAAAGGACAATTCACAGATAAGGTTTGTTGCTAAATTAACAGATTTTCTCCATGGGTACTTTTACTGGGTTCTAATGTGCCATTTTATCAACCTAGGCTGGTATAGTTGAGGTTCTTGATAGCTTAGTGAAGGAATTTGTAAGTGCATCAAGTGAGGAGAAAAAAGCTGTATTCAGTCGACTGGAGGCAGAAGCCGAGAAGTTGAAGGGTTCCAATGCAAGGTTTTCACCAAACCTTATTGTACTTTCATCGTTCATATTAGTAACCTGACCACATAGTAATTGGGGTAGTAGGTGAAATTTGCGATCTGACTTGCCCATCAATATTATTATACCCATATTTTTCATATTTCATCTCTCCTTACTTTTCTTTAGATATGGGAAGCTCTATGTGAAAGCTGCCAAGAGCTGCTTGGAAAGAGGTGCTGAATATGCTAAGAATGAGATTCAGCGGTTGGAACGCATGCTTGCCAAGGTAAACTATCACGTACTATTTTGTCTAATGCTTCATAACCATCATTTTATAATTTTTTTCCTGTTCTCTCTGATCCACGAATGGAAATCGTCTTAATCATTTGCCCTTCTGTCTGCCCGCCTGCCTTTTTATAAGTTAAATCATCAGTTTTCAGTTGATTATATTCGGATGTATGACTGAACTCCCAAAATAATGACGTGATAGTCTTCAATTAATTTTTTGATTACTTATTTTCCATTTAGTGGCTATATATCTGAATTATTGTTGTTAGATATCTTCATAATCTAGAAGTATCTGATCTCTCTCCCCACAAATATTTATTGCAGTCAATTGCCCCGGCAAAGGCTGATGAGTTCACTTTGAAGAAGAATATTCTTTCTACCTTTGCTTCAGACCAGTGAGAAATCACATTTTATCGACTTTGGTGGTGTCCGCATATCCATCTTCTTACTCCCAATTCTGCACGTCTTGCATCACCAGAAGTATGATCGGAAGAATGAGAGTAAGTAGTTTGTTTTCATTCACGACTAGAAAAAACTATTTTTGTTTCCACCAGTAGCATTAATGTTATACTTACGTGGTGGAGTTGTTATAATTACGTCATCTTTTTTGGAAAGTAAAATGGAGCGAGTGATAGTTAATGCAAAAGATTCTTGTTATGTGTTCTTCATTATGTTTTTCATCCATGAAGAAAAGATTAGACAACCTTATTACAAGTACTGTGGCATTGTTTGGCTAGGACATTGATGGTAATGTTGGTATGCATATGGCTTATCTTTGTCAATGTCGACTTTCTGATTTCCTATTGGACTCGTGTGTTTCGCCCGGCTTGGGTCGGGAGATGACACGAGATTAACATTTTCGTCCATTCCTTCGACCGGGGTGGGGTGAATGATAACATCTTCAAACTGGGGGGAGGACAGGATATAAATATTTCTATTATTTTTTGATTTGGACCCTATTATTTTGTATTAAAAATAATTATAAAATGATCAACTCAAATTTCCTAAGTAAATTTACGAGTCGCGGTCGAGATCAATAATAATGTTCATGAATACAATTGAATAACTGGAAGCACTACAAGTCAAAGAAAAGAAGCTTATTTAGCAAATTAGCAGATTATAAGCAAACACACAAATAGGGTCCATCTGGTCACCATAAATTTGCAATACGAGGATAGGCTGTAGATTCCAACAAAAAGATCACAAGTAATAAAATACTAAAAAGACACATAATTGATCACAGAGGACCTTTTTGCAATTTGTATGACTATTGGAGCCTCGTTCACCCCTAACAAAAGGACTATTCCAGTGTCCCACGGACATGGCGCAGTGGTAAAGTAGAAGGGTTCTCTACGAAGTATCGGAGGTTCGAATCAACGCAACAGTTGGAAGGCAGAGATCCACAAGGAGGAAAATTGTCGAATGTCCGGGCTAAGTGTGTGTAAGTTGTAATCGCATCCGAATTTACCTGGGTGGCGAGCAAGGAGGGAAGGCTACCACTCCTCCAGATTAGACACCTAAGTGATCACAAAAAAAAAAAAAAAAAAGGACCATTCCACAGCATGTGGATTGTGTAACAAATCATTGGTTCAAGAATCTAGCATAAGTTAAAAGTTCCAAATCTTACTAAAATCGCCAAGTAACCCTCGTAGTTGAGAAGTAAATATACGACTTCATAAAGTTTACCCGTAAAGGGCACAAGACGTTTTTATAGAAATTGTGCATCATAAAGAGGGTGAAGACCAACTTATTTGTTGGTTCTTGTACACATTAAAAATTTTATTTTCATTCTTCTATTCATTTTCAACCAATTTTTTTTCAATAAAATAATATTTTTCATCACATCAATAATTTTTTCTTTTTTTTTCAACCACACATTCTCCATCAATCTACTATTTTAAAATAGATTTTTTCAAAATAACGTGACTCAAACACTCTGAAAATCTAACTTGCTCCGGTGCAATTTTCAAATAATGGAGGAATCCTATGCAGCCTACTTGACACAGCCCACAACTAACATGTACGGCCAACAAGTCATAGCTTTGCAACAGCTAATCGATTATGCACCCCATGTGTTTGTGAATGACACAACCACAAGGGCCTGTAGATAATATTATATATATATATATAAGAGAGAGAGAAGATCTAATGAACTTTGTTTTACTACAAGCAAAAGGGAGATGAAAACAAACTTTGCTGTAGTTTCCATGATTGGCAACTTCTCTTTTTCCATGCAAATAATAATAATAATCCCTAATCAATTAATGCAAACACATAAGCACTGAAAAACACGAACAAAATTTAAAAAACAAAATATATTCATACAAATCTAGCACTTAAGAACCCCATGTTCAAGAAATTAATACACATTTTCTTGAAAATTTCATGTTTTACCTTGATGACACAGAGTTTAAAGCTCTAGCAAAGCCATTCATGGCACCATAGCCCTTTGAACTGAATCCCAAACAGCCCAACAAACCTTGTCTATAGGGCAAAAATGTCTTCTTCCTCATCTCCTCTGCTTGTGCCCTATTTGCGGTGTAAAGCAATTCATGAGGAGATGGTGGCACCCTCCTTTTACCAATCCCATTTACTGCCCTGTTTTTCACCTCTTTTGTAACTTTTTTTGTGGCTCCGGTGTTGGAATTTACTACTTCTGGAGATGAATTTGATGCATTTTTCGCTTTTTCAGTTGAGTGGGTTTTGGGGTTGGAAATGGACTTCTCCATTTTCTTATCTTTGACAGGTGAAAATGACAAGGAACCCCAAAATTTATGCCCGTTGTTTCTTCCTTCACTTTTGCTCCTATACAAGAACTCCTTCAAGAAAACCCACCTCCTTGAGCTTCTCCCACTCGATGAAGATCCAGATTCACATGTCGTCGTATCATTCGACTCCGCTGGATCTTCTGTGTTTTTGCACACTTCATTTTCCATCTTCATCTCAGCGTCATCCTGTGCATTGTCATTTTCATGATCTAAAAATGACGTCGTTCTCATAGGGGACATAGATCTAGTCCTCCTCCGTAATGATCCGGCCCGCAATTTCGATTCCCTTCCGCGACCAAATTTCTCCTCAGAAAATGAAGAATCATCAAGCTCAGACTGTTCAATCTCATCAGATTCATCCATGTCAATCAAGGGGGCCAAAAACTGTGGCCTACGGAGATGGCTAGAAAGCTTCATGGGTCGGATCTGGCCGTTCAGGAACAATTCATCAGCGGAGCTCATGGATCCCTGTGGCGCACCGTCGTCAGCCAGCGGCGCCGAGAAATCAAACTCAAAAGAACACGCCGCCGTCGACGATTCAACCCCATACGAAGAAATGCTAGTACTTGAAAGGACAAAATGCATAGGACTAGCTGGAGCGCTATAGTAGAACCCTCCAAGGGGTGTACCGCGCCCTGGACTAGACGGTGCACTAACATAAGGCGTGGAACAACAACTGTCAATGTCATCGGAAAATTCTGGAGAAGCTGCGGCGGAGGTGATGTTTAGGGGGTCCTTCGAGGCAGAAGCGGAGGGGGTAGTGTGATTTTCTAGGTCTTCTTCCATAATTTTTTTTTTGGAGAGAATGAAGGGACAGTATGGATGTGAGAATTGTGCAAAAATGGTGGAAAATGTGGATATCTGTGCTTGCTCTATAGAAGATGGAGATTTATATTTTCAATGCCACTGTTTTTCTTGCTGTTTGATGGGATCGATTCAGAGAACTATAACTAAGGTTGTTTTGTCAAGTTTTTTTTTTTTTTTTGAGCAAGAAATTAGGTCGAGTTGATTATTGAGGTTGTTGAGTCGTGGTCGGAATGATAGTGAAAATTAAAAAAAAAAAAAAAAAAAAAAACATTTTTTGGATGAATTTGTTCTTATTTTCTCAATTTTAAGTATAATTGGATTCATTTTTATTATTTTTTTCAATTTCAATTAAAATTAGTCGGTTCAATCTAATTTTGAAAATATTATTAAAAACGTGAAGTTACATAAGTGGATTGAATACGTGAATAAAAAGTGATTTGAACGACTGTAGTGCTTGTTTGAGTTCCATTATAATTAAAATCAGAGTTAACCATCGATTTTAATCAAATATTTATAGAGTAATGTTATTCATCTCAGTGTGTTTACAAACACAGTCTAGGTGACATTAATGTGGCATTAAATAATATGTGAAATTAAATTTCACCTTTCATTTAATAAGTCATTTAATTTCACCTTTCATTTAACCTATCATTTAGAGCTATCTAGACTGTATTTGTAAACACACTGGGAATGAATAGCATTACTCATATTTATAACTATTATTTATTATTCACACATTCAGAAAACACGTTATTCTTTTTTGTTATAATTATTTTCAAACGATGGTCAAACAAGGGCTAAGATTAAAATCCGCTCCGTTCATTGATTATTATTATTTTTAATTATTAACTTAAACCCTTTGCCTCGCTTTCTTGGAATTAGAACAGAGGTTTCGACCTTTTCTCGTATTTATAAAATTATGCATGTGTTAGGTTTTGACAAAAGGAGTTTATTGACAAAAATTTAAATAATTAAAACGTGTCTCAAAATTAAAAAGTGTAAATATTTAAAAAAAAAATTATTTAACAGTAAAAAAAAACAATTGGACGTAATAGTCGGTGATAAGAGTGGCTTGCACGGTTTGTTCATCGAAGAATCATCCATGCCTTTCGTACCATGCTTGTATCATTTCAAGTGGAGATAAGGCACAAAACTTGGAAAACAAAATGACAAATTTAGAGTGAGAAAAAAAAAAGTAAGAGAAAGAAAAAGAAAAAAGAAAATAAAAATAAAAGAAATGATGAAAGTTATCACAATCAATTTCATGTATCTATGTGATTATAAGATCACTTTTTTAAAATTTAATAATTGTATTGAAAATCGAGTAGACATAGGATTATTAACGATTATGGTAAATAATATTACTCTTTCTTCTTTTAAACTTTTTATTTTTTATTTTTTGTTTCTTGGAAAATGAAGTAGAAGGATGCTTTGTTATTAGAAAATGGGATAGTATATTGAAAATGGCCGAATAACGACTACAAATAATAGTAGTTATCATTCTCATCATCGTTATGCACTATGTAAAACAACTTATATGAACTCTTTTTCATCGTGTCATTACACCGTCACTACATGAATTGTGTTACAAACAAAAATCAAATTACTAATAACATGTTAACATGTTGTGGGATAAGAATGGTAATGAAATTATGATGTTTAACAAAATCAAGTGGTTTAGAAAGTGAACTTGGGACAAAATTATACTTCCAAAGAAAGAAAGAGTACTTGCAAACCCATTGGGAGTTTCTTTGCCTGACTTTTGGTACAAGTTGAATGATCCATTGTTTCCTTCCATTCATCAATTAAAAAAGTTATTTAAGAAATTTGTTGATTGACCAATTACTATCTTACATTTTTACTTATTTTCTTCTTTATTTTTGTTCGATATGATTCAATTCAGCGTACCAAATATAACATTTCTTTTAATATAAAAAATGTTTAAATTTCCCAATGGTTTTGGAAGGTATTTGTTTCGTGCCAAATTATGTAAGTTCTTTTTGTTTTTGCATTTACTCGTATGATTATACTTATTTGTAACCCTAATAGGGCATGGTGCATGGTGCAAATAAAAGTGCATAGTGCCATGAGCCTAAGGATCGTATACGAGTAAACAGCACGAGTGATCATTTGCAATTGAGACATACAGAAGCCATGTCAAGAAAACTTGACAAAGTCACAATAACCTAAATGTTGAAATGTCGATGACTTGTACCTCATAAATAACTAAATATAGCGATATTGCAAATGCAACACACATGCATTCCAACAATTTCATTAGGGATGGCAAAAAAAATATGTTTAACCAGATACCTGTGGGCCCTGCCCCGAATGGGGCGGTGATTTTCCCGAAGCGGATATGAGATGAGTACGGGAAACATAGTACTCACCCCGCTACACGCCCTGTTTAAAATTAATTTCAAATTTAAGTTTTTTATCAAACAAAAATAATAGATTTATCATCATTTTTAAAAAGAACATAAGTTGCTTTTAATAAGTTTGTAAAAATGTAATAATATTTACTAACTAAAAACATAAAAAAGTTAAAAGCAAAAAATTAAAATAAATAAATGAGGCGATAAATGATGTAGGAGCCCCGACCCGCCTTAACCGGGTATGAGGATGGGTAAAATAACTAAATACCCGACGGGACGGGGTGGGAATGGGCAACCCGTCTCATACCTGTCTCGTTGTCATCCCTAACTTTCATCAATAAACTAAATAGAGTTAAACACACAACCAATCATGAATAAAATTCAAGATGAAAAGGTTAAATTAAGTAGAATTTGAAGTTATGTGCGAATAAAGAAAGATGGGTCGTTACACAATATTATCTACCAATAAACAACTGCATTTATGGATGGCAAAATCAGAAGCAAAGATTCAAAGTTAAGATGTGGATGCAAATTTTTCCCATAAAAAGATGAACATAAATTGGCAAGGCAATAAAAGAAGTCAAAAGGTGAAGCTTAAGAAGAGAAAGGGGTCTCTATGGGAGAATGGAAATATGAAAACAGAAAAAGTGCAATTGCAGGTCCTTTTTCTCTTGCCTTTTCACTTTGCAACCAATAAAATTTATTTAAAAAAAAAAAAGAATTATCACCAAATTGAGACAAGAATATTTTATGGGTTTAGTTGGATTATTGGTGTTGGAACACCAGAAGAGGAATACTCTACATAGGATTCTGATTTCTGGATTTTTTGGGCAACTAAAACAAGGCAAATGGGCAACTTTAATTAATTAAATAATTAATCATTTGTGCAATAAAAACACCCACATGATTATCTAATTAATTAATTAATTAATCAGAATAAAGAACAGTACTAACCTGTAAACATTACAATTGCAGAATGGGTTAATTTCACAAATGGTCACTGAAGTTAGAAGTTGCCGAAACATTGCCTCAAACTTGCCCCAAAAATTTGAAAATCTGGGCAGATTTTCATAATTTTCGGTTGTCGACTTCGTGGGTTTATTCTGGCCGAATCACTTGGAGTTTTGGGAAGATTTTTGGTGGTAATTGAAGATGACATCGTGGGCTTTCCAACGGTATCCGAAATCGGCAGTTTTGGTGGTCGGAAGTTGCCAAACAATTGCCTCAAACTTGGCTAAAAAATCAGAAAATTCAGTGACCGTTTTGAAAGAAATTTCAAAATTCAGTGACCGTTTCTGAAACTTTGAAACTTCAGTGACCGTTTTGAAATTTTCAGGTAACTTCAGTGACCATTTGTGAAATTAACCCATTGAAGAATACAACAGAATCTTTTCAGTTTTCCTCTAATCAAGAATTTGTTGATGCGCTAAAGAATATCAAAAGAATAAGTGGTTTTTCAGACTAATGTCACTTATTTCCTTTTATGCTCATGTGTTTGAGTACCGTTATTTTGAAAGAATGTATTTTGAAATAATAAATTGATAGAGAATGTGTAGTTAAAAAATAAGGAAATGTTATTGATGTAATGAAAAATATTATTTTATTAAAAATGTGTAGTTGGAAACAGGGGTTAAACGTACTTGAATTCTCATTTCATGTCATATGTCATTTGAGCAGGAGTGGACACGGTTCAATTCTGAAAAAAAATAAAAATCGAACCAATAATTATTGGATATCTTTTAAATGGAGTTGTCGAATAACTTTAATTATTAAATCGAGTTCAGTTCGATTCGATTCGATTCCGTACCATCATTGAATTTTTTTTAATATTCTCATATATCTGACGATTGTGTTTTCTCTTAATCTTTGAAAAAACATAACAATCTAACAAACGATATGTTCCATCTTAATACAAAATGACAAATATAATCCAAGTTTAAAATTACGAACAAGTCATCTAATAAAATCACTCACCATCACGGTATATTATCTTGCTCAACTCAAGAAGTAATCCATAAAGTGGTCACGTTGAGTTTAATTTTTTTGCATAATCTCGGGATAAATTAAACTCTACAATGTGATCTCATCCAATACACTATCGAGTGTACTAGGATCGCTACCTCGAATTCTTAGTTTTTACGATGTAGTCAACCATGCAACTTTGTCAGAACAAATGCTCTTTGTTCACTGGTTTAGGTCTAAACCAGTTTTCGATCGAAATATGGTAATAGGTTTTGCAAAGACATCATAGTTAGCAACGGATTTTTAGTCTTCAATGACAAGTGAAATAGTAAATAGTTTTATTGAATGCTTAAATATTATAAATAAAGTAAATTAAATTGAAAATGGATAGCCGTAGATTTTATAATAACCAACCACGTGTTTAATTTATTATTTTTAATTATTTATATTTACAGGAATAATCCAGAAATTAGTAGATAAATTTAGAAAACAATGAAAGATCATAACATGAGATTTTGATATGCTTTCGAATTTATTTTTTCTTTTCTTTTTAAATCAAATATTTATATAAAAAAAAGATTTATTTAATTGTAATATATAATAGAGGATAAAATTATAATATTCTACTATACTCGTAAATTATATCTTTTCATAATGCATAATGGCGTTACATCATTTGTCAATATATCAAATCGTAGTATTTTCTTGTGCTTCACAAATATCGTATTAGGTGATATGTCATTTGACATATTGACGTCTCATTTCAAGAAATATCACCTTCCGAAGAAAAAAAAAACCCTAAATCCTTCACATGATAAAGGGTGAAATGGTTATTATTTGCGCTAATTATAATTATAGAAAAAAATAAGAATGAGAACAAAGAAATGGGATCACGTCTCATGCTCCCATTTTTCTATATGGGTTTATTAAAATTTCAAAAAAGATAGCTCAACATATAGGTTTATCTCCTAGATCAACAATTAATTTGTCAAACAAATTTAAGTTTTTTTTTTTTCAAAAATTGAAACAACATATGGTGATGTAGTTCAATAATAACACAAGTATAAAGGGCTAAGCCAAGACTCCAAATAAAGAGGAAATAAGTAAAATTTACCTCACTCAAAAGTCGGAAAGTACAAGACTGGAAGACGAAGAAAAATTGTATCTCGTATAACTTAATCCCAGCTCGAATTCATGCTCATGTTATATACTTGTAAGAGTCTTGTCTGAATCAAAATTACCAGTTGATTGAAGATGAAATAGTTCCCTTGATCGTGATTTTTTGTTACCGCCTAAATTACTAGTCATAGATCCTCAACTGTATCTCCAAAATTTGGCCACACTTTGACCCGATGGCTCTTGAAAGGGTATTCGTCTCGAAATTTTTTGTATTATACAACAAATTTAAGGTTCTCAATTCATTCATCCAACTTTACCTTATTGACAAAAACTACTCATTTGATGTTGAACAAGTGCGAGTTCACACATTCTGAGATTGCTCATTACTTTGGTTGCACTATAGATAAAAATGTCAAATTGAATGACTAAAATGAGATAAATTATAGTTGGGTGATCCATATAAAAAACATGTAAATTAAGTGATCTCTACGAAAATTTAATGATACATGCAGCTTGTGCCCTATAGGGGGATGCCACGTCGCCCCCTATCTGATCAGGTACGTGGCCCTGTTCAACAAGAATAATCCATTTACAACTTGCACATGATCTAATCAATTAGTTTCGATCAAATCAAGCAAATCCTTGTGCCATTGTCCTTAACCATAGTGATAGATTGGTAGTTAATATCTTCCAAAATAATCTTTCATTTTATTCAACAATGCATAAATAGTTTCTTGATTTTGATTGTTGAGTTGTTAAATTCTCGACTTCACAAAAACCCTCTTCCCGTTGGCCGGCCGTGATGAACGTTGACATTTGTAGACATCGTGGGTTTTGGATATGGGCCATAGCGGTAATACAATGGGCTTTGGGATGGGCCATAACCTTAAACAATTGGGAAAAGTTCATATTTAATGTGTATTCTTTACCTCAATTCAAAAGTAGGTAAATAGTTTGAAAATTCAAAAATCAGGTATGAATTTAATTAATTAAAAATATTTATTAAATAAAGATAATAAAATCACAGTTTGTGATTAATGGTCACAAATTCATAATTATAAGTTACAGATTTATTTACTGGTCACATATCGTTTAATCAATTCGTCATAGGTTATTTCGTGGTCACAGATAAAAAATTTTATAGGTCACATATTATTTCGAGGTCACATATCATTCAAATTACAGGTCACATTTTATCTATGGATCACGTAAGTTACAGTTTATTGGTCACAAATTACTTTTAGTCACAAACATCTAATATTTAGTCACAAATCAGCCAAATAGTTGGACACAAACGACTAAATAGTTGGTCACATACGCCTAATTGTTGGTCACAGACACCCCACCCGTCACAAGACATCACCATCACACCACCACCTACACAACCATCGTCATCACTGTCCACCAACCACCACCCATAGAAAAGTACCCACACATAGATCAGAAAATCGCCACCTGCACCACAACACACAAATCCACCCGACAAAACACCACCATAACGAGTTAAACCATAGCCAACAACAGTCAACATCCCATGAAAGTAACAAAAACCATGGTCATGTCGTCACCACTGGTCATCGAGAAGCGCGCACAGCGCCTTCGCAGCGTGCGATGACTATAGCGTGGTGGAGAGAGAGATCCAGATATGTTGAGGAGAGGAAGAGGAAGACAGAGAAATAAATTCAGATTCGGCCTCATGAGAGGGTGTCGACGGCTTCGTTGAGAGGAAGATAGAGATGGAGATTCGACGAAGAAGCAACGAGAAGAAGTAAAAAATGGTGGAGTCGACGTCCCCGTCCCTGTCGCCGTCGTGAGGTGGAGTCGCCATCGCCTTCGCCATAGTGAGGAAGAAATGATTGGGTAGTGAATGTGGGGTGGAGTGAGGAAGATGAAGTGAAATAGTTGGGGTTGAATTAATTAGGGCTTGGTGGTGGGTGGGTGGGGTCGGGTGGCTAATACCTGATATTTGAATAAATAAGTTTGGTAACTGATTTTTGAATTATGTTTTTTAAATGAGAAAATTACCTAGAAACCTACTTTTAAAATTTCATTTTCAAAAAACAGGTGAATTAATTTTTACTTCACAAATCAAGTGATAATTAAGTTTTAATAATTATAATTAATATAATAAAAATTTAATTAAACCTAATCTCTACATATTCACCCCACCTAACTCCCACCCACACACCATTCATTTCAAAACCCACCCACCGGTACTCATTCTCTCTCTCTCTCATCCCTTCCCACCCACCTGCCCATCCGCCATTCATCCAACCGACTCCATTTTCAGCGCAGCTAAGCACGACGGAGCAAAATCGGCCACAACGGCGAGCGTAGCTGTACGCACTCTGTATGTGGTTTCCACCAGCAGTCACCGGGGAGTAGGGTCGCCTGTTCCGTCTACGGCAGTGCCACCACCGTTGAACAGACGCCACCACCACCGTGCTCAAGGCGCCACCATCAAGCGACGTTGCTCTGGAGAATCAGCGCCGCGACAACCACCACGTGAACATTGTGGAGACAGAACCACCACTACGCTCAACGCCGCCACCACCGAGCGGCGTGTGCTGCAGCCAGTCACTCCGAGACGCCGAAGGGCCACTGTAACATCGAACAGTCACACAAAGGGCCACCGCACGCAAGGTTGCTTCTAGATCTATGCAACACCGAGGCTATGTTGACCGGCGATATCGAACTATTGTGATTTGTAGTTGAGCGCCAACCGCCAGTGATGTCTGTTGTTTGTGGTTTTAGGTGATGAGCTTAAAAAATTAGGTGTTAAATTTTTGGGGGTGGTTTTGCAAATTGTCGTGCGGGTAGTGGTGGTGTTGATGGCTATAGTGAGATTATTGTGGTAATAGCGGTGGTGGTTATTGTCTCATTGAGAATTCCGGTATTCATTTCTGTCTAAATTCATGAGGTTAATGCCAAAGCTCAAATATGTGTGTACTGTGACTGGTTGTGACCAATTTTGTGTTAATTGTGACCGATTGTGACTTGATCACATGCGGTCACAATTAAGATTCAATTGGTCACAGACAGTCACGCTGAACACAAATTTGGTCACATTTAGTCACATTGAATACACATTTGGTCACAATTAGTCACAGACAGTCACACTACACAAATATTTTTTTCTGTAATTTTTTAGGAGGTGAGGGCAGGGGTGGGGCTGGTGGTAGGTGGATCCATGAGGTGGGGGTGTGATTTTCAATTTTTTATTTTCTGGAAATTTTTAAGTCGTCGGAGAGGCCGCCGGAATGATCGCCGGAAAATTCGTCGGACCGTCGCCGGAGCAGTCGCCGGACCGGCGCCAGAGTGGTGCTGGAGTTGTCTGAGAGATGGAGGGAAGGTGGTGTAGTGAAGTGATGGGGGTGGGTGAGGTGTTTGATTTGGGGTGTAAATAATTAATATATATTATATTATAATTTAATATTTAATAAATTTATTTAACACCTGATTTTTGAAATAATTAAACAAATTTGTTAGTTTTGAAAAGTAATTCTTATATCTAGGTTTTGTGTATTGTTCCCTTTTTAAATACCTGGTTGCGTGTAATTTCCTCTAAACAATTAATATAGTGGGCTTGGGCTTTGTCACCTAAATGTGAACTTTGGGTCTAGTTTATTATGAAATTTTGTTTTGTTTTTCACCTCGAACTCATGTTTACAAATTTCAAGTGGGACATAATCTCATTAGGGCCACGTAAGGATTTATTAGAGATTTAGTTTTTTTTTTTTTGGTTCGAATTAATCGTAAATTACCACAACAATTTTTTTTGGTGAAATATAGCAAATAATCAATGGCAAAAGTCTAGATTTCTTTTAATAATAAAATAACAAAAAATCTCGTGAATATGAAATATCCAAATAACTAATATTTTTGGATAATAAAATGCTTTATTTTAATTTATGGATTTACCTTTTTCCTGACACCAAAACTCAAAAACAAATCTAAAGTATCTCGAATTTGGTTACCCTATTAATTGATTCTAATTTCGGTATGGAGATCAATAGTTTCTTAGTTATTAACAAATCACCATTAAATTCTTCAAATATTTCCCAAGATAACATAATTACCCAAAAGAAAAAACTTCAATAAAAATACACGAACGAATTTACATAAATTTATTTCAAAAACCAAATCAAAAAGAGAGAAAAAATGAAAAATTGTTTAAAAAAGAGAAGAAAGTAATTAAAATTGTGATTTTATTATCACATCTCATAGCCCATAAAAAGTGATGAGATTTTGCACGCATGCATGCAAAAATTTGAAAGAGAGATCCTCTAGAATCCATGCACAATTTTGGAGCAAGTATTCTTGAACCAACGAATACCATTTCGAAATGAACTCTTAACCTTGCCTTCAACGGAGTAGTATTTGTAAGTGGCAATTCTCTTCCTCCTTTTCATCTCGCGATCGCTGCACCACGCTCGAGATCGAGGTTTTGGCGCACTGACGACATCGTTGCACGTAGTGGGTCGAGGGAGGTTGGATTTGTGAACATAGAGATCAACACTTGCATCGTAAGCTTTGACACCTACCCTCTGGCCATTGCTCCGGCTCGTCTCCCTCCCTCTCTCCATATCAATATATGTTCAATGGTTTATAGAGAGAGAAGGGAAATAAAGCTTTCCCTTTTATATGTTCAAGCTTTGTCTATTATTGAGAGAGAGAGAGAGAGAGAGAGATGGAATCCTGGATTTCTTTCCATTTTATGGTTTGTTTTTTTAAAAAAATGATTTTCCTTTTTGAGTTGAAATTTGAAAGAACGAGAATAATTTAACCTCAAAACTAAGAGAGAAATATGGAGGGTCACATGATTTTATGATTAAATATTAATGGATTAAAACGACATTAATTATACACAATTTTTTTCTAGTACAAAACATCTTGGTCGGTCTCAGACCAACGGAAATGTTCATAGATAAAGATAGATTAAAAGCAATGAGAAAGGGCAATTTGCAGCCTAACTTTACATCGATGGACAAGGCTCATGTGTCGCACTGCTTTCTGAAGAGTCGTTCGTCCCAGAATCAAACCCGCTTTTGGTTTTGGTATCCTTTTTCGCCATTTTGTTGATGTCCATGTGTGAAACCTGTAGTGATTCCAGGGATTAGTTAGAATTTTACAAATTACATAAGAATAATGCTATTTATAGTGAAGACGTAGTCATCATCGTGTGACATATATCTAATTCCATAATTTTTTTAATCAATAATGCTCACTATTAAATATTAAGGAATCGGATATATGTCACATAGGATGACTACCGGTTGTCCTAAATATGAATAGCATCACTCTTAGCATGATCAATCAATAGTATATCCCCTATCAATACCACTTTTGCACTTCTATCTCCACCCTTTTTTTCTAGTTAAACCATGGTTTAACTTGAACAAGAAATAGTTGCGATAAAAGTGCAAAGGGGGATAGAGGCTGGGAACAGCACATGCAATTTATCCAAAAAATTCAAGTATGACCAGACAATATGACTACATACAGAGGGGATGTAATTTTATACACATGGAGTATGCATGCTTAGAAATAGATGGATATATTGTAAAAATAGAGGGGGAGTGAGAGCGAGACATCGGTTCTGGAATCCGTACAATGCAAGATTTCCATTCGATTTTAGAATGCTCATCAAGAGAGTCTGTTGGCAGCGAGTGGTTGCGTACATGCTGAAATACGTGGAGGAGGACAGCAGCATCAAGAGCAGCATATTCCAGCTGCACACAGCCAAATGAGACAGAATATATAGAGTTCAGAAATCAAGCAACTCCAGATAATGAAAAGTCCACCGAGTCGGAGAACATGAGAATGCTAAAGTGAAGTTCTCAATAATCGTCGTTTCACAAGTTTCTTAAGAAAAGATTAAAGTGTGCGATTCGAGCTGCCTCATTTCTTATAAGCCGGCAATATTTATCGCTGTTGTGTCGAGAGGTGTAAACAGGGTCGTACCCTGGTTTTAGGTGCAAAAGCAACAGCCAGGCCTGAATTTTATTTTTCATTTTCCTCAGGAAAAAATAAAATAAGTGTACTGTTTCCTTGGTATGCAGAAGAGTCCATCGCAGAGTCTTAACACTCTGCATTAGACTCTGCATTGCACAGAGCCCCTCTCTGCGACTAAATATTTCGACCACGTCTTCGTTTTCTCACATAAAAATTAGAGGCCTACCTGCCCGGCACAGCCTATGTGGGTAATGGGCTCATAGACCTGGCTCAATAGCCGAGCCAACCCACAGCACAGTCCAGACTGTGCCTTGCCATGGCTGGCTTTTCCTGTGCGGGCCACCTGGCACTGGGGGAGCCCAGCTCCCCTAGTTGTGGCTGATAGTTTAGTCAGTACAGAACACAAAACACTTGCCTGATACTGAGTCAGAGGCCGTTGCTCCCAGTTGCTGTTTCGTCTTGTTTTGTTCAAACCAGTTCCTAGTATCTTCTGTTGTCATGAACACAATGCCCAAGAGAGATTTTATCATTTGACCATGGTAGAAGCAAAAAAAGAATTAACAAAACAAAAAATGACGTGCAAACTCATAATGGTCAATGAAATATCACATTGAGAGAAAACAAGTACAGTTGGTGGCTGTAATACCTTTGCTAAACCAGAAAGACCACCTCGCGGCTCTTTGAACACATTCTGAATATCTAGGAGCATCTCACAGTGCTTGAAACAACTCAGATCTCCATAAGAATGAGCAAGTTGCTTTGCATCACATTGAAAATTGTAGCCTGTAGATAACAAAATCACAGATTTAATCACTTCTTTTCAAAATTTAAATTACTTGATTCATAACAAGATCAAATGTAAAATCTACAGAATGTGGATGTCCCTTTAGTTTTATTGAGTTGTAGACATTGTTTGGCAATGTAGACAAACTAAAGAAACAAACTACTTTCAAAACATTGAACTGGGAGAATATCTGGATGCCGAGGATATAATGATAAAATAAAATAAAATGAACTTTTAGACTTTGACAACAATGCAGAAAGACTCAAATCAAGTTTTTCTGTTTTTCATCCAGTTATTATAGTTCAGGTATAGGTCTTGCTTGGACATTGGACTTGAATTAGAATGCAAAAACAATTTCAACTCAAATAATTACACTCCAATAGCCCAAATAATTGTATCCATGAACTTGAACTTACCAAGCTTCAGAATACTTGGAGAGTGTAATACAAGGGCGAGGCATTCATCTAGTACAGTTGGAATGTCTTCATATAGCTTTATCAAGTCAAATATGTAAACCTTTCTCTCAGAAGCAATTTGCATGATAGAAACCTGTAACATGGGTAATCATATATGATATAACAATGTTATGACATTGCAAAATATACAACGAGATTTGCACGAGAGAGGCTGTGGCATGTGGACCCACAAAATCAAATCCTTGAGCTTTTGGATAATCATATTTAAAGAAGTGTTTACATGGAATATGTATCCAGTGGTCTAAAATAATACAGATCGAAAATTATGAATGTTAATTAGCGTAAAATCGACATCACCTTTAAGAGTTGTATTCTTAAAGTTGTAGGCATGATTCACTTCATTTTTTGTTCTCTCCCCCACCCCCTCTTTTTTTCTTCTCTGTTTATTACCCTTAAAGAAGCTACAAGGCCATAAGTAAACATGCACCTGAAGCATATACACATGCATTCACTTGTGTTCGCTAATGTGCACACATATTTATATGATTTGAATTGAGACTTTGAAAGGCAACCCATACAAGGATTGAAAAAATTTAGGAGGAAAGGCAACAACTTCTCGAAATCGGAGAAGCAGAAGAGACTTGCATAATGCCAGCAGAATATTTATAAGATGTTTCTTTTGTAAGAATGCAAGTGTATTTCCATATGCTTCAATAATGCATCCCCTTTTTTTCTAAAACGTGAAAAGGAAATGCATGTATTTTTGAACATTTGTATTAGTAATGCTATTCTCAGAAGTTCAAGTACTATATGACACAGAAAAGGTTCTTCCGTAGGCACTTAATCTTAATGAAACCAAAAGGAGAACATATTGAGAGATAAAAACTTGCTATTGCAGTGGCAATGGATAAACTGAAAGTACCTTACTGGGTTTGCTGCCCTTTTCATAATTAGGTTTCCATTCACAGTCAATGCCAATAATTTTGCAATTCTCAAAGTATGATGTTGCTTCAAGCAAACCATTGACTTCATCTACCCAAACAACATCCTCAATCAACAATTCATCAAGGTGCAAATAGCCGTCGTGGACAACATTAGCCTCGAGCTCTATGCATATGATTGAAAGAACTTTGGTTAGGAAAAAGTAAATAAATAAATTCCTGTATCAATGTTTGTTTTTCTTGCTAAATTGAATGATGTAATGAAATGAAAAGAGAGATACCAAAAAAGCAAAGATTAATCCTCCTATTTATGTTGCCAAAAGATGGAAAAGAAGTACAACCACTCTATCAAATCCAAATTTTAAACTTACTGAGATAAGAGTTTTAAAGAAAATGCTATTGGAATGCCAAAATTATCAGCTTGCACTTCTCATGACTCATTCACAATAGTGGAACATAAGAAGCTAGTTTTTAGATAACAATGACACTAGCCAAATCAAAGTAATAAAAATGGAAACTAACACAGTTGAAAAAATGAAAAATCTCCTCCAAAAGCCTCTTAGATGTCGCTTGTCATCCACGAACTTTTTGAAGACAAGATTTATATGCATTCATGCGGCCTTAGACGATATGGTTAAAATAGTTTCAGACGCTAACTAGAATCAGTAAGTTTTTTATAATTTGTTCCAGTTATTTATGCCAAAATTATCAAAGAACTATTCTTTATCGTTGTTTCTGGACAATCTCTTTGTTCAATTAACAATGACAGAAATCTCATCTACATCAGTCTTTCCAGAAGATAGGAGGGAAGTAAGTTACCAGTTGGCAACGATGGGGAACAAAGTCCCCTATTTAAAATTCTGCACTTAAGGAACCAATTATGCTTAATAAAAAACGAGCTAATCAACCACTATGGAAGTTCGAAGAGAGGTAAAGTTTGGAGTGATTTTTGAGTAAGCCGAGGCACACGAGAATGATGCTGGAAGTCACATAAAAAGCCAGCGAATTGCAAGTGGGCAGTTTGTAGACAAGAATGGACGTCAAACTGAAACAACTCCTTTCAAGTTTCAACTGGGTCTGGGAGCAACTTGACCTACAAGTTGCTAAACCCTCAAACACTTCAATTATGGTAGTGTGTCCGTGTCCGACACGTGTTGGACACGAGTCGATACCAACACTTCTCGGACACTCTACCCTAATCATTTTTCTTTTTATATTAGAAATATTATATATTGTTAATTCAAAGTTATTAGTGTGTACAAATATATAATCACATTTAAAAGATTTCAACAAAAAAATTAATAACAAGTATAAAACTAAATTTATATTATATAAATGAAATTTTTTAAAGACTTTAATTAACGTGTCGTGTCTTTACTTTTTTTTTAAAATCGCGTGTCAGTGTATCCGACATGTATCGTGTCGGACACACGTGTCCGTGTCGATGCATCATAGGCTAAACCAAACACAGCCTCCAGTGTCCTCTCTAGTTTTCTTGCCCAAAACGGTAGACCTTTAAGTTCCCTCACTAGCTCATGGAATCCAAAACCTTGGATCAATGATCCAGGTGCATCTCATCACGTGACTAGTTTGTCACTTTTATTTTCACATAATCTCCATGATCAGGTCGTTTACAAATTGGAATAGCTGATGTAGCTTTTCTCCGGTTCCATGAAGTTCAATGGTCACATCAAAAGATCTAGTTTTAAAATCCGTTCATGTGTCTAATCTTGGTGTAATCTTGTCTAGTAGAAATTCCCAAGGACTCTAATTGTGTAGTCAAATTTCTTAATTCTTGCAGTGAGGACCTACATTCGGGGAAGATGATTGACGGACTATATTATTTTGATGACAACTACTTCAAAAGCAGACAAGCACAGGTAACGAGACTTGAACTCGAACATAACCATCCCATCTAAAAGTTTAAACCTTTAGAGAGGTATTCAATTCTTGTCTTCAACAGAACTTCATCAGACTAACAAAAAATTATGCCATGGTCCTTAAACTTTAGAGTTTTAAGACTCCAGGATGAAATTAACTGTGTTTCATTTACAAACTACACACAAGGAAATCATTTGAAGGAATGTGTCAATTTAATTGACTTTTGCTCCCAAAAAGAGAAGGAAATCAAATTGGTATTCAAGTCCTTTAACTCTATCAGAAACCTGGTTATGGATTTGAGTGGAATAAACAACCTGAAATCAAACTCAGATAGCAAGCAGAATCCTCGAAGCATCATTACCTCTGTATCATGTCAGGGAAACTGCCTGAAAGCCTATCAAAATGCCCTAGTCAAATGTAAACATCTGTCCTTGCTAAAGACACATTTTCTGCATTCTCACTCCACTTCAAAATCAGGATACACAAACTTAGCAAATTTAAGTTCATGATCCTTTTATGTGGAGAAATATTTTCATAACGCAGGTTATTTACGGGGTCAAGCTCCTGCACAAGGTATTCACAAGGCAACAAACATTTGATGGGTAACTTAAGCGAACCCTTCCAGTGCTGATACCTACTATTACTTTCCAAATTAGGTAGGGGCAGTTAACGTAAAACAAGAGAAGATATTAATGTGGAAGATAAAGTATAATGTCTCCTCAAGCATACCTTTGACATTCACGAAACCTTCGAGGGAATAGCGATCACAAAGTTCTTCTACCTTTTCTGAGTAGCCAGCTTCCATTGCCAAATAAACCTCAAATTTCAGAAAGAGAAAAAGGAGTTCATTTTTTATGTCTTCAGTTATTTTAATATTGAAAAAGCACAAGTAAAAAAACTTTAAAGAAAAAGTTCAATTATCACATTCACCGCTAGGTCTGCACCATTTATTTAATCCCACATAGCAACAAAAATCATGGAAATTTTATTGACTTGGAAAAAAGCACAGGAACTTCTTTGCCTTAATTTTTATTCTGGAAAGAAATTCTTTTTGTGTTGCTGGAGCTTTTCTTTATGCATGCAGATTCACTCCAACTGCAGTTAAATAAAGGCAATTATCCTAAAATCATCTTAACCACTAAATGGGAAGGATAATCTGAAAGCCCTGCTCCTGCGTCGCCCCCTTTTCCAGAGTGCCGGTTACAACGAAAACAAAATATGAAAATGTCACAATAACCATGCTTAATGTTAATGGATCTTGGATTTCTTTGACAAGTGAATTTGGTAGGGAAAGAAAGGTTCATGACACTTGTATGTTATTATCATGTTTGGATTTCATTTTGCCGCTATGCCAATTCAGTAAAAGGAGATAGGAAATTTGGATTGCTCATCACCAATTTGCCTCAACAGCAGAGGATTCGCAACTTTAGCCTGGTCAATGTACTTCCGTCCCAAATTATTTTTCCCACGTGTGATGGAAAGAACAAATAGAGCCTCTACCCACGTCCCAACTACCTACCAAATACTCAAGAAGCTGTTTATCGCTATTGGCTCTTGCCTCCGCTACATCCCAGACACCTTTTTCTGCTAGTTTCTTCAGTGAGCTGCAATTTCATATAGAACCAAGTGAGGTCCTAAGAAAATGTAACATAAAACAACATATGGAACCCAGTAATTTACATTGAATAAACTTGCCTTTCTTTATACTGATGATATAGTTCGGGGAATTCCTGATGCATGTTATTTTTCTTTATAATGCAGTAAGCAGGTTTTACAAGCTTCCTGTCAACATATTCTCGGACAAGTACACACAACATAGATTTCCCCATGAATGTGGCCCACTTTTCAGCTGCTTTATATTCTCCGCGTTCCATCATTTTAAGTAGAAATGACTCCCCGGGATTACGGATAGAGAAGTGTTCCAATAGTGAAACAGCATTCATGAATGATTGGGATTCTATCAACTCAAAAATATATTGCTCAACTAATTCTTTTGCTCTATCTACATTAATACTCCTCTTCACATTAGAATCATGAATAACTTCCTCTATATTTTCTAAACTGACATCAAAAACCAGAAGAATCTTTAGTAGAATCCTTTCATCATGTACCATACTACCACCAGTAATATCCAAAAATAATTTGGCAGTGAAAAGTTTTGCATTGAGTATGTCTTCAGCATTGGATCCTGTTTTCAGAAATCGACGAAGAGCAGATATAATCAAATGACTCAAGCCCTCTCTGTGTGTTTCAAATATGGGCAGAAGACAGAGGCAGTAAGCAATGAAAGTAGCAGGACCAGGTTGAGGGTCATTGTAAAGGACTTGATGCACTTGCTCTTGTAATGCACGGAACTTTGCAGTTGCCTTGCATGTTCCTGTCAAATGTAAAGATTTGACAAGTACCATGTTAAACAAGGCAATCAAAAGATATGTGCTGTGATGGAAGTAACTCACTGTCAAGGCTTCAATCAGCATATGAAGCTTAGTCATTTTGAAGTTTCAGTTACGTTTATTCTAGTTTCTAGAACATACACCGCAATGAAGTTTTACTAACTTTTATATCAATAGAACAAAGATGCAAGTGTGAAAGATATTGCTTGTTTACTTAGTGATACCATATTACCACATTGATTTACAAAACTGATCTTGGTCACACAGTTCTTACGAGAATCAAAGATACACTTACACTTAGTATTCTAGGAAATTCTAGTCAGACTACTTTAAAAGCAAGTGAGCAGCATTGAAATTCACATCAATCCCACTAGACCAAACTTCAGGCACTAGAATTTGGACAATTAGTGGCTCGAACAGTTCCTTGGGTTAATCCCAGTCATTACTATTGGAGATTGGCTCTGTAAATTAGAATAGAACAGAATGCTTCTGAATTAGGTTTCAAAAGGGAGATTGTACTTGCTTCAGAAGGAAAATTATTTATTTCCTATTGCTATCATAGTGAAATAAATCTGACAAGCTGTAGTTACAAAATTATGTTTTTTATTTCCTTGATAGTGCTTATTTATTTATTTAGCAAATTGAAGTGCCTAAGAATGACTGGAAGCCAAATGAAACTGCCACAAGCTTGGGACAGGTAAGGAGGTGATACAGAAAGAACTGATACTGTACTGCAACAACGATTCCAAGCTCTCACAATTTTCTGTGGGTTCTTAGTGCTAATATTCAGTAGTAGTGAATGAGTGTGAGGGGGGTTTGACAGTGGGAGAAGGGAGGAGGTCTTTTAATTTCTTTTGTTTTTCGGTTTTTTTGCTATATGTTTAGTTATGTATTTGAACGCAAGGGTGAAATTATATTTTTCACCGCATTTAACCTGTTCTGGAGGAAACTGTAAGGGGGGACTTTTTACTATAAAAATTGGAGTTTGAGGACACATTTACCAAAATTCGGAATGGGGATTCAAGTACCAACAACCCAAAGAATGAGGACTGCAGTCGTAATTTTCTCTAATTGGTATCTGCTCAATTGGAAAGCATAATTGCTCTTCCATGATGAGCAATGCATATATCCTGAAGTTTCTGAGCACAGTCTGAAAGAGAAACTGAAGAGCACAGTTTAAGAAATGGGTGATTGTATTCTGCCTAAATAGTAGACACGGGTAAGAAATTAGAGAATACTAAAGATCCGAGCCACAGAATTTCTCAATTAACACAAACACCATTTGCCACATAATTAGGAAACTAACAAGTGATTCTAAAGGAGTCAGCTGGTCTAAGATAAATTTCAAAATCCCAAAAAACATAGATAATAAGTCAACAATTCGAAAAGAGTAATGTTTGATATATGCTTCAAACTGGCTTAAATGTAAACTTGGATTTACCACACACATATCTTGAATACTAGAAATTTCAAGCATGGCCCTCATTGCATCCCCCAACCCCAACCCCAACCCCAAAACAAAATAGCATCTAGTTGAGCGTTGTTTTTGACAATAGATCATTCAGCAAATTGGAGAGCAGAACACACATATAGAGTCCACACAACTTAAAATAAAAGGACTGAGAAAAATACCATAAGCATAACATTCTTTTAAGAGATACACAAATACCAAAGGAGGCATGCAGGATAGATCAAAAAAGGCATGCCTCCCTACCGACCAGGCCTGATGAGTTCTGTCATAAGGTTGCCTATCTGGCTTTCTTCCATCCATCCTCATGGTTAATAAAATGATAATCCTACACAAGAAAACAAATAGACATGTTGAGTAATACATAACATGATACATTAGTTTTTAAAGCAATAAAACAAATTTCATGCAAAAAAAAAAAAAACAAGCTCTGCTACCAAATGACGTAGGAGGAAGCGTGAAGTAAGAGATGAACACGGCAAATATCCCAAAAACATGTTGATTCACAAAGAATAACACAAATTTAGAAATCAATTATTCGTTGATTCGCACACAAATACCAAATAATTGATTTGATCAACAAACTCGTTGATTCAAAATTGAATAATACCAAGAAAGGATTGATAAATTGGACAAAAACTCAATATTTTATATTTTTTGGAAAAAAAAAAAGGCACTATATGAGGAGATGAATACCATGGAAAAGAATGAAAGCTTTTAGAATTGCCAAAGGAAATGAACTACAAATGGACGTTCTTAGTCAAGTATACATATGATGGTTTGGTTTAAAGGTTCAAAGCCAGAGTAGCAGCGAAGGGTTTTACACAAACTTATGGCATTGATTATCAAGAGACGTTTGCTCTCATTACAAAACAGAACACTATTCTAATTCTATTATCACTGGCTGGCAGTTTAGATTGGCCTTTACAACGATTGGATGTGAAGAACGCTTTTCTAAATGTAGACCTCGAGGAGTAAGCATACATGACTATTTCATAAGACTTTGAAGGGAAAATGGTACCAGAAAAGTGCGTAATCTAAAAATGTTGCTCTATGACCTTAAGAAATCTCCATGGGCATGGGTAGATAGGTTCACAAAAGATATTAAGATTCATGAATATAATCAAGCATAATATGATCACACTTTGTTCTATATTGATTGTGAACGTGGATGATGTGCTCCGGATGGAGAAATTAAAAGAAATATTGACTAAAGAATTTGAGATCAAAGATCTTAGTCAACTGAAGTATTTTTTTTTATTTTTTTTTTAATGGAGATGGCAAGAACCATAAGAGGCATTTCAATATCCCAAAGGAAGTATATTTTAGACCTATTAGTAGAGCGGGGCATGTGGTTTGATCCATATGTTTTTGAAAGTACCTCAACACATAACAAATTTATATAAAGTCTTGATTTCACAAATTTAAACAATTTGTAGAAAAGATTGTGATGGTACAACCAAGTTCCAATATAAGTAAAAACCATTTAGCGAATTGGGAGCCGTGAATCGAATTGATTGGCTATGTTCGGGGAAAGTTTCAATACAACCATACACATAACACCGTCATCTACTAACAGAAGGATATACCGTTCAACTATGTACATTAAGCACAATACTCATATGACTATCACGCAACAATCTATATAGTAAGGCTTCTTCAACTCATGAGATATAAGTCCAATTTCACATCAAAGATTAACTTAAACTGCAACCCTAAGAGTCCAACAAGATGGAAATATACAAATGAATGCTATTCGAATTAAGGAAAAATGAAAATGCAAAAACTAAGTGAGAAAGATTGAATCACATAATCAACCCTAAAAATAAAGTTAAAATATTTCCAAAAAAAAATCTATAAAAGGATTAATCATGATACAAGTGAAAATAGTTGGTATTTGAAGAAAGAGTTTCCTCTTACTTTAGACTTTAGTGTTCCTAGATCCCAAAACTCCACAATTACCTTGAAATCTGCACAAAAAATCACCACCTTATAATACGCCAATGGAGTCTTGTATATTGATCCACATTTTCTCATAAGACAATAGGTAAATAAAAGCTAACGAGAAAAATATTCTAGGTAAGGTCAAGAACATGCAACTAGATTGTAATGTCCGTTTGTAAATCTTAAATTAACATCTAGTTTATTAAGTTAGTTGTATGAATTCTAGCCTTTGGATTTACTGCTTGCATATGCTGGTTTAGGAATCATGTGCTAATTTAGGAATTCTATATGTGCTTCCTACAACATTCTCCAAAGCGAGTCATGGTAAGAAAAGTCTTTTCACTACTATCAACAGATCTTCAGCACTCAATCCTCCAGAAGTTTTAAAAGTTTGAAGAGAAACAATAAGATCCAATAGTTAAATCAGACATGCTTTGAAGATATTCTGGAAACATATTTGGCTATTCCATTTATGAACAATGGAAGAGTGATGCAAACTTTAGAATTTTAGCTTGAAAAAAGACACAGATACTTGTTATGGAATAGAACACTTGAATTAGCAATCATTTCCTTTTTTACACCTCATTCTCATAGGATCCAACTGAATATTTCCAATTTCTAATACTACATAGCCAAGCTTATATATTGTCTACGACCCCTTTTCTACAAGATAATAACGTTGTTATAATTTCGGGTAATTCTTACCTTTCATTGGAAACAAATCTTTAACACAATATTTGACTAAATTGACACAATGATGGCGATAAAAATAACATACAGCAATATGCCACCATGAAACAAAAATGATCATTAATCATGTACCATAATCAGATCCAAAAAAACATACTTCAAAATTAACAAATTCAACTCAAAACGAAAAATACAAAAATTCCTCATACTCTAAATGCTTTGCAGTTTCAGCAAACCCACATGCATATGCGTGCCTATATTTGTATACTGCATTCCGAAAGGTTCTTCGAAAAAAGAAAAAACAGGGTCTATTTTTGGTATATCTTTCACTTAAGGAAATTGGTTTTTCCTTCTCTAATTGGGTGTGTTGGTAAATATAAACGACAAATATCTCGGTATTTAGAACAATAATGAATGGGTTTTTATGGTAGCAATAAATCTCACGGAAAAGGAAAAACATTGGCGGTTTACAGAAGGCATGGGGAAGAGGAAGATAGGATGAGTGTCCTCTGTGCCTGTGAAGTGTTTGATGTTATGTAGCTAAAATTGCAACAATTCTTGGCATCTATGGCTCTCTTCCATATATTTTTGGATGTTTCTCCATATATATATAATAAAATAAAAAATATAAAGGGTAAATTACCTCGGTCCCCAATCTTTCACGGGTGTTACATTCATGTCTCCGATCTTCTGTTGTGACGTTCATGTCCTCAATCTTTTAAAACTGTGAGAGTTGAAGTCGTCTACTTAAACTATTATACGAAATCACATGACATATCAGTGATGTCGGATTGGGGTTTGACAACCATTATTTAGGAAAAACAATGTTTGAATAGTAATTTTTAGGAAATGTGATTAAAAAGTTTGAAAAAAAAAATTAAATTTACGTGTAGAATATTTTATTATATGAATGCGTGATTGAAAATGAAATGTTAAAAAATTAAAAATCAAATAATGGTTGTCAAATAATGGCCGGATGTTTATTCCTTCTTTAGAATCTAAGTGGATAGCTTGGGCTCCATGGAAAAAAGATACGAGGGAAAATATGGAGATAACATGTAGAATTTATTATTTAAAGTATCAGTTTACAACAAAATAATAGTCGAGAGAGTAAGAAAATTAATTTTAGATAATTTTACTGATTCAGTCAGTAGACTTTTTAAAGTTTCATAAATAGATGTTTTCCGTCAAGTTGGGACGACTTGGTTTACTCGGCGTTCAAATGTCGAGGACATGACACGCCAGGCCAGATATAGAAAGCTGAGGATATAGATGTTGTAGTTGCGAAAGGGGAACTCTTTACCCATATATTTTTAGGTATGCAAATAATGTGCTTCTTTGGGGGAGAAAGGGAGATTTTCGAGGCAGGGGCTTTATGGACATTTGACATGATGATCCATAAGGTTTGGTCGTGGACCGAGCTGGTTTATAATAAATCGCTTGATGTTGACAAAGTCAACGATTTTGAAGGATTGGAAAAATCCTAGCGGTAAAGTGGTTTAATAATCCATCCATGCTTACTTGGTCCCTGGAATTTTCTCTTTTTCCAAAAAAGACAACACGGAAATATCTAGGTTGGGCGTCCAGAACCGAACCGAACCGATCCAAAATTTTCGGGTATTTAATAAATGGAATCATAGGGTCCAAATATAATTATGGAACTGTTCAGGTTCGATTCGGATCTGTACCATAATTAAATTTTTTAACTTTTACGACAACACTACATAAAAATAAAATATTAAAAGTAGATTAATTCAATTATACAAACACCAAAAAGTAGATAAAATCCTTCAAAACATCGTTGATTCATATTAATAGTTTATTTGCTTCAAGCAGCCTGCATAAAAAAATGAAATATAAATTAAAAATTATAAAAATAAAATATTTTTAAGTATTGGTAATATTTACCGACTATTTGATTTAATCATCAATTACTTGACTTGTCATAGTAAGAAACTCTACAAACATAATTGAAAAAAAGGTAATTAACAAACACGAATAAACTAAGAATTGTTCAATTAGTAAGATTTAATAAAAAAAAATATGATATATATTTATTACCTTCTCAATGCCCTTATAGAATTCTGGACAACTGGGCTAACAATGACAAGGCCCAAATGTTGGGCAACTGAGCTAACAAAAAAATAAATGGGAAGAATTCATTTTTCAGGTGTTAACTTTGATATAATTCATTTTTCAAGTGTCAAGTTTCAAAATGCAAAATTCAAGTATTTATTTATTAATTAAAAATAATTTTATTAATTAATTATTAAATAATATAATTAAATCTCCCCACCTCCACCACCCCCTACCGTTCCGGGGACTATTCCGGCCACCGACCACCACTCTTCTTCGACGATCGTTCCGACGACTGCTCCGATTCCGACACTTATTCCGGCGGTCACAGTTCAAAAAATTTATTGGTCACAAGTCACATATTTCAAAATTAGTTGGTCACATATCAAAATTTATTGGTCACAGGTCACATATTTCAAAATTAGTTGGTCACATATCAAAATTTGTAGGTCACAAGTTACAGATTTCCAAATTAATAGGTCACAGATTTTTTCACGGTCACATATTATATAATTTTTAGGTCACAGTTAACAAAATGATTGGTCACATATTATAGAATTTGAAGGTTACAGATTATATTTTTAGTCACAGAAAACCAAATCATCATATTCTCCACCTGCACCACCGTCGACTGCCACCACCATTGTCAACCCACCACACACCACATCAAGTAAATACCACCGCACACCGACAGTGTCACCACCACCGCACCCCACAGCACGCACACTCACCACGGCATTGCTTTGAAAAAAGTACCCAACACCCACAGACCATCCACCAACCAACACCAGATCCACCAACACACCACAGCCACCAACACAACACACACACCACAGCCACCAACACACCACACATCCGACCAACACACCACACCACACCACAGCCGACTAACACAACACACCACACCACACCACAGCCACACGACCGCACCGCCAAAGGCCCTGGTTGCAGCAACAGCGATATGCGAATCGCTGCTGCGATTCACAACAGTCAACAACAGCGTTGAGGCGCTGCTCAACAGCGCCTCGACGCTACTAGGGAGGGGAAGGGAAACGGGGATGGAGAAGGGAGGTGGAGGCGCGGCGGCGGACGGGGAAGAGGGGAAGAGAAATGGTCGGGGGGAGAGACAGAGAGAGTTGAGATAAATTATGGTTTTGATAGATTTGAGGTTTTGATATATAAAATAAAATACCTGATTTTTGAACAATTAAACTTTCACCCTGATTTTTGAATTGGTGTAAACTTTACACCTGATTTTTGTAATTATCCCAAAATAAATTTGGTTGGACTTAGTTGGTTTCTTTAATTAATTTGGTAATTTGTTTATTAAAAAAAAATTCAGTTCTCGGTCTAGAACCGAGAACCGACCCAAACCCATCAGTTCTCGATTCGGATACCCGTTCAGGTATTTAACTTATGAAGAACCGCTTGGTTCGGTTCGGGTTCGGGTTCGGGTTCGGTTCGATCCGGTCCGATTCGAGAGTTTTGCCCAGCCCTAGAAATATCTCTGAAATTTTTTATGATGTTCCAAAAATATCCGTTTACATTTTTTAAATGGTTATGCTATGAATACATAATTATGCCCATGGACGGGGGCAATGTTGGCGTCAGGCGTCCGGTGTCCATTATGGACACCCCTATATGTAGCATTTTCCTTTAAAAAAACAATATTTATCTATTTTACGTATTTAAAAAGTCAATATCTCATCTAAAATAAAATTTATATGCCTAAAATTCTCGTGAGTTTTCTACCGCCGAAAAACAATTCTTTAGAAATAATAAAACTGCAAAATCATCATGAACAATAACGAATTCATATATTAATAACGCAAACTGCAAGAAACGAAAGCTCTTTTTTAATCTAATTGATGGAATCAATTTAAGTTAAGAATTAAAATTAGAACATGAGTAGTTCCTTGACGTATTACTCAAGTAGCCATCTTGTGAAAGGAAATTTTTTGAAACGAAAATAGATATAAATTGCTATGAAAATTTTACAATGAGATTTTAAATTGTAGAAAATGATCTAAATGGATATTATAATATAACATTTTATTAGGTCCTGTTTGATTGTTAAATTTTCCATGGTCTCACTTTTGTGTTGTTTGATAGAAAATTCCCCCGACCCCCGGCATGTTTTCCTCTAAACATGGGAATTCATTTTCCCACGTTCTGGCCACTTTTTTTTTTTTTTTAGCAATGGAAATAAATTTCATAATCAATTGTAAAAAAAAATTCACTTTAATGGACAATTTTCATGTAAAACGAAATCAAATGAACACTAAACTTTGATTAAAAAAAATGGTGAAAAAATAGTTCTCAAGCAAACTTCTTTTTTTAACTTTTTGGTAATGGTAACAAATTTTATAACCAAAAAAAAAATCATTTTAATGAACAATATCCATATAAAATAAAGTCAAACATGAAAAAAAGATCCAAAATTTTAAAAAATTTTGAGTGAAAAATTATATCAATCAAATACACTTAATTAACAATTCCCTGAAAAACAAGTTTTAGGCAAATATTTTCTCTGGAATTCATTTTTTTTCCACCAATTTTCCATCATTGCAATCAAAAGGACCTTTAGATAACATGACAATATCATTTCCCTACAATATATAAAAGAGGAAGGTTGAAGTACCGTTCATATGACGTTATTAGGCTGTCATGCTGATGTAATATATTTTTATACCACTTTTATCCCTTTTATTTTATCTCAAGCATGACATTTTTTAAGTTATTTCTTTTTCTTCTTTGGCTTTCTCCATTTTGAAAAGCGACATCTGTGCTTCTTTCCTTCATTCTCCACGCAAAATAAAACCTCCATTTTCTATTTCTTTCCCACGATTTTATCTATATGGTGTTTAATTTCGCCAAAGTTTTTCGGTGCTGACCATCCTAGAAGTTCTAACCCTCTATTTTTGTTTTCTTCTGCAGAGATTTGAAGCTTCCATCATAGATCAAACGAAAAAAATTAACGAAACAAGGTTTTATGGTAAGTAAGATTTTTCCATGTATGGTAGTTCGATTTTGCTGTATGGTTTTAGATCTGCAAGATTTTTTTTAAGAGGAGTATCATCATTCTGTTGTTTGTAAAATAAAAAAAATATATGAGAATGCTTCATTTGACTCTCCAGCCTATTCTTTCTAAAATTTAGAAAAAGCATTAAAAAATTCATTTTGTAACGCAAGTTCGTACCATAACGGAAATGGAGACGAATCATACATCAATGGAACCAATATTTTCTGTAGAACTTGCGGACATGGGCTAGTGAGAATTCTTTTGATCATAGGTAATCCATTTTGATTTAATTCGTTCATTTTAACCAAATATTTGAATCACTTGAATGAGTTTTCTATTTGAATGTGTTTTACTTGGCTCTTCGGAATTATATGGGTTGCTTTATTTCCATGATGTTGCTAGTGATCCTCATAATTAAAGTAGGTAGCAGCCCATGAACCCACAAAATTCCTTGAATGGTTTTTGCTGTTTTGATTTCATTATATTCAAATCATTCACAGAAATGTTGAATGTTGGATAGTTTAATTTACTTTGTTCTTGGATTTTGATTAATTTCTGCAAACTTATCATCAATAAGTTGAAGAAGCCACTATATCATAAGAGCGGGTTTGCTCTTTCTTATGTTCTTCAATTTTGGTCATTTATCATATGATGGAACTCTTCAATTTATCCATTTATTAAAAAAATACAAAATAAATAAAAATTCACATGCGTGCACGGACTCTCCGTGCTGCACATAGATGTCTCCATGTCTCCCTTTTTTTCCTCTTTCATGAAGATTCAACTGCCAATTTCATATTATCCTTGAATAACATTTTAAAACTAATTTTCAACACGTTAGATTTTCGAATTTTCTCTAACTAAAACATGTAGTTATTTTTGTTTATTATTTAAGAAACTGCCCACCAGGTTGTGTAGCTCCTGTAATCCCCTATCTTCTATTCATCATTCGCCTCTAACTTTCTATTGTTGTAGTATCGGCTTCTGGTAAACATATTATTTGAATTCTATTAATTATGGTGGTGTACTTAGAAATTGGGGTTTCTGGTTTTCCTCCCAAATTCAAATTCCAATCAAGGTTTGGTTTGTCAAATAAAAATGAAAAATTACGAATCTTTACAATGTTCAACAATTTTTTTTAAAAAAAATTATAGGTATATTAATAATCTAAAAGTATGAAAGGTGATTACTTTAAACTGTTTTAGGTCCAAAGAATTTATTTTTTCTCCGAAGAACTCTTTTCTGTTTCCTTTGATCATGTCAATATGGGTAGTTGTTTTATGCATTGCTTGACGTTTGAATTTTTCACTGCATTTATTTTTCTAGGTGCAACTATTAGATGAGTTTAACAGCGAAATCTCCAGCACATTCATCAATCAATGATGACTTTCCTGCAAATCTAGATGTAGAGTTGGATTCTGCTTCTGATGTATCACCTGATCATGAAGAGGTCGAAGAGAAAGAAGAGGAAAGCATTGTTGATGACTATAACGAGTATAATTTAGATCATCAGAGGTACTCTGAGATTTCTATTAAATTGGTCAAAATACATTATAAGGAAATCAATCGGCTACTGAACTCAATTTCTCTACACAGATAACAACCATTTATCCAATGAACAATAACATACTATTGATAGCCTTTGAGGTTTGGATGGGTGGTGCAACCCTCATACTATACAGTCCCTAAATTTTGAAGCTAAAATGTTGGACAAACACCATTAATATTGGAGAAAACTACACCTAGTAACTTTTTAGTTCCATGGATGTAGTTATTCTAAAATGCATCCTTAGAAATAAAAAATTTACACTTCTGTATATTTGTTAACCTTCTCATGACGTTATTGATTCTTATAATTAAAGTAAATTAGTAGCAGCCATGAACCCATAAAATTCCTTGAATGGTTTTTGTTATTTTGATTTCATTAAATTCAAGTCCCTCATAGAAACGTTGAATGTTGGATAGTTTAGTTTACTTTGTCCTTCATTAAATTCAAGTCCTTCATAGGCTTTAAATTGATTGTTATGAAATTTATCTGGATTGTGGTTTAGTCGATTTATCATTGTGTATTACTAGCTAAAATGCTTCTGAACTCCTCTCTACTTAATATTATTCCAATATGAACTATGAATTTGGTATTGAGGATTCAAGTTTCAGTAATTGTGTCTTACACTTGATTGTTTAAGTTTGGTTCAACTGTCTCCGCGTTGCGCAGACACCATGCGCTCGTATCCACGTCGTGTCCACACGGTGTCTGGACATGACGCAGTCATGGACACACGATGTCCAGACACGATGTGGACACGGTTCCGTGTTCGCTCCATGTCTCTGCGCGGTGACTTTTTTTTTTCATCTTGGATTCATATACTCTAGGCAAACGACATGTTTCTGGTGTTCTTCCAATCACAACTGTCAAGATGCATATTCTGAAAGTTGTTGACTATAAAACTGGTATGATACATCAGCTGAAAATTCAATATGGATGGAATTTTGAATTTCCAGATTATCTATCTTATTTCCTCAATCGATAAAAGGTCAAAAAAGCTAAACACATTGGTAAAGTTTGTCTGCATTCTATTATACATCTATGAAATAATTTGTCATTTTAACAAAAATCATTTCTAAAATTCTAATGATAATCGTGCAACGCACGATCTCCACTAACACTTATAAATCTCGGGGGTATATAATAATTTTATTAAACTAATTTATAATATTTTTAGCTAAATTTTCCTTGAATCATAAGAAGCTATAATTAACATCCTGTCTAGTTTATGAACTTTTAAATATGAAATTTTATTGAAAAAATTTCATTTGTTATAATATTTAACTTATGCATAATTAATTAAAATTTTAAATTAATTATTACCTAAGTCTTCAAGCACAGACAAAGATGTGAGATAGCTGCTATTTGTTCAAAAAAAGAGTAAAGTCACTTTACCCGAAAATGGTTGAAACCTCGGATGACTGACCCTCACATTGCGCGTGGGTCCCGCGTGAATAAAATAATGCCCGACCCTCGAGGTGTGTGTGCTCAATCATCCAATATGTCATCTCCTATGTTCGTGTAGCATGGTTCTCAAAAAAAAAGGTAACACTTGGAAATTTTCTATTAGACCACGATAAGAACAAAATAAAAACAGGGAAAATGATATTTGTACAGAAAAATTTTCTACAGCAAGATTACAGACACTCACATGGGAGGTGGGGTCCATGTGCATTAAATATTGTCCAAAATAAATGGACCCCACCTATTGTGGGTAATCTGTAGAGTTTATGGATTTTCTTTTTCTGTACACTAAACATCTCTCATAAAAACAGACCAAACAGATGTTGCACCTGTAAAAAATTCTGAAATCAATTTTCTGTACAAGGGGAATTGCAGAAAATATGAGCACGGGGAGTCACATCGAGTACCCACAGCAAGTGTTTTAAGACACGATACTTGCCTCCTAAAATATTTAACCAGCAGACATTTTCAGAATGATACCAGAAAACAACAGACGACAAGTCAATTGTATGTACTAACAATAAACATTTGGCAAACAAGGAAAGTGTTTCTGAATGCTAATGCAAACCAGTTATTTACATGAATTATTATACTTATTTATCTTCCTTTCTTTCACAGGATGGAATGTATAAAGTTGGCTTGAGGGCTTTTCACGAGCAGCAGCTGATGCATCGATAACACTGATCGTTGATCCTTGTGAGCTTGTCTGGTCCTTTCTATACAGACAAAAGCCTTCTTATCATTTAAAAATATTGTCGACTTTTACAATCTCAATAGGCCTGTAAAATTATAAAATCCCTCAAAATATAGAAGGAAAGCAAAAAATAAAAATAAAAATGAGAATGTACCCAGAATATCGATCCACTCTTCATTCTGCACCTCCACATTTCAATCGAATGATAAGCAGCAAGCAAAAACTAGACAATCTACAAATTTATCTGTAGGTTGGTCATCTGCAAGATCGAAGCAGCGAGTACATCCTGCCAACAAACACGGATACACATACACAATGCATTCACAGAAACACGTAATAACTAGCTACCAGGTCGCACTCAACTTCTTGTTTACAAATATTAACAACAGAGCATATTCGGTTTAAATTGTAGTTTCCCAAGTTTTGCATGTGAAATGGTGAAGAAATAGCTCATCTCAAATCTATGATTCCTTAGACGAGACGCAATAAATATTTTCTTAGCATCAGTAAACAAACAATTGTAATAAAAGAAGAGAATTAGATTGTAATTGGTCAAGCAACCACATTCAATGTATGTGAGACAATATATCAGATAACAAAATAGCAATTGTGCTTAAACATTTTCACATTTTTAAGAGATTAACACAATAAATTTTCGGTAGGATTCCAATTGTTTAACGGGTTTTAAAATGAAAATGAACCTGAAGATTTATGAATTGCGAGCAGGAAAGATGCTCAATCGTTTTGTGTAATTTGTTTGTTGTATTTAAAGGATTGTGTATCAGTAGATTCTCAAATTTAGACAATACTAATAGATAAGTATTTAGAGACTGGATTGAAGGATAATAGTTAATTGTATTTATAAACAGTCAAAAGGATTTTTTATCCATGCATTTCAAGGGACCCACAAGTGCTATAAATTCACCACTTATTTCTATCTATTTGCAATTTAAACCATTTATAAATACTTTTCCAAACATGCTCTAATAGGCAATTACAGTTTGAATGTCGTAATTTTATTAAAGTTTGAATGTGGGAGTTGGGTGACACAATTGTCACTAAGCCAGGAATTTCCATAAATTAAGGTTGTGAAGGTTGTTTTCAAAAGTTAAAAATCTATTAAAGCTCTGCTACACCGAACGAGACACCAAACTTTAGACCATACAGGGTTCTAAGGCACTCTGTTTTAACATAATACCACATGAGAGATAGAAAAAGAGAAACCAAGCTATTCGTTTCAAGTCATCAACGACTAGTCAAAAGCAGAAATACCTGATAGACATGATGAAGATGGTCCGAATCCATGAGTTGCTATTTTCATATATGCGCAATGCACGTACAGTTGCAGGAGTGAATTCACAAGTCCACCAAGAATAGTACACAGAAGGATCGTGGCTATGAAACATCCAGAATAGTAGAATTTTCCATAGGTACTAGTGGGCATAGTGTACTATCATCTATGAAAATATTATTAACACGCTAAATGACAGTTATTGTTTGAACAAATCAATATATAACGACCCAACTAATCAGAAGAAATATAACGTGGCACAGTCAAGAAACATTTATCCAATAGACGAACTGCTACTTGTGCATGCACTCATACAAACTCGTGCAATGTTAGCATTTATTCACAGATTATAAGAAAAAAGATAAGGGCCAATGATCAATAAATAGTATCAGTAAAAATAGCTTAAGTGTACAAGTTAAGCATCGTAATTACATTATGGTTATATTTACAAACATAAAGAAAAATGGTTATTAGCCTGAAGAAACAACTTTAAAGCTGACAAAATGGAGGCAGATCCATATTCTACTGAAGAATAATTGGAAACAGTGTGTGAAAGATTAAGGTAATTGCCTTATAATAATTTTGCACTCTGACCACTTGAAGGGACTACCATTGCCAACCTTTTCTTGAAAACCTGCATAAAAATATGATTTGACAATAATATGATGTTTTCAATTGCAATTATATTGAAGGTCATAGGCCTTACCATTCTGAAGTGCTCCAACTCTTTCTCCAGTAAGGCATTGATGTCTCCTGCTAATGGCTGCATACTATTACAGGATAGAGACTCATATCTTGCTTCACCAAGTACCTGAAAATTACATCATATAAATTCAAAACCAACTGCAAATCTTTACACCTATGTAGCAATTTAATAGATTTGCAGGAAATGACGAAAATATTAATAATCAAAATCGCTATTCCCATTATGGTTGGCAAGAGTCATTTTTCATATCCTGTCTCTTCTATCACAAGAAATAGGAAACACCTAAAAGCCAAGTTGCCAACTGCAAAGATTATGGGCGATAGCTTTCAACTTGCATAGGAGAATTCAAAATAAAGAATGAAACAAAGGAAAATCAAAGCTCTTCTATAAAGAGACTATTTTACCAATTCAAAACCTTCAGGAGAATGTATAAATTCCATGTTCTGAAAATCCACAGGAAGGCATTGGTGCACTGCTGTAGATACACGTATAATTGTACAGAGGATTCTAAATTTCTGTTTTACCTAATATTCGAGAGAAAAGATCAGCGTATCAATAATAAGAGATATCCGATATCACAAAAATAAATTGGAAACACATGGGCAGGCACTGATATACACACACTTGGAATACAGACATTAGGATACCTCTTCAGTAGATTCTTCAAGAGAATTAGAATTTGGAATTTTTTTCCTATGGTGTCTCACCAACAGTGCTATTAACTGAAAGCTTTTGAAATATTGTTAGCATCTAGAAAACTTGCAATATCCCATATGGAGAACAGACGAGTAAGCCAAATACCTCGACCTCTTTACGATTATAACCATGGAGGTGATCCCCATTCTGCAAATTAAAAGAACGATTGCCAAAGTTAACTAATAAATAAGTATTATAGTTCATGCGATGCTTGAGTAATGATCGTCCTCAGCTGATTCTGATGCATAGTCACGGTTTACTATGTTGTACGATTTGGAATTTTGTATAAATAAATTCATGCTAATTTTGTTCATCTACCCCCAGCCAAATTGCTTGATATTTTAACAAGTACCCAATTCTATATGCCACAAAATCAATCCAAAGCATTAACTAAAGGAGTTTGTACCACAATAACACGGTAAGACTGCTTATGATAACCCTTCTTGCCAATACATAACCCAATATTGTGAAGCAAACAAGCAGCTTCTAGATACTCAAGATCACCTTCATCCATGGGTAATAAAACCTTATCGCTGACGTCATCACCATTGTTATGAACCTCATTCCATTTTCTCAAGCCTTCAAAAATCCCCTGCAGAATCCAACTCAATAAAAAATGGCACACGTTTCAACCAATAAATCCACTAAAATGTTCAAAACATCCATACCCTTGCAATACCCGCACATATAGCAGCAGCCTTCATCCTTTTCTCATTGTTAAATCTCGATGCCAGCCTGACAACCGACCTCCACCGAGCATTTGCATTTAGATTGAATCCCTCAAAAACCCGCCCTAACATCTCTGTAATTACACCCTCCCCTAATGCATACCCAGATACCTTCATTTCCTCAATCTCAAGCCTTTTGAATATCTCATCCAATAAAATTGTTCCGGCCAAAATAAACCCAGCTCGGCTCTTAAAAAAACTCTCTCTCCTTCCCCTCCCCTCCATTTCCTTCTCTTCCTCACACAATCTCTCAACTAAACCCTTCAACTCCTCCCTACCGAATCTCCATTCTCTTTTGAATAAGTCCTCAAACACTCCAGAATTTTCATCTACGTTGCCGGCATACCCTTTACGAACAGCCTTCTCAATCGCCTTAACTGTACCCGAGGAACCTATCACTACATCTATCTTAAACTCCTTAATTTTCTTGATTAAATCAGAATTTTCGATCTCTTTTCGAATGTGTTCTCGCATTCCCAAAATTTGGGTGAAATTCTGGGTTAAAGTTACATGACCTAATTTCAATGATTTAGAGAACAATACGTTTCCCTCGAAACCTACTGTGAATTCAGTAGAGCCCCCACCAATATCGATAGTAAGAATAGTAGAGTGGAAAACCGGATAGAACTGAAGGACGCCAAGGTAAATGAGGCAGGCTTCTTCAATGCCGGAAAGGATTTCTACCTGGTGTCCGAGGTTTTCGCGGACTGAATCGAGGAATTGAGTCTGGTTGGAGGCTTCGCGTATGGCAGAAGTGGCGACGAAGCGGGAATTGGAGGAAGGGAGGTCGTGGGTGTGAAGAATTTGTTGGAACTTGAGGAGGGCCGAGATTGCACGGCGGATTGAGGCTTCGGAGATGATGGAGCTGTCAGTAATTGTAGTGGTGTCAAGGCCGAGAAGTACGGGTTCTTTGATGCGGTTGAGAGTGAGGAAGCGACCGGAGGAGGGATCAGTGCTGACAATTAGGAGTTTGAAGGATTTTGTGCCTATATCCACGGCGGCGAAGAGGTTTCTCTTCGTGGTGGCGACACTGGTGGTGGGCGGCGGAGGAGGTGGGAGCCCGGTCGACATTTCTTTATCAGGAAAATCAGTTACTTTGCACGTGTTTGGCTCTCTTTTACAAAAAGTAAATTCTTTTGTTTGAGAAAAATGTTGTCAAAATTAATGTCCAAAAATCAGCCAACTAAGTGAGATTTCGAAGGAAAATTTTTGATGTGCATAATATATCTAAATAGAGGTGTCCATAATTCTCACACGTGGTAGGGCCATATTTTTGCGGGGCATCACCCCAATGTGAATGTTATGAACTAGTGATGTATATGTAGTATAATTCTTTTAGAAAAAAATAAAGCCAAACGAACAGTCCCAGTGATTGGAGCTGTCCCAAGGGCTGAAATGTCACTCCTTGTTTTGTATTGTTTTGTTAACTTATAACGAGAATTCACCAAGTGTCTATCAGTTTGAAAGTCTCTCAGCCCATTCGGTAGTGATTAAAATCAGATTAAAATTGAAAAACTAGTCGTTATTGTTGACTTTTATTAGACGAGTGAGGTTCAATAACGATCATATTTTCAATTTTAATTTCTACCGAACGGGGCCTAAACCTGTTTCTTTTATTCTTTATCGAGATTGAATAAAAAAATGAGTTAAATGTTTCATTAGTCCCTGTTTGGTATGGATTAAAATCAGATTCTGCTAAAAGTTGATGAAATGTGTGTTTGAAAAGTTGTATGACTCTTAAAATATATGGTTATAATTAATTGTTGACTTTGAATTAAATAAAAATCTGAATTTTAATTCGTACCAAATACATAAAATACTTCTGATTGATCGTTGAAATTCATCACATTGTATTCTGTCACTTGCTCGTCGTGTTTCATTATTCACTAACATCTCCGCACACTTTACTCGCTAAACTTACACTTTCATCATGCTTTACTTAATAACTTTAAAATGTTTTTGAGTATACGCTGAACTTTATTTATTGAATTCAATGTTCATAAATTGAAATTTTCGAAAATATCATACGAAAATGGTGACCTTCTTTCCTCTTGAATTAGTTTTTGACAGCTCTTATATTTTATTAGCATTGATTAATATTAGGATAATTCTTCTTGTACATCAAGGGAGCCATAATGGTGTCCATAATGGACACATGGCTCCCTCATTTTATTCTCTGTCGAATTTCAAAGAAAATTAACTCTACTTAAAAATATTATGAAGTTAACTACTCGAAATCATTTTAAAATTTGGTGAGTAGAGCGGACGAGAGTATAAGTTCGGTGACTATTAAAATATGGCGAGTTAGTGATAGAGTGCAACGTGTAAAAGTTCAACGACCATTCGAAAAGTATTTTTAAAGTTTCGCGAGTAAAACGCAACGAAAGTACAAGTTTAACGACGAGTCAAAATATTTTAAAATTAATAAGTAAAACTTGATGTATGTATAAGTTCAGTGACCAATTGAACATTTAACTCGTAAAAAATAAACCATTCAATTTTTTATTTTAATTAAGACAAATAAATATTTTAATTATAAAAAGTTATTCTTTTTGCATTTTTGTACACGGTGATTCACCTCCTTAATCATATTATTCGTGAATTACTATATAAAAAACACTTGCTACAAGAAGTGAACTAAAAAGAAATATAAACTATAAACTTTTGATGCCAACATTAATGTTACGATAAAATTATTTGCTAATATTAATATAGTATACATGTCAAAAGTATTATTAAAAAAAAAAGGAAAATGATATTAAATCTAGCAATATTTAATATTTAATGAATTTTCTATACTTCATTAAATTAATCTAAGACATTTGTTTATGTTGACTGATTAATTATCTGTCTATCATATTGCAAAAACCCACAATTAAAAATTTATAAGAATATTTATAATGGTATTTTTTTAACTAAAATTATGTTATATAAATCAAAAGCATGAGAGCTTAAATCTTAATAAAAAAATAAAAAAAGGAATGAAAAAAGATATAATTCAAATATAATTATATAACAACTCAAAATAGTATAGTGAGAGAAAATGAAAAATAAATATGTACCTTTTTTGAAAAATTTTAATTTCAAAAAAAAAAAAAAAAAAAATAGAGAGGATGTTTATGTAATAAAAAAATATAGAAAAATGATTGTGTTCAATAAAATAAAGGGTAATTATATTCACGCCATAATTTTTATTTCTTACACCACATCTTAATTAAGCTTAATGTTTTCAATCTTTAATCATTATAACGTTTATGTCCCGAACGATTTTTCATGACATTTTTATACTCAAACTTTTCATTACTTTACACATTTTGTATTATACAAGATAATCGTATTTTCTCTTCATCTACCTCAGCAACTCCACCGTTTGAGAAAATCGTGTCGTGATGCAACAAGCACATAACAATTAACCAATAAGAACGAAAATCCATTGAATTATATGTGAAAAGTACAAAATAATAAAAAACAATTCCTAATAACTCCTCCAATTAAGAGAATGCCCGGAGAAAATAATTCATTCCGAAGAAAACCCCAATAACGTAATACCCGGTTTTGGGTCTAAATAAAAAGACGATGAAAAGGAGTATACCTTGGGAAATTTGAATTCTTCTAAGCTGACGGAGAAGAAGAAAAGAAAGAAAGATAAAGAGATGAAAAAAGTTTGGACTTTGATTTTGAATATGAGTAAAGGTTAGACTTTTAAAGCGTGTTAATTAGAACATAACGTTCCCACATTTCATTGTTATGGTGTAAATATTCATACTTTTTACTTTTTGACATTTTCACATTTTATTGCGTAAAATGTCATTTTCACATATTTTCTCAATTAAAAATTATGGAATGATGAATATACCAATCTTTTTAAATAAAACAAAAATAAAAAAGAAAAACTAATTGCAATCACAATCTCAATTTTTTTTAAAAACTGGGAATAAGTATCAAATAAATTATTAAAATGGTAATTAGTACATAATGTCACTGTCTTTCATCGTCATCAGGGGCGGACGCATATGTTAAAAATTAGGGGGGCACAATCAAACTTGCAAAAAAGTTGGGAGAAATTTTACAATTAAAAATTTAGGTCCAAAAAAATTATACCCCATGTAATTTTACATCCAAAAATTCACATAAGATATGACTTTTTCGGATGTAAAAATTCGAAAATTTTTGATATCATATTCCATATAAAACTTCCCAATAAAATGACGAAAACTATATTGAAAAATTTGTATCGCAAAAATAACAAATGTTAATAAAATAATTGATTTTTTTTTTTAAGAGAATGCGAATTAGACATCTTTTTTAAGACTAACGTTTGACGCATCTTTAACTATTTATATATCTGTTTGGACTATTCGGTATGCTTATAATATAGTTCTCGAAATAAGTTTTGAAATGACATAAAAAATTTGTAAATTCGATTAGCGTACGATCATCGGATGATTTTTAAAGTTGGAATGTTATCGAAATTTTCGAAATATTAATTTTGAACGGCCTACTTTGACAAGTCTTAACATTTGCTATGATTGATAGTTTCGTACGCCATTAACAACGTAGAAAACTAGACCGTGAGCACTTCGAAATGATATTAAGAATGTAATATTTCGATTTCGTTTTACATCTCATAATGACTTCGAAAATTGAAATAAAAACATAGAATAATTAATTGTGAAAAAAAAATAAAAAATTGGAAGCAATTGGGGGCACCTGCCCCCCTAAGCCACCCCATAGGTCCGCCCATGATCGTTATTGCGAGAAATGTTCATATCTTTTTTTTTTTTTTTGACATTTTCACCATTAATTACACATTTGATTGTGCAAACCATCATTTCTATATATTTTCATCCAATTTTTTAATAAAAAGCTGTGATTAATGAATATACCCTCCTATTTAAAAAAATATTTTTTTTTATTTCTAATTATTTAATAATTTATTTGGGACTCGTCTGCACATTTTTTAAAAATTAATTTTTAATAATTTATTGGGGACTTGTTTGCATTTTTTTAAAAAATTTGGACCATTGTTACAATTAATTCTTTAGCTTTATATTTAAATTGTAGGGTATATTCGTCATGTCATAGTTTTTTAATTAAGAAATTGGATGAAAATAGATAGAAATGATGGTTTGAGGGGTCAAAACTTCATTATTGAAGATTAGGGAGCTAATCTCGCATTAGTTTACTAATTAAGTAAAAACGTTAAACCCAATTCAAGATTCAATGACAATGAAAGAATGGATAATCATTTTTGCTTATACAAAGAACAAGAGAATATGTTACTCAAATTTGATGCTTCAATTGCAAAATATAATTGAGAGATTTATTTCACCGATTATAATAAAATAGTTTATGGTGTTTTTATGAATAGAAGAAAAAGGGAGAAAATAATTTGGAAAAAAAAAAAGATAAGAATATATAACATTTACGTAAACATTCGTTTGAATTCACCTTTCATAAAACGGCCCAACATATTTTAGGTCAAGCATGAACGCTAGATTTTATGAAAAACCTAAAATAATATAATCAATGATTGAGACATGGAATCACAGTACTACAAGCACCTAGGAACTTACCTCGTAGTAATGAATTAGAATTTGAAAAGGGAACTTGAATTAGAATTTCTCCATGACCAAAATTCATCATGGGTGGCCAGGTGGGGCTTGGACCAGTCGACTATGATGTTGGATTGGGTTGGTCCAACCATGAACCATGCACAATATATATATATATATATATATATATATATATATATATATATATATTCCCTTTTCCAGCCTCTTTTACTCGCACTTTACACATACGACGTAGTACCCAACTCTTCGATGAATTCTTGAAGCTCAACCACCTCCACCCAATCCAACCTAAAAGAACTATTGCTATATCAATGCAACTCATTTTCCTAGTGACAATTAAGTCAAACACAAAGCAAGCAAACTTGGGAAAATATCCAAAGACAATACTAGTTCCAAGAAATTACAAAGAAACATTGAGGGTTTAATAATAATCCAAGAAGTTGCTTAATACTTCCACTTTGTACCTTTAAGCTTAATCCATGTTTGCCTAAGTTTAAAATGTCTATTTATACATAAAAAAGTAAGCTCTAAGATAAAATCGTCTTTTTACTGGTGAACATTAAAAGTTAATAAGTTATTTATTTTGACAGTGAATCGTGTTTGCTCTCTATTTTTTCAAACTCATTTCCAATCACCCATTCTCTTTTTTAAAATAATTTTACGCATAAATCCATAATTTTTCTGACTTTTTAACAATACATTCTTTAAAAAAAATCACTTTCACAAAATGCATATTCAATATTAATTTACCAAACAGTGACTAGACCTCTGTTTGATGTCCATTATTTTGAGAAAACTGAGTTTTGAATAGTGATGTTTTGAAGAATATGTGATTAAAAAGTAAGAAAACGTTTTGAGTTTACGTACAAAATATTTTATTGTGTAAATGTGTAGTTAAAAATGAATACGAAAATTAAAAGATTTTGAAATAATAATTGTCAAATGGGGCGAAGTAAAATGCAATTTTACTATAAAGATAAAATAAGTGGTCCTCACATTAAGGTTAAAAAAAAATTACTTAAAATCAACTTTTCTTTTTTTCAGGTTTAGTCAAACACGGTTGATAACTTTCCCACTAAACAAACAATAATAAGTACAAATATTCAAAGCTCAATCTTCTCATGCTCTTTTTATGCCATCAGATGTAATAGTTACATTAACATAACCTCTTTTCTATGCAATTTTGGTGAGACATTGAAAGTGATTAACTGATGTGGATGCATATTCAAATCATGGATGATAATAACATAATTAATTAAAAAAATATTTCGTCTATGAAATTAATAGGTTACGTGTCCACCCTTTTGACGCTTTCGCAATCAATTTATAAATATTTCAATTTTTCAACGACGGTAAATTACTCATTAAACTATGTAACGCGTCTATAATTCTTTGAACTGCGACCTCCTATTATATATACACGTATCCAACGACTTTTAATTGAAATTCGAGGACAAATTGCAACTTGTCCCCACAAGATTTTTCTGATTTTTGGAATTACCCTCTTCAATTCGAAAATCACTTAACAATCCCCTCAAAATTCTCAATTTATTTTTGTTGTATCATCATATTAAATTTTGTAGTATTGCAACTAACTCTGAGTGAATCTGAGGGTGATTTGAACTTGCTTTGTAAAAATTTGAAAAATTCAATTTGACCTAAAAAAAAACACTAAAACGCGCTCAAAGTGAATTTGAGCCCCTGTTTGATCCACATTTTTTTTTCATTCTCATTTTTCTACTCATTTTCAACCACACATTATTTAATAAAATAATAATTTACATCACATCAATAACTTTTCCTTATTTTTCAACCACATATTCCCCATCACATCAACAAAAAAAATACATTATTTTGAAAATAATGTGCACCAAACAGGAGCTCAAATTCATAGAGTTTCCAAGCTCAAACTCGAATGGTTAATTAGCTCTGAATGGAAGATAAATTAACTAAACCACTATAATTTTGGCTCATCAAATGCTCGTTTAAATTTTAATTCTACGGTAAGTCGATAATCAATTTTTATAAGAACCTTTTACAAGTAAGTCGAGCCCTTTATAAACTCGATTTAAATGTTTTATTAGTTACTGCAATTATACGTTCATCTCGATTTACTTATCGAACTTTAAAATGTTTTTGATTAGTCGCTGGACTTTAACGCGTTACACTCCAACACTAACTTACCATGTTTCGTTAGTTACTGAACTTTAAAAAATGCTTTTAAGTGATCATTAAAATTTAAAATGTTGTACTCCATTAGTCACTCGCCCTTTTTCATTAGTCATTGAGGTTATACTTTCATCACACTTTACTCACTTGTTAATATTTTGAATTACCTCGCAACAACTTAAAAATTATATTTTTGTTAATTTTGATTAATATTGTTGACTTTAAATAAAAAACCTCACCGTTTGTTTGAGATATAATTTTTTATTTTTTTATTTGAGTTTAAGAAATCAATCGAAATAAAGAAATAATTTCTCTATTTTATTTTCTCAACGTAACGGAAGATTATGATCTAAATTAAGATTTATGTCAATTTGAATATTTTTGCCTTAAGATTGAGAGTCCTATTATGTAGTCGATATTTATTTCATTTTATTTTCTTGATATAGGTCAAATTTCATGGAAAATCAACTTTATTAGAAAATATTAAAAATTTTAGTAACCACTCAAATGCGTTTTAAAGTTTACTAAGTGAAGTGTGATGGAAGAATAAGCAGTTACTAATAAAATATGATGAGTGAATGATAGAGTGTAATATGTTAAAATTAACAATAATGTTATTTGTACATCCGTGAGTTGATGTCTCGGATGATGCCCCCATGTGAGGGGAGTGTCATTCGTCGCCCGCCAACCCCCATGTGAAGGGGTGTCATCTAGTTATTAACTCGGATGTACACATAACATGATTGTAAAATTAATGATCATTTTGAATTATTTTTTAAATTTAATGACTCGTGAAATATGATGATAGAATGATAAAGTGTAACGTGTTAAAATTCAGTGACAAATCGTAAGTATTTTAAAATTCAGTGAATAAAACGTAGTATAAGCACGGTTGCTTAGGAAAGATTTAACTCCTGTAAACACCGTCGCACACTCGAACACAACACAAAGTCTTTGCAAGTCTTCGTTTGTCTTTTAATTTATTCACCTAAACTGGCCACCATTTCTCTTCTGCGCGTGTTTCGCCGTGTCGAATTTTCGGCCTAGCTTCTGCCTTACTCCGCAGGTATGTGTGTATATGTGTGTATACACCTCTCACTATCGAACTAGTCAACCTCCCCGCGTTGCATTGTCTTGTTTTTCTCTCTTTTACATTATTATTTTTTTCTCGTTATACTTGTTTTTGTGCTTCTTAGATTTGTACTCCGCCGGTACTTTCAAATTACGCGGTTGTTCATTTGATTGTGATGTTTATAGTTGGTTGAATCTCCATTATTTATATTTCAGTCAAGATTGTGTGTATAACTCTATGTTAACTATACTGAAGCGTGTTGAAAATCCCTTTTATACCATCGAGTATCTGAACCTTGATTGTCCAAGAAATTTAATTCCAGACCCCACAGGACTGCAAACATACCCACACACGAACACATTGGATTTGTGGGCTAATGTTAGAGGATGGTCACTATAAATGTATGGGATATGTGCTTGACATTCGTGATTTGTGTGATTTTTTAATCACAAATTGAAACTTCCTGGGTAATTTCTTGTGTCTTGATCACACGCTGACATCTATATATAAGAGAGGAAATTTGGCAGTTTAGAGTTACCTGCCCTTGATAATCTCTAAATCAGTTCTTTAAGCTGTGTGAATCTTGAGTTTTTGATGGTACTGAAACGGCCAGTTTGGGACGGGGGTGAGGAAAGTTCTGAACTTCCAGATCGTGAATTTAAACGCCAGCATTTTTTTGCAACGTGGGTGAATTAGTACTTGATATATGTTTGTAATTGATTTAGATGATTGTTTATTTATTTGCTGATTATGTTCTCTTATACGTGGTATGTACAGAGCTTTCAGAGAGTTGGAGGATGGTCTGGCTGTCCAAGAACTCGTGCACAAATTGGAACCCTTCTTTCGGAATGTGGTATGATCTTTTGTTCTTTTTAAGACTTACTTCTATTGTATTTGTGGAATATTATATCTTTTTGGATTTGTGCTAATGATGAACGTTAGTATTTCACAAGATTTTGATGATTTTACATATTTCCTTTCTGTATATACACTTCTCGTTAATCCTTTATGAAATCGAAGTTTGGTTGCTACACCTCAATTCTTTCACATGAGTTGTGGAAGGTTTTGCACTTTTTACCAGTTAATTACGTTTCAATACCAGGTTCTTCATTTAAATATCGATTTTCAGATAAGAAGTGGCTGAAATGTGCAAGTTAGAGCGCATTTTTTAACTATCTATATTCACTATTATGTTGTCTTAATAGGTGCGAGAAGAGGTTGAACGTGCAATCCATCCATTTATGAGGTTTGTTCATCCGTCAATACTTAAATTAAAATATAACGTTTCAATCATCACTTTGCAACCCATTTTAATTAACTCTCATCAGTTTCCATGGTTGATTCAGCCTATAGCAATAATTAACTGTGATTATTATTGTCCATTCACATATGTTTTAATCACTAAATGATCTTTTTCCACTCTGTACTTCATTAATATTCTAAAGTGTGCTATAAATTATTCTTTTAGACCCTCGCAAAATCAAATCGAGAGCTCTGGATCAAGAACGTGGCAGCTGCGTTTTGACAGTGAATTGCCTGATACCATTTTCACGGGCAATAGGATGCTATCTGAAGACAGAAGACCAGTCAAAATTGTTCTGTATGATTCAGGTTCTGAGAACATAATAACATCGGGGCCTTTATCTTCACTAAAGGTTGATGTTGTTGTTCTTGATGGTGATTTTAGTCCTGATGATCATAACAACTGGACAGAGAAAGATTTTGAGAGTAAAATTGTTCCGAAGAGAGAAGGAAAAAGGCCATTGGTCACTGGAGAATTGTCAGTCCAATTGAAAGAGGGAATAGGTTATATTGGTGAAGCCAACTTCACTGATAATTCAAGCTGGATTAGGAGTGGGAGATTTAGGTTGGGTTTGAAACCAAAAGCTAATTCCACTATAAGGGAAGGAATAAGCAAAGCCTTCAAAGTAAAAGATCATCGTGGAGAGTGTAAGTAATACTTCTGAACCATTTTCTATTAGCGAGTTTGTGATTAATGAAGGGGGTAATTTCTTTTTTTCTACTGTTATTCTTGGAGCTCTTTATAATATTTTATTTGGTCTAATATTGGGGAGAAAGTTGTGGGTAAATGAAATTAAGCATTTGTTTAGTTGATAAGCATAGAATGTTTTTCTTCTAGTTGCACCATTGAAATTTTAGGTAAACTTTATTTACGGATGAAATTTGACAAATTGTTTATTGATATATCATTATTTGTTTAGCATACAAGAAACACCACCCTCCATCCTTGGACGATGAAGTATGGCGCTTGGAGAAGATAGCTAAAGATGGTGCATCCCATAAACGGTTGGCTCAGAGTGATATATCCTCTGTTAGAGAGTTTTTGAGGTTGTACGTCACAGACCAGTCCTCCCTACGCTCCGTAAGACACTCAATTCATAGTATCTTTTGTGTGACGTTAAATCACTTAAATGGATATGATTCTATGTTCTTGACAAGTTCTTTAGGGTAACCATCTAACACTAAATTTTGATCATGTAGTTACTCAACATCTCAAACAAGAAGTGGGATAAAATCATCGGACACGCTACAACTTGCAATTTGGACGACAAATTTTACTTGTACATTAGTGCAGATGGGATCAGGCTTTTCTTCAACTGCATCTACAATCTTGTAGGAGCTACTTTTGATGGACAGAATTGCCTTTCCTTGGATAAACTCGATATGTATCAGATGGTTGGTCTCTTCATCCTCAATTTTTTTTCCCTGATTTTTCTTTGTCTGGCTTGATTGGAGTGCTTCTGTTTCAATAGCATGAATTATGTCATTTTTCAAAAATTGTTATATTGCATGCACCTTTGCCGACATTGAATATTATGAGAATGAAGGACCAGTGTATGTATGTTATAATCAGTACTGCACCCCATACTTGTAAATGTGTTGCATAAAAGCTTTTTTGCTCGAGAAGTTTCATATTCTAATGTAAATTTAATTTGACTTCCCTATTTGTTGGACAGCGAGTTGTGGAGAATCTGAAACAGCATGTTTATAGAAACTTAAAGGACTTGGTGCCCATTCATGACCAATCAGCTGTTGACTACCCGATGCTATTGCCAAGTGTTGGAGCAGACAATTTTAACTATCCTTCTTCAAGTATGCAGAATGCTAATTTCCCAGTTCAACAAGGTGATCAACTGTTGAACCCTTTTCTCTTTTGCCTTTATCCTTCTCATGACTGACTAAAAACATGTGGAATAATTGTCTTTGACGTGCCAAACAATAATATGTTCATTATCCTTTTCAATTTATATTTCTAATAGTCTTGGCTAAATGGCTACAATCAGTAACTTATCTTGGTTTTGACTGAAATAACTATTTTCTTTACATATCAACTAGAAATGCAGACGAACCTTGCTCATCCAACAACTTCGCCACTATATAATTACGAAGCGGAACAAGAATATAGTCCGATGCAAGGATTCAATTCAACATCGGGAAACAGTTTTGGGATGAGTGATTCTCACAGCGGATCCTATATGGGAGCAGATACTTGGGCTTCTGGAGGTAACTATGCGGGCTCATATATGTCAATTAATGATCCAAGTGCCGATAATTTTCTGGTCGAGTCCTCAGCATTCCGAGGGGATGACTTGTTTCTGGGTTCAACCACCCAAGAAATGGGCACCTTTTCCTCTAATCCTGGAATTTGTGTCCCCAGGAACAGAAAGCACAAAACAAGATGGTGTAAGGTTCTGGCTGTAGTTAAGTGGCATTTGGTTGGGAGGAAAGTGGCTGCAAGAAAATGTAAGTGACTCTGCGGCTATATGTAGATTTCTCTAGTTCCATCCTAAGAAAATGACCATGAAAGCATAGAAGTCGAGCTTTATCTCTAGCAATAGGTTATATTTTTATAATGATTAATGTTATTTAGCACTACTGGTGCAGTCTAGGTGACAGAGGGATGTTGTACATAGTTTCTTTTAACGGTAATTGAGTTTAAGATCAAGCATCCGAGAAGATCTGCCTGTGAAGAAATGGCAAGTATCTTTGTTAAGCTTTCGGTTGCTGTCTTAGTCGACTTGGTATTGCCTTGTATTATTGTTATGTGGTCTTTCATGTGTCACCAATGGAGTAATTGTGATAAAAGTTCCACGATATTCCTAATGCAATTGCATAACAGAATCTCGGAGTGACAACTTTATTGACAAAAGTTGCCCTTTGTCATGGCGACATTACCTAATATGATGATTGATGTTGAATGTGCCGCTAATGCAAATTTTTTTTAATAAAAGATTCACAATATTCCAAACGTCGCCCAAATACACTTGTATAACAACACTCGTTTGACGTATGAAGTTGTCTTCCCTAGGGGTGCCCAAAATATCCGAACCGAACCGAACCGAGCGGTTCTTCATAAGTTAAAGACCCGAACGGGTACCCGAATCGAGAAACGAAAGGTTTGGGTCGGGTCTTGGGTCTCGACCAAGAACCGAAGAACCGAATGAGACCCGAAACTAAATAATTTTTTTTTTTTAATTGAATTAATTAAATTATTTTATTTTTTCTAACATTTTACATTGGTGGAAGATTAATAAATCAAGATTTGAATTTTTATCTGAGGTTGCAAGGGATGTTCTTGTCATTCATGTATCTACAGTTGCTTCTGAGTCAGCATTTAGTACTGGAGGGCGCATTCTTGATCCATTTAGGAGTTCTTTAACTCCTAAAACAGTTAAAGCCTTAATTTGTACACAAACTGGCTAAGAAAATATTTTAGACTCTTGAAAGTTTCCCAAGATGGAATTTGCATTGAAGAAATAGAGTTCTATGATAGCATTGAGACATCTAATAGATATATATTATATTTTTTTTTATCAAATCTTATTAGTTGAATATTTTTTAGTTTATTTGTTTGTTAATTGTGCTTTTTCAATTCTTGTAGAGTTTTTTGCCATGACAAGTCAAGCAGTAGCAGTTGATGATTAAATCAAATAGTTGGTAAGTATTAATATCTACTTTTTGGTATTTGTATGCATTGAATTAATGTTATTCGACAGCTAGTTATTTTTATATTTTTGAATTTGGTTACGTTAATTTGTAAAAGTTACAAATGAAATGTCATTAGTTATATTTATCTACGTGTTGTTGTAAATGTTAAAAAATTTAATTATGGTACAGAACCGAACGGAACCGAACCGAACCGAACGGAACCGAACCCGAACGGTTCCATAATTATATTTGGACCCGACGGGTCCATTTATTAAATACCCGAAAATTCTGGAACCGAGCAGAACTGAACCGACCCACGGACACCCCTAGTCTTCCCAATGAAGGCTCGATGACAAGTAACTATTTAGCCCATGTTTGATTCCTATTAAATTTTAATTTAGCTTTCTTTCTTCTGTTATTAATTACATATTCTTTCAATAAAGTAATATTATATATGAATTCAAAAAATTTCTTACTTTTTAACCGCACATTCTTATAAAAAAAAGAAAAAAATACTATTTCCGGATCCGCTTAAGTTGGGTTGACGGGTCTAGGGGTGGGCGCGGGTCGGTTCGGTTCGGTTTTTTCGGTTCCAGAAATTTTCGGGTATTTAGTAAATGGAACCGTCGGTTCCAGATATAATTCTGGAACCGTTCGGGTTCGGTTCGGTTCGGTTCCATTCGGTTCTGTTCGGTTCCTACTATAATTAATTTTTTTAACATTTATAATAACACTATATAAATATATTTAGAAAACTTTGTCAATGCGTCTTGAATAATTAATCCATAATATATTAGAAAGTTTTCACAAAATGCTAACACTTTAGTACTAGACAATATAGATCACAATTTTTTTTTGTTGCTTCCCTCAAACAGTTACTACTCCACTGCTTGCCTACCAAAAGGTAACATATAAAAACATCTAACTATGTTCTCCATTTTGAGAAGTGGTACCAAAATCATTCCTATTTTCTGAAAACATTGTGAGAAGTGAGGCAATCCCAACGTGCTCAGTACTTTCACCGAGTGAATCTGCGTGTGAATATTGACCAGGTTCAATCTTAGCTTTTACAAATGAACGTAATATTTTAAAGTATTAAAAATACTTACCAACTATGTAATGTAATCATCGATTGCTTGACTTGCCATGTACCATTAAAATGTTAACAATTTCTTGAGTACCATGTAAAGAAAAAGAATCCAGTAACTAGAGCTGGAAATCTCTGTGCAAAGCTTTTGGAATGCTTAAAAAATTTGTCATTGTAAACACGATAAAAGAACGAAAGCACTGTTAGCGTTAAGAGGGTAAAATCTCACGTCTCTTAAATATGAAAAGAATAATTACGAGAGTACTCCAGCTTAGTGTGGGAACTAGAAGGAGGAGAACTTCTTTAAGTTGAGAGAAAATGACTCATGACTGGACGAGAAACATGTTGTGTGGCAGGAATGGACTGGAGAGAGAAGAAGAAGAGAAGACCGAAAATTCTAGGGCTCTTCTCCTTTTATATTTAGTGGCTTTTTTTTGCAATTTTTTTTTATGTTGGTCGGTTTGGGTTATATTCAATATACTTAAAGCCCAAATGCTCAATTGTAAAAAAAAAAAAAAAAAAATTCGGTTCTTATTCGGTTCTTCGGTTCTTGGTCTAGAACCGAGAACCGAACCAAACCCGTCGGTTCTCGATTCGGATACCCGTTCGGGTTTTTAATTTAAGAAAACCCGTTCGGTTCGGTTCGGTTCAGTTCGGTTCCGGTTCGGTTCGGTTCGGACATTTTGCCCAGCCCTAGACGGGTCCTATAATCTTATTGTACTCGGATCTCACCATTCGGCTACGATCCGAAAAACCAACGGGCGCCGTGTTGCGTAATGAGAAGACCCAATGGCGACGGCGTAATTTTGTACATTCTAAGGGTCAAACTCAAAACCCCCAAGAAAATATCTTCTCTTTGATCTAAAGTCCGAATGTCTGGAAGTCTCCATCGGCGCCAGATTCTCTCTTGATATGTTGCGCCAGATATTTTCAGCCCAACATAGCCCCACTTTCCTTACAAATTTGCAATCTCCTTATTCAGCTGCGTGCATTGCTTTACTTTCGTGTCAAAAACTTTTGCCGGATGCTTGAGCAAGCACAATTAGTTGCTGATTGTCTGTATTCGGCAGCGTTGATTATAAATCGTGGCACTGTTTTCTCAAATTCACTAGGTGAAATTTGAGATTTTGGATTGCGGATAGTAGAATCTAGTATGGATCGAGAAGGAGGTTCCAAAGGATCGTGCTATTACTCCGTGCTAGGGATTCACAGGGATGCCTCCTTCTCTGACATTCGCTCTGCATATCACAAGCTCGCTCTGGTAATTCCACCTCTTATATGCCGTCGCTTTCCAATTCTTGGCCTTTTCGTGAATAACGGTTTTATGATTTTATTTTATTTTTGGTAAAGAAATGGCATCCAGATAGGTGTTTGAAAAACTCATCGGACGTCGGAGAAGCCAAACGCCGCTTCCAGAAAATCCAAGAAGCGTACTCAGGTTGATATTAAAAAAAATATTGCGAGGGACAAATAAAATTTCTGGTCAATCATTTCGAAAAATTCTCATGCCGAATCGGTCAACGTGGTATTATCCATTGATAATGCAAGCAAATTGCGATATTAACTTTTTTTTGTTATTCGCGTTAAATTTTTCCGGTACGGCGGTGGTGTGTGGCAGTGCTGTCCGATCAGGGGAAGAGATCAATGTACGACGCTGGATTTCTCGATCTGTTCGAGGAAGATGAGGTGCGCACTGAAAATATCTTAGATATTTTTTTCGATTCGTAGTTTGCATTGCCCCAACTAATTATTGCACATGCGACGCCGTTTCACCAATGAACTTGTTCCATCTCTCATCATTTGAAAAAGAGTCCATTGTGCTTTGTGAATAAAAATTGGATTATTCTACTTCACTCTAATGGGTTACCAAATTTTTTATCGAATCGCCACATGGCGGCCCCCTATTGGAGGCGCCTATGGGCCCAGGCTCCCCTCAAATAGGGGCCGCCATGTGACGATTCGGTAAAAAATTTGGTAACCCATTAGGGTAGCATAGCACGGTCCATAAAAATTTGTACTTCAAATAATATTGGTTATCCTTTTTTTTATAGACCTTGAAAACAAAGTTTAATGAATTCAAGTTGTTCATATGAAGCAATTTAAATTTTTAGACGAGAAGTTTAACTTGGTAGTGCAACCAAGCAAAAAAAAATCTGGATTGGAGGTTCGCTGCCATTCATTTATATCATAAATTATACAATTGTCAGGAAAAAAAAAACTCAACTCGATCTACACGTTTCGAATCTCTATCTAATACTGGAACTTGATACAGGGCATGGGTGATTTTCTGCATGATCTGATGAATATAATGGAACAAAATGTTGTGGCTGAGGTTTGTAATTTCTTACATTTTCAAGGGTCAGAATACTAATTTTCCATTACTTTTGTAGTAATTTGTAATTTTATTTTTGAAGGAGGAGAGTATAGAGGATCTTCAGAAAACATTTGTTGATTTGTTCGGTGAGGATTTGGTCAATATGATCCAACGGTGAAGAAGAGGACACGTGATCTTGGAAACTATGAAAGGGTTACTCCAAAACGTGGCACCAATGTTTAGACTTTATGTCGCATTCTGCTCATTTGTATGCTTAATTACCAATCAAGTCTGAGGGTAGATTAGGTAAATCAAGTACATTTTTTAGATTTTCTAGTGCGTACTGTTTGGGGGGTACCAACGACCAAGACTTATGGTTTGCTTAATAAAATTTCTTTTTATTTTCTTTAGCATTTTAGACAAATTGGTAAAATACGGTTCAATATTGCAAAGGAGAAAAACCGAAATAATCTGCTTGGAAGGGCGAGTTTACATATTAGTCCAGAATCGAACATAAATGTTAAAATATGGTTAAAAATAAAGGAAAAGTTTTTGGATTATGAATAATATTATTTTAGGGAACAATACATAAATCGGATTTTTAGTAAACAATATTTCAAATTTAAGGATAGAGATTTTAAATTTTAAAAATCAGGTTTTCATTAAAATTTATTTATGATTTAATTAATTAAATATATAAAGGTCACATATCGATGAAATTTGGTGACAATTAAAAAAAATTATAACTCACAATTTGTTCATTGGTCGCAAATTAAAAATTTAAAAATCACAATTTCTTCATAGGTCACAAATCACAAAATTTATAAGTCACACAACTTATTTTATGATCACAAACATCAAATTATAGGTCACATATTACTTTTATTGGTCACAAGTTAATAAATTTGTAGGTCACACGGTATTTATTCGTCACAATTTATTCTTTATTGGTCACAATCAACAAATCATTTGTGACCACCACCAACACACTACCATCATCTCTGCCGTTGCCACCACCAACACCACAAAAAAGCACAACCGCCGCCAACACCATTACCACCACTTCCCAGCAATAAAATCACTGTTTCAAAACATCACAGCCAATGTTTTTACCACCACCACCACACCAAACCGTCACAAATAAAAAATAAATAAAAGCACCACACAATTTTTTTAAAACATAATCATCAATCATATGTACCAAAATCAATTTGGTAACATGTGAATTTTTTTTAATGCATATAACACATAATTTATGTGTATTTAAATTGTCTTACCACTGATTGCCAATAATTGAATCAACTCGTAGCAAATTACAAATTATTACTATGCAGAATTTCTCTTCCTAATATTCCCACTGCAATTCATGCTACTAATTTCTTTGTAATTGGTTTATGAGTTCTAACTTTTGCATTATTAGTCATTAATGATTTCAATTCAACTGGACACGTATACGTATCATGCCATTAATTTTTTTTTTGTAATTGTTTTATGAGTTCTAACTTTTACATTATTAGTCATTAACGAATTCAAGTCAATTCACGTGTTTTATGGATTAATTAATATTATCATTGTGATGCAAAATTTAATATTTCATCATTATTTTTTTATGTTTAGCAATAAAACATCAACTATCGAGTTCATTATTAATCGTTGTTTAAGTTGTCTAAATAACAATTCGTTGTTGCTCCTGAAGTGACACAATATTATAATTAATATTTTTGAAGAATATTACTTGCTCTTAAAGAGCGTAAATTATATTTTTCAATATTTTAGGAGAATATTGATATATTTGCTCTTAAAAAAGCAAATATATTGCTCCTAAAAAGCTATTGTTTCGAAATAATAGTTTATTGTTGTCCCTGAAATTGCACAACATCATAATTAATATTCCAGAAGAATATTACTTGCTCTTGAAGAGCATGAATTACAACTTTCAATATTGCAGAAGAATATTAACATGTTGCTTCTGAATGAATAATAATAAATACAACGTACTCTTGGAGTAGCACATATTTCGAAGAATGAGTCATTTTAAATTCATGTTCATCCCTAAAGGACAACATGTAATTAATGTCATGAGAAAATTGATTAGTTTGATTACTTGAATAATAAATGATTATATAATGTTTAATCATATTCTTTGAAATTAAATAATCGAATTATATCTTATATTGAACCAGAAGTTCAATTTTACTTTATTGTTTGACATGATCAGTTGGACCATTACTAGATCAATAATGATGCGAAATTAAATATTCAAATAGATATTCAAAGAAGAACCAGAAGATTATTCAATCCAACGATTTCCTGTATATTATTTGTTCTATTTATCGACAATTGATCATTATACATCAATAATTAAAATAATGACTGAATTCTATATATTTCTGAAAATTAGGGTGATATATGGGGCACTGTCACCCTCTACGTTGACAATCTAGATATTATTTGTATCTAATAGATTTGATACAAATATTAGATGATTGCATGATGTTCGCAACCCGCAGTTTGCGAAAGTTATATTCAAATTATGAGCATAATTTTTTGATTATACAGTTAAGACAATGTGTCTTTTTAATACTAGTGATCCTAAATCTCAATTTTCTAATAAATGGTTAATTGAGATGTCGATAAATGGTTTAACATAATTGTTTGTTAAACGTCTCCAATTAATTTAATTGAGAACAATTACTTCTCATTTCAATTTAGGAAAAGTCATTACACATCATGTCAACATCATAGTTCTCATAGTTATAACTTGGCTTATGGTCAGAGCCTAATTTTTCCATCAAAATATTTTGATAGTGTTGTATATGTAAAATTAATCTACCACAATGCACTGAGATGGAAAATTAAAAAGAAAAAGCTGAAAATAAATGGGTAGCATGAACCATTATCACAAATGGATGATATTTGTAAAAATGATTATCAATTTGATTTGGCAATTCTCTCAGCATCAGGGGGAAGAATTAAGAAGCTGAAATTAATATATAAATGCATCAATATCTAAATCCTTGCAAAAGATAATTTATTTGGATGCATTTACTGACCAAAGATATTAGCAATCTCACACATCAGCTTTAAATGCTCCAACTCAAATTGACTCCTCGAAGGACAATTCGTTAATATTATTTTTGATAAATTTATGGCACGCCTAAAGCGTGATAATATTTGATTCTATTACAAAATCCTTCAAACGAAAAATGGAGTAATTGGTAAAGATTGTCTTATTAAGGAGGTATATACTTTTAGTGAGCATTTAGACATAACATATTATAAAACCCTAGAAGAGGTTCAGGTACCTGAAATAATGAAAATTGAGATATCTCAATAAGTTATATCATCATGGAAAAAGAAATAGAATCGAAAAAGATAAGAAAAAGTTGTCGACAATACTTTTGCATGTGATGTACTACATCATATTATGAATAGCGAGAAATCGAAATAGATTCGTTGAAATATATCAATTGAAAAAATAATTGGTCAAATAAAACGACATGATTAGACTAAAATTTACTAGAGAAACCTGAAGTTTCTAGACTCGATCCTTGTAAAATTGAACTTACTAGAGAAACCTGAAGTTTCTAAACTCGATCCATGTAAAATTGAACTTACTAGAGAAACCTAAAATTTATGAATTTATAGTCTGAACACCTAAAGGTGTATACTTACGCGAAATAAATATAAAAAAAGTAAAGTCGTAATATGAAATGTACGACTTTTCATAATGAATTCTACGAAAACTTGTGTAAATAAATAAATTATCACATGATGGATGTAATCGCAAGTGTTCGAAAATAATGAGATTTCAATAAATTATATGTTATCTCATAAATTATGGAAGCGAAATAATGTTGTTATAGACAACATTTTCGCCTTTAACGTGACTCTTGATATTATGCAAAATGATGATCATAAACCACTATCTGTTAAATATTGTCAAAATAAAAATGATTGACCAAAGTGGAAAGAAGCCATACAAGAGGAATTGAATTCCTTGAAGAAACGAAAAGTGTTTGGACCTGGAGTTCGAACACCTGAAAATGTAATCTTTATTGCATACAAATAAATTTTTGTATGAAAGAGAAATGAAAACAATGAAATTACAAGATATATGGCCCGACTCGTAGCTCAAGGTTTTTCACAAAGAACAGGAATTGATTATGAGAAAACATATTCTCCCATAATGGACACCATAACTTTTAGATTCTTAATTAGTTTGACTGTATCACAAAAGCTCGATATGCACCTAATGGATGTAGTGACTGCCTATTTGTATGGTTCACTTGATAGTGACATAAATATGAAAGTCCCGAAGGACTTAAAGTGCGAGAAACAAATAACACATATCCGAGAACCATGTTCTCAATTAAGTTGCAAAGATCATTATATGGATTGAAACAATCCGGACGCACGTAGTATAATCGCCTTAGAGAATATTTGTTGAAAGAAGACTTTAAAAATAATGATGTCTGCCCTGTTTTTTCATAAAGAAAACGAATATTGAATTTGCAATTGTGACGGTTTATGTTGATGACTTAAATTTAATTGGAACTTCTGAAGAGCTCAGCAAAACTGCGGCTTATTTGAAAAATGAATTTGAGATGAAAAATTTGGGAAAAACTAAATTGTGTCTCGGGTTGCAATTGAACATTTCTCAAAAGGATTATTTTTTCATCAATCTACATATATAGAAAAAGTCTTAAAACGATTTTATATGGATAATGCACATCCATTGGCATCACCTATGATTGTTCGATCACTTGATAAAAAAACGATCTTTTTCGTCCACCTGAAGATGGAGAAAAGATTATTGGTCCTGAAATATCGTATCTTAGTGCAATTGGAGTATTAACTTATCTTGCAAATTGTACTCGACCCGACATGACTTTTTCTGTAAATCTCCTTGCAAAATATAGCTCTATACTAGCACAAAAACATTGGAATGATGTTAAACATATTTTTCGTTATCTAAAGGTACTATTGATTTGTGATTATTTTATTCTCAAAAGTCAGGATCTGCTTTAGTGGGATATGTAGATGCATGTTATTTCTCTAACCCACATAAAGCTAAATCACAAACATGATACGTGTTTACACGTTGAGGAACAGATATATCATGAAGACCTATGAAGCAATCATTAACAGCAATATCCTCAAATTATTCTGAAATCATTGCAATCCATGAAGCAGGCAGAGAATGTGTATGGTTGAGGAACATGACCCATCATATCTAAGCGTCTGCGGATTGATTTCAACAAAAGATAGTCCAACAATTTTGTATGAAGGTAATACTGCTTATATTACACAACTCAAAGGATGTTATATCAAATGTGACAGGACGAAACATATTTCTCCAAAATTATTTCTTACACACGAGTTTCAAAAAAATAGCGACATCAATATTCAACAAATTCGTTCAAGTGACAATGTGGCTGATTTATTTACAAAAGCACCGCCGACATATACATTCAAGAAATTGGTTTACGAGATTGGAATGCGTCGACTCAAAGATTTTCACTGAACTTTAAAAATCACCATATTGGTCATTGAACTTTGCAAAAGATTTCTACGGAGTCACTGAACTTTGCAAAAAGTTTCCCAGATAGTCACTGGGTTCAGTGACCATCTGGGAAACGTTTTGCAAAGTTTAGTGACCAATGATGTGATTTTTCGAATGTTCGTGACTAACCACGTAGTTTTTAAAGTTCAGCGACCTGGTGGAAACTTTGGCCAAAGTTCAGTTACTATTAGAGTAATTAATCCCTTTTTAAGAGTATAGAAGTCTCAATTCAATACATCTAAACTTATTAAATTCTCAAAATTTTTTAAAAGTTCTAAATGTACACTCCCCTTCTAAACTTTGTCAAAAATAGGTAAGTTTTTAAACATTAATAACCCGTTTGGTACGGATTCTCCAAATTCTATAGTAAATCAATTCTCATTTTCAACCACACATTTTTCAATAAAATAATATTTTCCATCACATCAATTATTTTTTCTTCTTTCTCAATCACACATTTCTCATCATATCACTATTCAAAATCAATTATTCCCCCAAAAAATCCCTCACAAACAAGCTCTAAAATAATTTACTTCTATCTAAATTAAAATAAGAAAACAAATGGGTGTGTTTGAGCCACATTATTTTGAAAAAAATGTATTTTAGAATAGTAGATTGGTAGAGAACATGTGGTTGAAGAAGAATGATACGTTATTGATGTGATGAAAAATATTATTTTATTGAAAAATGTAGGGTTAAAATGAGTAGAATAATGAAAATGAAAATTTTAATGTGTACCAAACAGAAACAAAATGAAAAAATGAAAAATTTATTTTAAGTTACGGTAAAAAAACCTTACGGGGTTTATTTTAATAAAAAAAAAAAATCATCTTCAAACAAATGAATTAAAAAAATTGACTAGTAAAAAAAGACTTTTTGGTAAAAGAAAAATAATCATCTAAATACTGGGATTGTCGTGCACGGAGGACCATTCGCCCATTCCGTAGTTCCTTAGATCCAATCCATCTTCCCCCCATAGTTACTCCCGACATTGATTACCATGTTGCTTCTGTCGGTGGTAGATATTATTGTTATTATTGCTTTTTCTCGTTTTTAACTGATCAAATCACTGAAATTTTACTGCTATTTTACCGTATATGTACCCTTTAATCTTCAATTAGTTCCCTGACATTTGGCTAATTATTCTTTAGTTAATATTTATGTGCGATTCAGTGATTTTGTATTTGCGTTTAATATTATCTGCGAATTCGATTTAATTCTATTTTATAATTTCCTTAGGGTTTCGGTTTTCTTACCACACTGTAAATTGGGAAAATCTTGAACGAATTCGCTTTCCCATTTCAGAAATGAACATAGTTTTAGCCTTTGATTTCAGTCAGATTTACTTCAATTTTAGAGGGGTCTAAAAAGAAACGAAATTTGTTCTAAATCCTTCAAATTTCAAACCCTAATGGCTTCGATTCGATTGGATGCATCGAAACAGTACTATGCAACAAGCAGTCTTGTAGTGGGCTATGCTTTGTGTTCTAGCTTGCTTGCTGTGATCAACAAGTTTGCCATTACCAAATTTAACTATCCTGGACTCCTCACAGCTCTCCAGTACTTAACTTCAGCTCTTGGTGTGTGGATCCTTGGGAAACTCGGGTTCTTGCACCACGATGCCTTCACCCTTGACACCGCCAAGAAATTTCTTCCTGCAGCCTTTGTTTTTTACTTGGCCATTTTCACTAATACAAATCTGTTGCGCCATGCCAATGTGGACACATTCATAGTGTTCAGATCCCTGACGCCCCTTCTGGTTGCAGTAGCTGATACCGCATTCAGGAAGCAGCCATGCCCTTCAAAATTGACATTCTTGTCCTTGGTGATCATTTTGAGTGGTGCGGTTGGGTATGTTGCGACGGACTCTGATTTTACACTGACTGCTTACTCGTGGGCTTTTGCATACTTGGTAACAATCACAACAGAGATGGTTTATATCAAGCACATGGTGACCAATCTCGGGTTGAACACTTGGGGATTTGTGTACTACAACAATCTTCTGTCATTGATGATGGCACCCATCTTTTGGATTATAACGGGGGAGTATGTTGATGTGTTTGCAGCCTTGGGATATTCAAGTGGAAGGAATTTATTCGAGCCAGTTGCATTTTCTGCGGTGTCCTTGTCTTGTCTGTTTGGGTTGCTCATTAGTTTCTTTGGTTTTGCATGTAGGAAGGCCATTTCTGCAACTGCATTCACTGTGACGGGAGTAGTGAATAAGTTTTTGACTGTTGCAATCAATGTGTTGATTTGGGATAAGCATGCTAGTCCATTTGGTCTGGTTTGTCTGATGTTAACTATTGCCGGAGGGGTTCTCTATCAGCAGTCAGTTACTGGAGCTGGAAATGCTTCAAACCAGCGTGAGCCTGCAGCATTGAAGCAGATGGAAACTAAGAACGAAGATGAAGATTATGCAGGCGAGGATGAAGGAAAAGGCATTTCTGGTAAATTTTCTGGCGTATGAACATCTTTTCTTGCTCTGGCTGCTGATGGAGAGGCTACTTATTTAAATATTCATTCACACGGCTAGTGATTATAAAACTTACTTGTATTTCTCTAGATTTTAATAAGTATTAAATAGATTTTCGGTTTAGCATATCTGCTTTTGATGAACATTATGGGGCACGAAAGTAATGCTTTCCCTCTATTATCCCACTCATGGCTATGGACATATTTTACTTGTATTATGCTTTATTCGTTTGCCATATAGATAGATTCCTTGAAGCAGAGGATATTACTATATTATGCATTTTGCACTGGCCTTTCTCAGGGTAATTTAGGGGTTGTTCTTTTCGTGTTTGAGTTCTTAGTTTTGAATTCATTTTGAGTTTTGTGTTTTGAGTGTCCATTTTGAGATTGTTGAAAATGTGTTCTTTTTATCATTTTGAAAAATTGTTTTCGAAAATAAAAAAAATGAAAACGTGTTCTCTCTCTCTCTCTCTCATCACTATCGTCTTTCTCTCGACGCTCTCCCCATGAGCGGCGCTCCCTGCGATGCTACATCTCTCTCCTTTTTTTTTTTGGTGATTCGATGGTTGGTTTGGGCGAGGTGGTTGGGTGCGGTCTGCAGGTTGTGGCGATTTTGGTGGTGGCGATTTGCAGGTTGTGGCGACGGTGACGGCGATCTTCAGGTTGTGGCGGCGGCAGTGTGGTGCAAGCAGTGTTGGTGGTGGTTAGGGTGACATTTCCTCAAAAACCAAGAAAATGTGGAAAATCAATTTCATGGAAAATTTAGTCAATCAAACATGCAAAAATGTGGAAATAGAATTTAATTTCCATCTTCCATGGAAATTATTCTTGAATCAAATAGAGCATAAGTTCCAAGAAGGCCAGTGAGAGTTGAATAAATGTTTTTAAGCAAATTAATGTGATTATTTTAGCCGTTATTGAGGTTAGGGTTATTGAAACACGGTGCTAATGAATTTTGGGCTCGAAATGATAAAGTAGCTCAACCTCGGATAATAGATGCCCCTTTGCTATATCTCTTTTGAAAGAGCCTTAGAAGGCTAAGGATGCATGTTTCTTTCATCCAGTTCCCTTTCTTTCTTGGGGTTTTCTCCGACTTTCGAAGAAGTTGAAAATTGAAGTGTGATTAAGTGATTGATTTGATCATTTAAGCCATTATTGAGGCTGTGGTTGTTATAAGTAGAGCTTAAATACGTAATAACTATTGTGCTTGAAATAATAAAGTACCTTTGAACAATAGACGCCCTTTTTGCATTCTCACTTTTTGAAGGCCTATGATGTTTGCTGAAATATTATCACCTTTGAACAATAGATGCATTTTTACTGCTGAGCATGTCCTGTCAACTTGGTATTCATCTACTAGTGAAACTTGTCTACTTATATCTTGAACTAGCATTTGATTAGGGTGCATATAAATGTAGCAGTTAATAAGTTAAAAGATTTATTTGTTTGGAGGATGGCTCGGATTGACCAACTTCATAGCAGACTGTTTACGATGTTAGGGATTTGATGAATGTAAAGAACTATTGCCAGGGTCTTGTTTGGTACTACTTGTTACCATCTAAAGCTGCAAAGCTGGTGTCTTTTTTAAATAATTAGCAAGATGATGTGAAGTCGGAATGAAATTGCGCTCATCTTGTTCTTCAAGTTTTGAACTTATTATGTTTCTTGTTTGTGACGTGAAATAAATTCTTTCAAATAACAAGTTTTACTTAGGTAATCCATAAACGAGAATTTATTAAGTGATAGATTATCTTTGAATGAGTTAAATATTGTACACAATCTAGCTTATGTTTAATATTCCATTTAGAAACTGTATCTACCAATTATCTGTTTTGTACTTCAGTGTTAGAGAACGATTTCTTGAAAGATTTTTGAGTTAAAAGCTGTCTTCTTCGTTTTTTTTTACCGACTTGAAGCTCTTAGTTTTAGTCAATTTGGGATTAGTCCTGCCTTTTTCTGATAAAGTTCTTGAATTCTGTAGTGAGTCGATAATGAGTCCTTGTTCAACTATCCAAACATGAACGTGTTTTTGTTATTCTCGTGCTGTGATGTGAAAGTTTGATTTTCTAATACTTGATTGACGAATACTTGATTGACGCGCACTATGTTTAAGGGCATGTTTGATTTGTAATATTAGAGAGGATTTCATATGAAAGGAAACGAAATTTTAGTTTCTTTTCTTCTATAATCTTGTGATCGTATGCAAATGTTCAGATGGGGAAGAAAATAAATGGTATCGTCCTCACTCAAAATGATAAAAAGGGCATTGAGGGACTTGTAAATCGAATTGAAAATTTTAAAATGACCAGTAGCAAATGAAAAATATGAATGCTTGTTCGCAAAAGCAGGCATATGCTTGTGTCAATTGTTTGCCGTGTCTAGGGATGGCAAATTTCCTGCTCCCAATCCACTCTGTTAGTGAAATGGGACGGGGTGGTAAATACGATCCTCGCCTTGAATTTTTTGAACTTTGGTTTTATTTTATTTTTTGGAAATCATAGTTAAGATTTTTAAAAAATATAATTAAATGGGAAGTACTTATCAATATGTTAAGGCCATGTTTGATTGGATAGTTTTTTCATGGAAAATCATTTTCCCATTAAAGTGTTGTTTGATGACAAAACAATTTCAAGGAAAAAGTTTTCTCACCCCACCCACGCACCCATTTGCTTGAATTTTGGTGGGAAAATGAATTCCATATGCTGACCGCCTTTTTTTAAGGCGATGTTAACAAATTTCTTAACCAATTGAAAAAAAAAAAATTCACTTTAATGGACAATTTTCATGTAAAACGAAACCAAACGAACACTAAACTTTGATTAAAAAATAGTGAAAAATAGTTTTCGCACAATTTTTTTTTTTTTTTTTTTTTACTTTTTGGCAACGTTAACAAATTTCATAACCAATTGTAAAAAAAATAAATCATTTTAACGGTCAATTTTCATGTAAAATAAGCCAAACGTGAACAAAAAGATCCAATATTTTAAAAATTTACTGTGTAGAAAATTATACCAATCAAACACACTTGATAACAGTTCTCAGTAAAACAATTTTTAAGAAAAAAGTTTCCCTGTAAAATATTTTCTTTCCACCTATTTTTCACCCTTAAAATCAAACAGACGATGACCCCAAATCCAACATCTAAAGGTTCAATTTCAAAAAATAAATTTTAGTTGTTTTATTTTGGAACTAATTATCTCTTAATTATATAAATACACACGCGTGCATATTATATACCCTACATGCTACAATTATCATTTCTTATCCCATCCTACCCACATCTTGTACTGCACCTCCACAACTTGTAGAAAACCCCCATCTATAACTGCAAAAAACATGCAAAAAAATCTCTCCCCAAATACAAAACCTCTCACAACATTTACTAATGAAATCTTTCTCAATCTATCATTTCCATTTTTGCCCACCCACCCTCCCCTCCATCTTCTGATCAAATTGATGGAAGCACGTGGTACCAATAGATGCAAATGGTACGGGGATGTCGAAGAAGGTGGTTCACTACCGTGGGGCTCACTATCGACGCCGGATAGGTTTAGTGGTGCCGGCATGGACATCGCCGGAGAAGGTGGTGTTGCTCGAAAAATAGTGTACAACTACTGATTTTTGGTGCATTTAGTACTTTATTGGGGCCATAATAGATGAGGTTGATGTGGGCATGCTAGTCGTGGGAGTCCGACAATTTGGGTGGTGGTTGGGAGGCTTCAAAGGTGGCATGACGTTGCTTGTAGTTGCGAGCAGCGGGATCTACATGTGGTGATGGTGGTGCGGTGATGCCAGTGGTGCTGGTGGTTTGGATTTGTTGAAGGTTTTTGTGGTGTGCGTTTGGTTCTTGACTTTTTTGAAAGTGGTGGTGGTGACAGGAAATCGGGTATGACCAAGTGTATCTTTATTGTGACCGTTCGTGACAAAATCTATGTTAACCGTGATTTTATGTGACTTGATTACATACAGTCATAAAATTAGAATAGCATGATCACAGACAGTCACATTGAAAGCATAGTTGGTCTCAATTAGTCATAGATAAAACAAGTCAATGAAGGTAATACTTATGGTCGTGAATTTGAGTTGAAGGTAGTAATCATGGTGCATTGGATGTGATGGTGTTGGTGACTAGTAGCAGATTGCGGTGGTTAGGGATGGGCAAAATCTGATCGAACCTGCTCAAATCAAACCAACCTAACCGGTTTGGGTTGGTTTTTTTTTTTTTTTTTGTTTGTTATTTTTACACGGGTTGGGTAGGTTGGCTGTGTAGGCGGGTCAGGGCGGGTTATGGGTTAACTCATGAAAATCGAATAAACCTGCCAAACCCGACCAGCCTATTTAAAAAAAAAAAGAAATAAAATAAAATGTCTAAAAAGTAAAAATGACCTAAAAAGTACGAGTGAACAGCGTAACTGTAATTACCTTAGTGCATTTTATAGGAGGAGTTTATTGTCATTCCTATAATAAATGTAGTATAATTTTTTCATATTATGTTAAATGCACTTTGTTTTTTGTAAGTTCGGCTAATGAGAATTGACTAAGATAATATATAATTTTATTTATTATTTACTTACTATTTAATCTTTTCTATCCGAATTTAGCATAATAGAAAATTGGATGACTTTAATTTTTGTTGACAAGTCGTCACAAACTGACCAACCCAATCCAACCCGACCGATACTTGATTGTGCTGGGTTGAGTTAAATTTTGATCAAATCGATCATGTTGGGCTGGTTTGGGTTGAAGCAAAAACCTATCAACCCAACCCATGTCCACCCCTAGCGGTGGTATGCGGTGTGTCTAGATTTGTTTGTAGTGATCCTCTGTGACTAAGTATGTGTTTATTATGGCTGGTTGTGACCGATTGCGACTTAATCACATACCTCCCGGTTAAGATTGACTTTTTTTTTATAGAAAGTCACACCGAATACATTTGATCACAGTTAATTAGACCGACTACAAATATGATCACAATTAGTCACGAATAACACAGATAAATGACTTGGAAATTTTTTGGATGGTGTGTTGGATGGGGTACGATAGGGTGGGATAAGATGGTTCTAGGGGGTGGAGTGTAATATTCGGTTTTCAATGTTTGAAAATTTTTGTAAGGGCGGCGACGGTGGTGGTGGTGGTGGTGGTGGTGGTGGTGGGGGGGGGAGTTGGGATTGAATATTTAGATTAAACTTAATTTATTATTATTATTATTTACCACTTGATTTATGAAAATATTTTAAAAAGTTTGTTAGTAGTGAAATGTGGTTGAGTTACGTATCGTTCCATGCTAAAATTGACATGCATATCTATCGTTTTGCGAATGAAACCTAAGCTAATAATCATGGCCCAATATATATTGGGCCTGGACTTCAATTGGATTCAGCTGTAGGAGCCCAAGGCACTTGACAGAGGCTACTTGAATCCGTTATTACAATTCGGGTTTTCCCTCATCTTCAAATTCGGTGGATATTTGGTGGGATTAAAATTAAATTTTTGTGATAGAAATTTTTGAAATGTATGATTGAAAAGCTGTAAGGCACACGAAAGATGTGATTAATATTGATTGTTTGACTTTGACTTAGACTTAAATTAAAATATGATTTTAATCGATACCAAACAAAGCCTCAAATTCAAATTCTAGTCCCATTTCCGTAAATATTTCTTGATCCATGCCCCATTTCTTAACCCAACGGCTCCACGAAACCCCCTAAAGAAAACCTCGGCTCCTTTCAAGTCAACCTTACGCCCTTCACTCCACTCCCCATTCAAATTCACTCACAAAACCCTCCTCCGCCATTCGTTTTTCCCCAAATTCACAGATTTACATTCCCGTTTTTTCTTCCCATATACACAGATTCAAGATGTCGTTGAGACCAAACGCCAAGGTGGAGGTCCGCCGGAATAGGTACAAGGTGGCAGTTGACGCGGAGGAGGGACGGCGGAGGAGGGAGGACAACATGGTGGAGATACGCAAGAATCGGAGGGAGGAGAGCCTACAGAAGAAGCGTCGTGAAGGACTTCAGGGGAATCCGCAGTTCACCATTCCTGCTGAAGCCACCACTGGCATCGATAAGAAGGTATATCGGTTCAAAGCCTTTTGAATTTGATGATTTAAGCTCCATGTATTCGTTAGTGTTGTTAGATGATTGTAATTGAATGGTTTATAGTTTTTTGGGCGCTCAATGGATGCTAGGGTTTTGCAGTTTCGTTTGCTACTTTATTATAATTATTATGGTATATAGATTAATGTTTCTTTGAATATCTTTTAATGGTTTCTGGTGTGACTTTGTGTGCATCGATCCATTTGAATTTATTGAGTATTTTTTTTTAATGCTTGAAGTGGAATTCTTATTATAGAATGAGGTTTAACTCTTTTTCTAGAAATACAAGATTGAGCTTCTTATTGTGACGGATTGTTGCGAGTGCAGGTGCAGTTAGAAAATTTACCAGGAATGGTTGCTGGTGTCTGGACTGATGATTCTAGTAGACAGCTAGAGGCAACTACCCATTTCCGAAAATTGCTTTCTATAGGTTATTGTTTGGGTCTTCCAGAACTTGCTATCATTGAACTTCTTATTTCTCTTTTTCTGTTAGTTTGGTTATTGGAATTCATATTATTCTGCAAATAATTCTCTATCTCAGAACGGAGTCCTCCAATTCAGGAGGTAATTCAAGCAGGTGTTGTTCCTCGCTTTGTTGAATTTTTAATGAGGGAAGGTGTTCCACAGCTTCAGGTCTGATAATAATATCTTATTCATCATTAATTATTCTGTGCCAGCACAATAGGGTCTTCTTACTTATAGATTTTTTGTTTTGTTCAAAATTCTTTAGTTCGAGGCAGCTTGGGCCCTCACAAATATTGCTTCTGGGACATCTGAGCACACTAAGGTGGTAATTGATCATGGTGCTGTCCCTATTTTTGTGAAACTTCTTGGTTCTGCAAGTGACGATGTCCGAGAACAGGTGTATAATATGTTATATAAATAGTTTTAGCCTTTCATTTACTTATGTTCTTCTGTCTTTTAGTTTGGATTTTTATAATTAGTATGCTGTGTTGTAAATTGTTGAATTTTACATAGTCACTTGATTTAGTCTCTTCTTCTTTGGTTTTATAGGCTGTATGGGCATTAGGAAACGTAGCCGGAGACTCCCCTAAATGTCGAGATCTTGTGCTTGGGCATGGAGCCTTGGCTCCTTTGCTAGCTCAGCTTAATGAACGCACAAAGCTATCTATGCTCAGAAATGCTACCTGGACCCTTTCGAATTTCTGCAGAGGCAAGCCACAGCCTGCTTTTGAACAGGTAAGCATCATATGTCTTGGATGGTTGTCGCAAGGTTGAGCCTTTATAATATTTTTGAGATATCATAATATCAAACTTTAACAAAAGATATTTGGAATAATGCTCATTCACGTTCTAGATTTTTTATAACTTGGTCCTGTTCAATCCTCATTTTTTGGGGAAAATAGGTTTTGGAATAGTGATTTTTGGAGAATGTGTGGTTAAAAATTTTGGAAAAATTTTGAATTTACGTGTAAAATTATTTTACGGGATAATGTGGTTGAAAATGAGTTTTGGGAAAAATGGAGCTTAAACATAGGCACTATCAGCTTACCACAATCTATTAAACTTAAGCATTTGTCACAAATATGGCTTGGCCAGATTTTTTTACTCTCGAATGCGAGCCATGTATTCTACTTTGAATTTATCCACAGTATAGCAACTTAAACTCTCTCTACCTTAATATTTCCACGGTCATAAGGTGAATTCCTTCGTACGTTGCATCCAAATTTATAAATAAATTTTCTGTTCTAATGAAAGGAAATTTTGTTCTCAAACCTTAAGAAAGAGCACGTGTCATGACATTATCATGTTATTTTACAGACAAGACCCGCTCTTCCAATTCTTCAGCAACTTGTACACTCAATTGATGAAGAAGTTTTGACTGATGCATGTTGGGCACTCTCTTATCTTTCTGATGGCACAAATGATAAAATTCAAGCCGTGATCGACTCTGGAGTATGTCCCCGTTTGGTTGAGTTGTTGCTGTGAGTATTTTATGTTTTATTTATATTTAACCTTTGGATTGAGTTTCTTTATAGAGAAGTTTTAACTTTTTCTTTAGCACTCACCTAATGAAAGTAATATTTTGCTATTTCAGTCACCCGTCTCCTTCTGTTCTTATCCCTGCCCTTCGGACAGTTGGAAACATTGTCACTGGAGATGATATACAAACTCAGGTACCATCCATTTCCATCATCTTGCTCTCCACCAGGAGAGGGTTTCTGTTTGTAAATATACTGGAACTCATTTTAAAAAGGACAATAGAAAAGCAAAATTTCTATTGAAGAGAAACAAAACTATGTAAAAAGAAATAGTTCCATTTTCAAATATGGACCACTCACCCTTGAAACCATTTTTCACCAAAATTTCAAGCTGATGAGGTGAAAATATTAGAAAGGGGAACCATGGCCATTTAACTCAGTGTTATAAGAACCGGACCGGACCTGCTGGTTCGGACTGGAAACCGGTGAACCGGATTATGGTCCGGTTTGGTTGACTCATTTAAAATACTATGCAATTGGTCTTAGATAGGCCCGCCTAACCAGGTGGTTTTGAAGAAAACTGCTGGCCCATATTGTGGTTAAACCAGACGGGTCAATTAAGTCCAATATAAATCCAAAATTTCCAGATTTCTCACATTAACACATGTATTCTTAACATCGACGTTCTGGCTTTCTTGATTGATATATGTGTTTTGATTTCCTGTTGGTTAAACTTCTTTCCCTCCCCAGAATCCAAAATCAATATCTGCCTAAACTCATATTTCCCTTTGATTTCATGTTTGTTTCAGATCCCTTTTTCGTTCCAGTTTTAGTGCATAATTGGTTTTATTGGTCAATTGAATTACCACATCCTTTTGCAGTTTGCTTTCATTTATGTAGTGACTAAGTTTTTTTAGTCAAACAGTTGTATCCGCATTTCTGCTTCCAAATTTGATTGCATTTTTTGTGGATTTAATTAATACCTAATGTTGGTGCCTTGTGTTAAAATTATTCAGATGTCTTTGTCTGTTCATTATAGTTCATATTATAGGATGTAAAGATAGCATTACATTAATAGAAGAAAGACAAGTCTTACAGCAATCAGTTTTAGTAATTTAATTAGTGGTAGAAGATGTTAAAATATTATTATTAAATGAAAATAATTAATAATATACTTAACAGGAATTGACCAATTGGTTGATCCACAACTACAATTTAACTTACCTTGGTACAATTTAATTTATATGATAACTTATCCGCAATCAAAAACTCTATCTCGGAGTAAGAACTGTTCATTCATACCTATCTTGAAGTACGAATTGCTCATTCATACCTAGAACGAGGAATGATTTTCCAAAACATGAACCCTGGAGTCTAAACACGTGGTCTTTGCCATTGAAAATTGATAAAATTTGAGGATTGGAAGGCTCCGTATGAGCAGCGACTCAAGAAAATGCATCTTTCTCTCCCCAAGCCATGGCCAACCTTCCTTCAATCAACGCCGAGATTTCAGGCATGACCAGCAGTATGAAAAACCACGAATTACGAGCTTCCTCTCTTGTGCAAATTAGTATGGTAGTCTCAGTTTGGAGACTTGGGTCAATATTATAACTGAGATGCGAGGATATAGATTATTTTGTATTTACTGGGCATCAACTTGTAAAACCATTAATTATAGATGAAGATCTTCTAATGACCCTGAATCTACCCTCTTGGTGGGGCGGGAAGAGGGTTCATGCCCCGCTTCTTACATTGACTCTCTGATCTTGCATTTCTTTGTTTTCTTTTGGGTTCTTGTTTGGATTCTCACAAGCTAGGTAAAATGTGGGGACTTTTGAATCCTTTCTGAATGAAGTTAGTCAACAGATTTGATTTTCAATGGAAAGTCGTATATCACCGCAGATATTCAAATTGTCTCCGAGTCTAATGTGTAGTGAAGTGGCTTGCTTTCTATGTCAGAAGGATTGCAGCTTTAGCAGGAAAGTAAAAGACCCTAAATTTCATGAAGTCAGCTTCCTTAATAATATTGTATTTTCACAAGGCTTGTTACGGTTTGGTCATGCATATATGTTGTGAACTTTTACGTAGTAAGCTGCTAATGGATGCATTCGATATATGAGAATGATGGTCATTGAAGATGATAAGGTGGCTTGACAACACATGCGATACAAAATTATTACATCTTTAGAAAATAAACTAGGAGAAAGTTAATAGAGCCTACGCTTGGCTCATGTTTGTAAGTGTTAAAATGTGAGTTGTACAATCTTAGATAGTTCCATGACAAGCTAATGTGGGTTCATTATTGATTGGGTCACTATTAAGAGTGAGCAAGGTGGAGATAGTATAAGTATTATAAATGAACGAATGTCGTGTGCATGAAAACAATATTCTAAGCACTTGGGTTTGTCATGTAGTTAAACTGCTGGTGAACAAGGCATGTACCTTTTGTGATAATGTTTTTAGTTTAACAATTGAAACTCGTACAAGCATTTCATGGGTTTGAGAAGATATTCAGAATATAAATGATGGCACGACAGTTTATTACTTACGTTTTCTTTGCTAGTGATTACCGTGTCTAATGTTAACAAAATATATCATTGACGTTATTTCCTCTGGGATGTGGAAATTATTGATATTGGGCTAAGTGCATTGGGAAACAAGGCATTTAGTTATGTTGTTCCGGTCAGTAATGTTCCTTATATGAACTCAACTTTAGCTGCATCACATAACCTTATTTGTTTAAAACTATCAAAGGATCCTTTGTATGAAGGTATATTTTCTGTCGAATTGCGGAACGTATGTGCACTCAAATGACAATGTCCAGTCGAGTAGTGTGTCTGCTTTCTGCTTGTAGATCATTATGCTTGGTAATTTTGATTGGTTGTAATCTGTGATGACTGATGATTCTCGTATCTGTATGTAGATCATTATGCTTGGTAATTTTGATTGGTTGTAATCTGTGATGACTGATGATTCTCGTATCTTTTACAGTATATCATCAGCTATAATGCACTGCCCTGTCTTATGAACCTCTTGACTGGTAGCCATAAGAAGAGCATTAAAAAGGAAGCTTGCTGGACTATTTCGAACGTCACAGCTGGAAACAAGGAGCAAATTCAGGTAAATTTTGATTCTAGCATTCAGCCTTTGTATGAAAAAGATATATCATCTTGATTTATTCAAGCTTTTGAAGAACCTTTCGGGGATTCATGTAGCTGACCCCAAATTCATTCAGAACAAGTGTCCTCTTGTTTGCTTTCGTATTCTTAATAACAAACCTTGCTCTGAGTGCCATTTTTGTTTCTCTGCAGGCTGTGATTGAGGCCAACATTTTTGGTCCTCTAGTTCATTTGCTTCTAAATGCAGAATTTGATGTGAAGAAGGAGGCTGCCTGGGCAATATCAAATGCAATGTCCGGTGGCACTCACGAACAAATTAAGTGTGTGCTTAATTTTCCCTTAGTTTCTTAATATTTCAAGATGCATTAGTATTTACTTGTTTAACAGCAAGCACTCATATTTTGTTTTGATCAGGTATCTTGTGAGTCAACAGTGTATTAAGCCGCTATGTGATCTGCTTGTCTGCCCTGATCCAAGAATCGTCACAGTGTGTTTGGAAGGACTTGAAAACATTTTGAAGGTAGGGGAAGCTGAGAAGAATTTGGGACACACAGGAGATGTCAATCTTTACGCTCAGATGATTGATGACGCTGAAGGCCTGGAAAAAATCGAAAACCTGCAGAGTCATGATAATAATGAGATTTACGAGAAGGCAGTAAAGATTTTGGAAACATATTGGGCGGATGAGGAAGATGATGAACCGGCACCCCCAGGTGATGCCTCCCAACAAGGCTTCCAGTTTGGAGGTGGAGATGTCTCTGTGCCTTCTGGTGGATTCAGTTTCAAATGAAGGTTGGACCGACTTGTTGGATTCTTAATTCATGGATGGAATTTGTTACTAAGACGTTTGTTTTGTCCATTGTCCTGAGTAATTTGTATCCTAAAACTGTTCCTTGTTTTTGACATATCGATGGGTGATTTTGACCCTCCCAAAAATTTGTTTACCCAGCTTATTTTCACTATGAAACCAGTTATTTATTACCTTTTCTCATGGTGCTAAGAATGCCTTTGCCACTGTTTTTCTTTATTTGATTATCATGGATGTTGAGGATTTCATAAGCAAATGACTATAGGATTTCTGATTTGTATCTGTCGAATTGAACGATTTAGTCCAATCTAAATTCCATATTTTTAAGATTTCACAATGTTATGGCCATTGACATTTTTTAGGAGGAATAGGGGTGAGATAGGGAAATGTGTGGGTGTGGATAATAGGGGTTTGTTTGAGCCTTGTGCTTTGGATTAATAGATTTTGAAATAGATAATAGGGGTGAGATAAGTCATCAATCTTCGTTCATTTTCGCACTAATATTTTTAACATTTTTTTTCATTAAAATCTCGAACGTTCTTTTAAATTTTACTCTGGTCTATAGTAAAGTTTTTGGTCCCTAATTTCAATGCATGTTAGCAAAAAAAAAAAATTAGACAAAAATCGTGATCAGAGATAATAGAGCTCCATTACAATTTAAATATGGAGCAAATATTAAAAACCGTGGTGTTAATATAATTAGTCCATGTTTGGTCTCCATTTTTTGAAAAAAATCATTTTTTTCCAAGAAATCAATTTGAACCACGTTCTCCTATAAAATAACATTACACGTTAATCGAAAAAATTTACTTACTTTTTAAACACACTATTTCCAACAAATCACTATTTTAAAATGTATTTTTGCCTAAAAATTGGGCTCAAGGGCTTAAATCATTTTTTTTTTTAATTATTGAAAGAATGTATAGTTGAAAATAAGTTTTCAAAGAAAATGGCTCAAATAGTGGCCGATGAGCAGAGAAAAAAATGCTGAATGATGAGTTGAATCATTAATATTTGGGGTGGGCTGATTGGGACACATTAAACCCCCGTTTGATACACATTATTTTCAAATTTCATTTTTCTTTTTCTTCTTTTTAATTACACATTCTTCACTAAAATAATATTATACATAAATTTAAAAAAAATTCTTATTTTTTAGCTACACATTCTCTATCAATCTACAGTTTTAAAATTCATTCTTTAGAAATAATGTGTATCAAACAAGTCGACCCAACGGTGACTTATCTAGACTTTAATTTGTTCGATCTTATTTATTTCGACCTAACATAATAGGGACAAATTCATTATGTGCTTATCTTCCTTCGATCAAGTTGTATCTTGTTCAACGTATCACTCCCGTGATTATTGAAATGATTATTATTTATTAATATATAATTTGTGATCACATAGGGTTAAAATTATTAGGTCATATTTTGCCTCCATTCTTTAAAAATATATATTTTTTTCTTATTTTCAATCACACATTTTTCAATAAAATAATATTACAGGTAAACTCAAAATCTTTTTTATTTTTTAATCATTCATTCTCCAAAATTAATTATTTAAAAATACATTTTTTTGACCAAAATGAATTTTTAATTGAGCCCAAACAAGGGCTAAAACATTATAATGTTATGAAATTCTAAAGTGACAAAAGTTGTGTATAATATAATATTCTTTAATACAATATAAAACAACTTCAATTGTATTTAGCTTGGGTTTGACACCCACTTTTGAAAAAAAAAAAATGAATTCTGGAATAGTGATTGATGGAGGAATGTGTGGTTAAAAAGTAATGAAAAATTTTAGATTTTTGTATAATATTATTTTATTTAAAGAATTTATGATTGAAATGAAGAAAGAGAGAAAATAAATGAGAATGAGAGTAGATGTCAAACAAGGCCTTAATGTCATATAAAAACATTCCATTTAACTAATCCGCAAAAGAGGAAAATTCCATCCGGGTCCCCAAGCTTTCATATTTTCAAAATACTATATTATATAAGCATGCTTATTCCTATTATTTTAAAACTGTCTCCCCAATGTCTACGTCTAGCTGAAAACGTTTATTTGAACATTAATTGACAATGTAATGTCGGAGTAGAAGGGTAAAGTTGTCCAAAATAATTTTATTTGTTCCAAACAATTAAACGGGTTTCTTTAACTTTCATATAAAAATCCGAACAAATAATTTTTTTTTTTTTTGATGTTTAATGAAATCTGTGAAAATTGTGCTTCTCAAAACACCGTTGGACTAGTGCTATATGTGTCATTTGTATTGTTTGAGAATTTGAACCTGAAAGCCCAAGATTGACTAACCAAGAGGGGGTGAATTGGTTTTTAAACTTTTTCGATAGTAATATAAGATTTAAAAACTAATGTACACACAAGTAATAATAAACCAATATAGATTCAAATAGATACGTAGGTAAGGGAAATAAGTTTGCACAATATAATAGCGTTAAGTAAAAGAGTTAGAGAATGCAAACGATATGATATGGAGGTTCGATCCAACACAATGATCTACGTCCCCCGTTACCGAGCTCTCCGTCACGAGTAAGGCCTTTTTCACTATGTTGATTGACTTGTGGTGCAATCCAACCTTTTACAACGCTTCCGGTGACTTACAACCAAGGAGCACCGATCCTTTTACAATGTTGAGCTTTCCGGGACCTCAACACGACCCACAATTCACAAATGAATATTACAAGCGATAAACTTCTCTTCTTAACTAATGATGAATATAAGGTTGAGTGTAAGAGGAGAAGTAGGCAAACACTTTAATGGATAGCAATGAACGAAGCTCAAGTGTTTTGTGTATAAATCTTTGATGTGAGAATGATCTTCAAGAATTAGTTTTTGATCAAAGACTTTTCAAGAGCAATTGTATAAGATCAAAAGTAGACTCAAGTAGTATATGATTTTTATGCTCAAAAGGATCATTTTAAAGTAGTAGATGAGTTGGTATTTATAGTAGTTGCAAAACGTCAAGGTCTCTGTCCATCCGGACGATCAACCGGACGTCCGGTTCAGAACCGGATGACCAACTTACCGTTAGAGTTACTTTTGTCAGAACGGTCAAAAAATGTTACCGTTGCTGATGAACCGGACGTCCGGTTCACCATCCGGACGTCCGGATGACAAAGTCCCCTCTTTCTTTTTATCATGGTTTGCAAATAATGTTTTTCCCGATTTTTCAATATAAGTTTGTCTTGAAAGTTTATAAGAGATGTTTGGAAAAACCTTTCATTTTGAGCGTGATTTTGTGCAACCGTTTTTATAACGTAACTTGTGTCAAGTGTGTGAAAAAATCATTTCTTGAGCTCTAAGTATCATTGCTAAGAATTAAAAATGTTTTACCTTTACAATCAAGTTATAAATGGCCTAGATACACTATCTTGATGAATTTGATGCGAGCGTCACTATCTTGATGAATTTGATGCGAGTGCTTGTTTTTTAGACGTAAAGCTTTTTCCCTTATGAGCTTAATCAAACTTTGTTTGAGCTTCTTTGATAACTGCTCATTCAATCGTTTAGACTCAATTTGCCAATATATCAATTTACAGATAACGTTAAAGATAAACATGAGTTGTTTGTTATTATCAAAACATATAGTATGACCATAGGTCAACAATTTCCCCCTTTTTGATTATAACAAACAATAAATGATATATGATGGAAAAAGTGTATCAACAGTTTTGTAGTTATGTTCCCCCTATGTTTTATAGATCAAGAGTTCCCATATTGAACGTATTCAAATCATTTCTTATATGTTTTCCCCCTTTTGGCATAAACAAAAAGATAGATAGATCATAGAAAATCATAAGCAAAAAAACATAATCATATTTAAAACCGAAATTCTTAACATAAAAACAGTAGAACATAGAGTTCAACGTAAAAAAAAATATAAAAGATAGAGGCAAGCTAAATTTAAAAGGACCCAAAACTAGGATTCTGGAGGAGGAGGAGGAGGAAACTGGGCGTAAAAGTGAGCATAAAAAGCATTCTGCTGAGCTTGCATGGTTTCCTGTTGAGTGAGTACTCGTTGAAGCATTCCGCTGAGACCATCAACCGTGGAGGCAAGAGAATCAATGCAACCGTTTAACAGGTTGTAGTGATCTTCGGTAAATGTGAAGCCACCGGATGAGGAATGAGTACTCGGAGCAGGTTGTGGATCTGGTGGTATATCAGTATCATCTTCTTCATCTTCATCACCGGCAAATGGAAGAGTAGATGGGCCCGAAGTGGGGTCAAACCCTTTTGTGTGTGCCACCCATTGACCGTGTTCTTTTACTATTTTCATGCGTTTAAGTGTTTGAATGTTGATGGTGTCGGTGGTTTTTGGTGATATGAATGCTTCATCATCTAATGCAATGTCAAAATGTTTGAAAATTTTGGTAAGAAGCATGTCATATGGTAAGGCTTTAATGGCTCGGGAGGAGTGAATGAGTTTCATAAGACCTATTACGATGGTTGGAAAATCGAGTTTTCGACCGACGAGAAGGGAATCGAGAAGGAAGAGATCAAAAGCACTTACTTCATCTCGATGGCCTTTTCGGGGAACAATGATATTTGCAATAATGTTATGTAAAACTTTGCAAGGAAGAGATAATTGATGTGCGCTAACTTTTGTGATGTTTTCAAAAAATTTCCCGGTGACACGACGACAAGCATCGGTAGGGGCGTAACCATCAAGTTTTGGATGAGATTTATGTGAAAATATTTGAGTGCTACATTCTTCAAGGTCTAAGATATCACGAATGAGTGCATGATTGATAACAATGCGTTTATTTTTGATAAAACATAAGATTTCATTTGAGGGTGAAATTACCATGTCATGATAAAAAGTTTGCATAAGGCTAGGATATGCATTTTCTTCTAATGTAGCGAGGGAAATCCAACTCATTCTTTCAAAAGTTTCTTCAATATGAAAAGAGGATGCATCAAAGGTAAAATCGGCGAAATTAACATTCTTACCAATTAGAATGGGTGATTTTGCAAAAGGATTGACCGGCACCTCGGGTCCGGAATCCATGTCCTCATCGGAAGAGGGTGGAGGAGAGCGTCGTACCTTGCTTTTGAGACGTTTTCCCTTGCTTCTTGTAGTTGCTATGTGAGATGATTTGTTATTCTAGGGTTAAAATCACTTTTGGGAAAACAATTGAAGATTTGGATATGAAAAATGAAGTTTTGTGAGAAATTGGAATGTAGAAGTGATGAGTTTTGTAATATCTAAGAGAAATTTGAGGTTTAAGATGTGAGATTGCTCTATGGAGAAGAGATGTAGGGAGAGAATTTGGGGAAGAAGGTGAGAAGTGAAGAAAGAAATGAAGAAGAGGAGTTTAAAAATCGCGAATCAGACTCCTTAGATTTGCGCATCCGGACGTCCGGTTCAGCAAAACTGAGGCAAATTAGGATAGTCCGGTTCTGATCCGGTCGTCCGGTTATCTGTCCGATTCAGCTGAAGATAAAAATGAAGTTTATAAGAGTCCTATGGATTTAGACTTGTATTTCATTTTCATTGATCAGGCCTAAACCTCTTCTAATGAATGAAAAGCGATCGGGTGCAAGAGGTTTGGTGAAAATATCAGCTAATTGGTGTTCGCTATCAACAAATTCAAGTAAAATATCGCCGTTTTGAACATGGTCTCGTAAAAAATGATGTCGAATCTCAATATGTTTCGTTCGAGAGTGTAAAATGGGATTTTTGGACAAATTGATTGCACTTGTGTTATCACACATGATAGGGATATGATCATAGGATATATGATAGTCACTAAGAGTTTGTTTCATCCAGAGCACTTGAGCACAACAACTAGCGGCGGAAATGTATTCGGCCTCAGCAGTGGATAATGCCACGGAGTTTTGTTTCTTACTGAACCATGATACTAAAGCAAAACCGAGGAAGTGACATGTTCCACTAGTGCTTTTCCGATCGACTTGACAACCGGCCCAATCGGCATCCGAGTAACTAAGTAGATCAAGGTGAGTACGTTTTGGATACCAAAGTCCTAAGTTTTAAGTCCCACTTAGGTATCTAAAGATTCTTTTAACGGCTTTGAGGTGGGATTCCTTAGGATTAGATTGAAAACGAGCACATAAACATACACTAAAAATAATATCGGGTCTACTTGCAGTTAAATAAAGAAGGGATCCGATCATACCTCGATATTTAGTGATGTCGATGGAAGTGCCTCTTTCATCATTGTCAAGCTTTATAGAAGTGCTCATTGGAGTGTTCATTGGTTTTAGATCTTTTAATTCGAACTTGTTTAGCATATCTAAGATGTACTTGCTTTGATTTATGAATATGCCATTACATATTTGTTTGATTTGAAGTCCGAGAAAGAATCTAAGTTCACCCATCATACTCATTTCAAATTCCATGCTCATGTTCTTAGAGAATTCTTCACAAAGTTGAATATTTGTTGCACCAAAGATAATGTCATCAACATAGATTTGAACAATAAGCATGTCTTGTTTTTGAGTTTTGATAAAGAGAGTAGTATCAACTTTTCCAATAGAGAAACCATTTGAAAGTAAGAATTTGCTCAACCGTTCATACCAAGCTCTAGGAGCTTGTTTGAGGCCGTAGAGAGCTTTTCTAAGTTTAAATACATGGTTTGGAACTTTATGATTTCCAAAGCCGGGTGGTTGTTCAACATAGACTTCTTCTTGAATAAATCCATTTAAAAATGCACTTTTAACATCCATTTGATAAAGAGTGAAATCTTTGTGACATGCAAAAGCAAGAAGCATGCGAATGGATTCTAATCGAGCTACTGGTGCAAATGTTTCCTCATAATCAATTCATTCTTCTTGATTGTAACCTTGGGCCACTAATCTAGCCTTGTTACGTACGATGATTCCATTTTCATCCTTTTTATTTCGAAAAATCCATTTAGTGCCGATAACGGTTTGATTTGTTGGTCTAGCAACCAAGTCTCATACATGATTTCTTTCAAATTGATTTAGTTCGTCTTGCATTGCTAGAGTCCAAAACTCATCAAATTCCGCTTCCTTGAAATTTTTAGGTTCGATTTGTGAAATGAATGCACAACTACTGAGATGATTTCTAAGAGAGGTTCTAGTAGTAATACATTTTGATGGATCTCCGATAATTAACTCTTTTGGGTGAGATGAGACGAACTTCCATTCTTTTGGCAATGTAGTTTCTTCTTGATCTTTGTTTGGAATTTCTTCTCCTCCTTGATCGTTGGATTCCTTAGATTGCTCTTCATTTGATACTTCTTTGATACCAATTTGTTCGAGAGGAGTTTCCATACCTACATCATCTTCGATACCTTTCTCTTGATCAAGTAGATTAGTTTCATCAAAGGTAACATGCATTGATTCTTCAACAACTAGAGTTCTTTTGTTAAAAACTCTATATGCTTTACTAGTTGATGAATAACCAAGAAAAATTCCAACATCGGATTTTGAATCAAACTTTCCCAAGTTGTCTTTTGTGTTTAAGATAAAACATTTGCAACCGAATACTTTGAAATAACTAATGTTGGGAATTCTATTTTTCCAAAGCTCATATGGAGTTTTGGTTTTCTTGCAACTGACCAAGACTCTATTTATAATATAACATGCGATATTAACGGTTTCGGCCCAAAAATATTTTGGTAAATTATTTTCATTTAGCATGGTACGAGCCATTTCTTGTAATGTACGATTCTTCCTTTCTACTACACCATTTTGTTGAGGAGTTCTAGGAGCCGAAAAATTATGTTCATATCCATTATCATTACAAAAATCATCAAATGCAAGATTGTCAAATTCTCCACCATGATCACTTCTAATAGTAGTGATAGTGTGGTCTTTTTCATTTTCTACTTTCTTACAAAAGTGTTTGAAAGTTTTTAATGCTTCATCTTTTGCACTTAAAAATATTACCCATGTGAATCTAGAAAAATCATCAACGATAACAAAAGCATAATATTTACCACCTAAACTAGCCGTTCTTGATGGTCCAAAGAGGTCCATGTGGAGAAGTTGCAATGGTTTTGTAGTAGATGAAAATACCTTATGTTTAAAAGAGCTTTTGACTTGTTTTCCAAATTGACATGCGTCACATATTTTGTCCTTTTCAAATTTCAAACTTGGCAATCCTTTTACAAAATTATTTTTGGAAATTTTTGAAATAAGTTCCATATTTACATGACCAAGTCGTTTATGTCAAAGCCAAGTTTCGTCTTTAAAACCAAGTAAGCAATGTTCGTAATTGTCATCCTCGATATTTATGATATAAACATCCTTGTTTCGGCTCCCTATGAAAATCGCCTCTTTTGATGTAGCATCCTTAATTAGGCATTTAGAGGAATCGAATTTTATATTATAACCTCTATCACATAATTGACTAATACTTAGCAAATTATGTTTGAGATTATCAACTAATAAAACATTTTCAATAGAGGGGGATGAGTGATTACCAATATTGCCAATGCCAATTATCTTTTCCTTTGCATTGTCTCCAAACGTTACATGACCTCCATCCTTTGTTTTGAAATTTGAGAGTAGTGATCGATCTCCGGTCATATGTTTTGAACATCCACTATCCAAAAACCATTTGCTTTTTATTTTACTTTGTACCTACAAAAACAATTTAATTTTTGACTTTTGGTACCCACACAAACTTGGGTCCTTGGAAGTTAGTACTTGAGGTTTCCTTGATCCACTTACTTTTGTTCTCAAAATATAATTTCTTTTTGGTTAAGCAATTAAAAGAAATGTGTCCAATTTTGTTGCAAAAAGTGCAAGTAGTATTTGATGCTTTAATAAACATATTTTTAAGAGATTTTTGTTTTAAAGAGGGTTTGAATCATATTCCCCCTTTATCAAAAACACATTTTTGATTTCCAAGCATCAAGTCAAAGTTTTTCTTTCTTTCGGTGAATTTATGCACTATTTTTGTCAAATCTTCAACCTTTTCTTTTAGAGAAATATTTTCTTTTGCCAAAAGCTCATAATCAAGATGTTCATTTGTTTTATCTAAGGATTTCTTTAGTTCATCCTTTAATAGAACATTTTTCTTTTTTAGAATAGAATGACTTAAGGCAAGTTTTCAAAATCTTCGAGTAATTCATCGTAAGAAAATTCTTTTGTACTTACCTCGTCTTCGATGGCCATGAAGCACATGTTGGCAACTTCGTTTTGATCGTCGCTTTCATTTTGCTCTTCATCATCACTATCATCCCAAGTAGCTTGAAATGCCTTCTTCTTGAAGCTCTTTCTTTTGTTTGGACATTCCGTTCTTTTGTGACCGGGTTTGTCACATTCATAGCAAACAATTCTCTTGTTTTTCTCTTCTCCTTTGTCATCTCTTCTTTGAAATCTTTTATTGTTTCGGAAGCCTCTCCATTTCTTGACAAGAAGAACTAAATCATCAAGCTCATCATCACTCATGTTGTTTGTTGATGGCTCTTCATCCATTGCCGTTTTTAGAGCAATTTGCCTTTTGGGAGCTTCTTTTGATTCTTCCTTACTCTTCCTTGTCTTTTCTTTGATATCGGCATTGTTGAGCTCATAGGTCATCAATTTCCCATAAAGTTCTTCTAATGGATATGAGTTGACATCCTTCGTGTTTTCAATGAGCATTTGTATAGGGGACCATTCCTCCGAAAGAGACCTAAGCATTTTGCTCACAAGTTCACCGTTAGTATATTTTCGATCAAAACCTTTTAGACCATTCACAATGTCGGTAAAGCGAGTAATCATATCAACTATGAGTCCATCTCGCTTCATAAAGAAGTTTTCAAAATCTTTAACCAACATATTTATTTTTGTTTCTTTGACCTTGTTTGTTCCAACGTGAGTTACTTCAAGAGCCTGCCAAATCTCATGAGCCGAATCACAAGTACTAATTCTATTGAATTCATTTTTATCTAGAGCACAATAAAGCAAGTTTTTGGCTTTAGCATTTAATGATAGCTTTCTCCTGTCTTCTTCATCATAGTCTTCTATAGATTTAGGAATACTTAGATCGGGTTTGTTATCAATTTCAATAGTTTTCATGGGCACATATGGACCAAATTCAATAACTTTCCAAACATTATAGTCAATAGATTGAACATAGATCATCATTCTAGCCTTCCAATAATTATAGTTTGTGCCATTAAAGAAAGGGGGTCGGTTGGTAGAGTATCCCTCAAGATTTTGAAAACCGGTGTTAGCCATAGCTCAAGATTGTGAAATCTTAAAAGAGTGAGTACCGAGATCTGATACCAATTGAAAGCCCAAGATTGGCTAACCAAGAGGGGGGTGAATTTGTTTTTAAACTTTTTCGATAGTAATATAAGATTTAAAAACTAATGTACACACAAGTAATAATAAACCAATATAGATTCAAATAGATACGTAGGTAAGGGAAATAAGTTTGCACAATATAATAGCGTTAAGTAAAAGAGTTAGAGAATGCAAACGATATGATATGGAGGTTCGATCCAACACAATGATCTACGTCCCCCGTTACCGAGCTCTCCGTCACGAGTAAGGCCTTTTTCACTATGTTGATTGACTTGTGGTGCAATCCAACCTTTTACAACGCTTCCGGTGACTTACAACCAAGGAGCACCGATCCTTTTACAATGTTGAGCTTTCCGGGACCTCAACACGACCCACAATTCACAAATGAATATTACAAGCGATAAACTTCTCTTCTTAACTAATGATGAATATAAGGTTGAGTGTAAGAGGAGAAGTAGGCAAACACTTTAATGGATAGCAATGAACGAAGCTCAAGTGTTTTGTGTATAAATCTTTGATGTGAGAATGATCTTCAAGAATTAGTTTTTGATCAAAGACTTTTCAAGAGCAATTGTATAAGATCAAAAGTAGATTCAAGTAGTATATGATTTTTATGCTCAAAAGGATCATTTTAAAGTAGTAGATGAGTTGGTATTTATAGTAGTTGCAAAACGTCAAGGTCTCTGTCCATCCGGACGATCAACCGGACGTCCGGTTCAAAACCGGATGACCAACTTACCGTTAGAGTTACTTTTATCAGAACGGTCAAAAAATGTTACCGTTGCTGATGAACCGGACGTTCGGTTCACCATCCGGACGTCCGGATGACAAAGTCCCCTCTTTCTTTTTATCATGATTTGCAAATAATGTTTTTCCCGATTTTTCAATATAAGTTTGTCTTGAAAGTTTATAAGAGATGTTTGGAAAAACCTTTAATTTTGAGCGTGATTTTGTGCAACCGTTTTTATAACGTAACTTGTGTCAAGTGTATGAAAAAATCATTTCTTGAGCTCTAAGTATCATTGCTAAGAATTAAAAATGTTTTACCTTTACAATCAAGTTATAATTGGCCTAGATACACTATCTTGATGAATTTGATGCGAGCGCCACTATCTTGATGAATTTGATGCGAGTGCTTGTTTTTGAGACGTAAAGCTTTTTCCCTTATGAGCTTGATCAAACTTTGTTTGAGCTTCTTTGATAACTGCTCATTCAATCGTTTAGACTCAATTTGCCAATATATCAATTTACAGATAACGTTAAAGATAAACATGAGTTGTTTGTTATAATCAAAACATATAGTATGACCATAGGTCCACAGAACCCAGTTGTTTAAGTGCCTTTCACTTACTGGTAGCTAAGGGTTCACACGGATTGTGCTAGTTTAACCCTATTATAACCGTTGGATAAGATGAACGGCCGAGATTAATTCTTGAGAAATATTACCGTCTCTTCAGCTCCTTTAGAGACTTTTCACTTTTCATCTTCTAGACCCTTCGTTTTTCTCTCTCCGTTTTTGGCTCCTTAGTGCTGTTTGTAATATTCTTCTTTTCTGGGTGATTTCCTTGTGATTCTTCTAGTGTTTTAGAGGTAGATCTCGTGTGTATTACCGGCATGAAATAGTGGCGGCATTGCGTAGATTTTCTCTAAGTTGTGTGGCTAGATCTGTGGTTAACTGTGAGATCTCTTTCGATTGATGATTAAAACAGATTTCTCTAAGTGTTCTCTGTAAATCTCTCTTTGTGGAAGGCGGTGTGCACTTGTGGAAGGGCTGTTCCTGAGCCTACCGGATTATGCCGTGTTTGGATGAACTGCATCAATATCTTTTGGGTTCCTCTGGTTTCTTTATGCTTTGTATTTGTACGTTTACATTGTGAGTTGCGGTTTGATGTAAGATTCCCAACAAAATCTATACCCATAACTTCTACCTATCATCGACAACACGCGAGTGTACTATAATTAATTAACTTTGAGATCATAGTTTATAGATCAAAATTTTATCCCAAAATCATTACAACTATCACGTCATCTATTCTGTTAGCTTTTGAAATGACGTGTGATGAATTAACAGACATGATAATATTTTAATAAGTTTAGTGGCAACTTAAAAAACTTAAAATTCAACGATAATCGAGAATTATTTGAAAAAAAAAAAAATCAGTGGTAACTCGAACGGATTTTAAAGCTTAATGACAAATGAAAACATTTAAGAAATTTCAATTACAATTGAGATATTTAACCAAGCAAAGGTTAGCACTTAAAAAAAAAGTGAAAAAGAAGCTTGAATTGATAAGTGGCTATTCAAATGTTAAATAAAATTTGAAAAATTAAATTAATGATGACGCTGATTAATGGGTTCAAACTATCGAGTCAGGGGATTTTTGGTTGAACCGGAAGGTTGGAATGGATTTTAAAACATTGGTTCAAATAAACGTATTCTCTTACTTGGGAACAAATTTAAAAGATTAGGGTTACAAGTGTTATACTTACAAAAGGTCAGGGACCAATATGTAAAAACAACTAAATTTCTTGGCATCATAGTATGTATAAAAAAATACAATAAAATATTAATCTCCCCGTCATGCAAGCTGACACGTGGATCAAGCGGGCCCCTCCTTAAAGTTTTTGGCGGGCTTTGTGTCTATTCGTGTCCTTTTCTGTCATTTCACACGTCACATTAGGTCTACATCTGTACGGTGCCGCTATTGATTGTCGGTTCCACCTCTCTGATCATTCATGTCACGGCTGAAAATTTTCAGTTCATTGTTGTGTGTGCGTGTTTTATTATTCTTGATTCTGTTGTGTGTTTTGGTACATGGGTTTTATCTGTTTTCACTCTCTTTCAACAAAAATCCCACAATTCTTGACTCTTCTTTTTCGTGATCATCTACAGAAAGCTGTTCACGAGATGAGATTTTAGCCCTTTTGAACTTTTCAGTCTGTGGATTAATTACACCAGAAAAAAGCACAAGAAATCTTAACGGATTTTCTTTGAGATAGAGCTAACTTCATGGATTGTAGTCAAAAGGTGCGGCTGGAATTTAATATTTGTCAATTTTAACTGATTATACTGTGTTTTTACATAGATTTTTGGTTTACTTTGATTCGTAGGAAGAGTCTTTATCATCTGACGGTTTGATCGAGGTCGAGTTCAAGAAATTTTGTGCTGATTGTAAGACAACTAAAACCCCTTTGTGGAGGAGTGGTCCTTCTGGCCCCAAGGTTGATTACGCTTTAATTGATTAATTTTTAGCATTTTTTTTTGACATGGATTACTTGATTTTAAGCTTATTTTGAGTTTTCTTGCTTTTTTTTGGTCCAGTCACTGTGTAATGCTTGCGGCATTAGACACAGAAAGAAAAGGAGTCCCTTTGTGGGATCGGACGGGCCAAAAGGCCGAGAGAGGAAAAAGGATAATTCCACCACTATCTCCACCTCCGCGGCAGTAGCAGCAGCAGCAGCCACCACTTCCACCACCAAGAATGGTGGAAAAAAGGGTAAAATTAGAAAATCAAAAGATGTCTTGAAAATAAATTTGATGCCATTGGGGAAGGAAGTGTCATATTTGCAGAGGCAGATGTCAGCAATGAAGAGGCAGAGGAGTCCAAGGGAGTGGGGTGAGGTAGAAAGGGCTGCTCTGCTTTTAATGGCTCTGTCTTGTGGTGCTGTTTTTGCTTGAAAGAATGTAGATACAAACTGAATGCATGTATATGGGGTGGGGTGGGGTGCTCTTGAACAAGAAAATCCGATGATCCCGCAATTTTTTTCTCGTTAGCTAAGAGCCCGTGTTAATGTTTAGGAGTTTTTAGTTAGAAATACAGTTCTTGGGAATGAATGTTTACCCAATGACGATGTCCTTTTTTCTCGTAGGTAGAAAAAAAGAAGTGTAATTAGTCAAGTTTGATATCCTAATGAATCAAAATTTACATCATGATGTTTTGATACTTAGATCTTAACGATACATCGTGTAGTCGACTCTAAATTTGTCGTTTTCTTATAAATAGTTCAGACAAGAAAAGGTTGTCATCTGCTAACACTGGACCATGAATTTGTCGTGCTTGGTAAAAATTGATGTTCAAAATTGGGCATTCATTCAATGGTGAAAAGGAAAGTTGCTTCTTTTGGAAGTAATCTTAGTTCAGAATACAAGAACAGAGTTATTGTCGTCCAATGTACAACCTTAATCAGAATCTGACGACTCTTGAGAACAAGGATTCAATGTCTAAACCATTTGACAGCGTCTCGCCAATGTCTTCAAGTTCATCCTTCCCAAAACCCCAATTTCTGAGTAACTTCGTCCCTAGACCTCCTCGCACACCAAAATTGCGAATATTTTCTAACCTATTTCCCAGAAACGGCAAAACAGCATTACTAGAACGCAATCTTGCAGCCATGGGAATCGAGTGGACTTCGAGTGACCCTCTCGATGCAGGACTCTATTAGGAAATTTTAGCCAATTTCCTTTTTTTTCTATTTACATGTAGGGTCTTTTGTTATTAAAAAAAATATTAGCAAACAAGAAAAAATAAAGAATATAACGCACAAATTAAACGAATCGTCAAAACTTTTCACTATATAAAAAATTCAACACAATTATGTAGATTTTCACCCACCAGTCCAATCCAAACTCCAGAGTATTACAAAAAAAATTCTCTAGCCAGCAGCAATCCAATTCTTGTCTCCTGTGCGTGTGTAATTATAATATTGGCTGCCTCTTTTTCCCTCCCCCCTCCCCCAAGCCGCAATAGTTGACTTTATATACTATATTTCAACCACCAAATTCCCAATTTCAGCCTCTGTCCTCACTGTTTGCGTGTCGGCTTTCCGTGAGTATAATATAATTCAGCCTCAATTGAATTCATCAGCCAAATCTCCTTTAGTTCTGTAGAAGGCAGAAGCTGCTGCCAATTGAATATAGGATAAAGCAACTTTTACAGCCTTTCAAAAAATCTGATGTGGCAGCTTGACCCGCCCCAACAAAATAAAAAACCCGGCCCATCAAAAACAAATGGAGAACGAAAGAGAGTCTAACCTAATCTATCCCCCCCCCCATCTCTCGAGCGAAGTCGGACCTCCCAAGACAGCCTCGGGAATCAACCCGTTCTACCCATTCCCCAGCTGAGAAAGAGGGAGAAAGGTAAGATTTTTCCTGCCCGTTCTACAAACTTGGAAGTCTGACTGCCTCCCTTCGGGTTTTCTGAATTCTTTTTTATTATTTGGGGCAGTCGAAGTTTCTGTGCAGTTGGAAGTCTGAAAATTTGTATGTATTTTGTTGCTAATTATTAATTTTGTTGGTAAACATTCAAGTTTCTGTGCATTCGAAGTTTCTTTGTGAAATTGAATGCATTTAAAAAAAAAAAACTTTGGAAATCTACTGGTAATCTGTGCAGTTTACCTTGTTCGAAAATAGTAGTGTAGGTTTCTCCCTTTTGATACCTTTGGGTTTCAGGACTAAGCGGGGTGTGATTGAGAATAAGAGATTCGGGGGTTGACTCGTCCACCTGGAAATTGCTTATTCTGATATGGAACACTTGTGACAAACCAGGGTCATGAAAACTTGCCACTGAATTGATACAAGGAATGCCTTTTAAGGTTTACCTTGTCGAGTAGAGGCATATATGTTACTTGAACTTGGGTAACTTAAATATTTTAGTTCACAGTCATCCATACTTGTAAATAGAATGGGAGAAACGTACTACATCAGTCTAAATAATATGAAGTTCAAATGGAATGCTTAGAGTTATAGTTTCAAATGGTCAGTTTGGAATTCTAGTTACTTGCTTATAGTGGTAAATCTCGAAATGAGCATTCTATGTAAGTCAGTAACAATGAATATGTGTTTCTTGAAAAGAGATTATGGAAGTATTGGATAACAAAGTATGTGTAGAATCCAACAATGAGAAGTTGATGGATAATGCAGTCAACTTAGAAGACGATAACGATAATTTAGCAAGAAATGTTGTACCTGAGGTGGGTATGCAGTTTAACGATCAAAAAGAGTTGTTCGATTTTTACAAAATATATGCGTACAAAGTAGGTTTTTCGGTTAGGAAAAAGAATTCCAAAAAGAGTGATGATGGATTAGTGACATATGTTACACTGACATGTATTAATGAGGGAAGACCTAGGAATAATAGCACTTATTTGAAGCCGCAACCAACAATTCAAATATGTTGCAAAGTGAGGGTAACTGCTTCCTCAAATCTACGTGGAATATGGAAAATTTGCATGGTTGACCTCGAACATAATCATAAAACAAGCCCGTCGAAGTTCAGGTTGTATCAATGCAATCAAGAATTGAGTGCACATGTAAAACGGAAGTTTGAAGTGAATGATATGACTAGAATTCCTTATATACATGTATTAGTTTATGACTCGCAGTTCGTTGAAGAGTTTAAGGAAGGTTGGAGAGTGATGATGATTGATTGTATAACTTATATGATAATGAATGGTTGTTCGGGTTGTATGAGAACAGGGGCCGTGGGTGCCATGTTATTTGAAAACGAGTTTCTGGGCAGGGATGTCAACAACTCAACGTAGCACGAGTTTGAATGCGTTCTTCAGTGGGTACGTGCATTCGAAGACATTGTTGAAGCAATTCGTTGAACAGTACGAACGAGAATTGAGAAATAAGGTTGAGAAGGAGTTCCAAGCCGATTTCGCTAATGGTGCCGTGTGCAACAAAATATAAAATGGAAAAGCAATTTCAAGCAGTGTATACCATATCCAAGTTTCGAGAATTTCAGGATAAGATTACTGGGAAGGTCTACTGCGATGTCATATATACATCAGATGGCTATTCGGAGAAGACATACTAGGTCGAGGAGGATGTCATTTATGAAGAAAAAGTGAGGAAGAAAAAATTTTGGGCAATGTTTCGTACAGAGGAGTGTAATATTATTTGCAGTTGTCATTTCTTTGAGTTTCGAGGTATTCTGTACAGACATGTCATATCAATGCTAATGTGTAATGACGTCACATCACTACCGGATAGGTACATATTGAGGAGATGGAGGAGAGATGTTTGTAGAGCCCACACAAAGTTTGCAGTGAACTACGATGGTTTGGTTAGCACTCCTGGGCAGTTAATGTATGACAAAATGTGTAGAGTTTGCTACGTTGGCAGACATTGCCAAATAAGATGAGGATCGATGCTGTGTGATAGTGGATTGGATTCGGTTACAATCTAAAGAGCTAATGTTTACGAAGTTGATTCGTGATATAATAACATTTCTGTACCGAGTTTGCATTTAGGAAGTCAATCTAGAGCATCGCATGAAACAGGTGAAGGTAGTGTAAAATATTCTCAATGCTCGAAAAGAAAGGGCGCACCAAAGAAACGTCGTAACAAAAATGCATTGGAGTTACATGCTAAGAAATCGAAGGTATTATGTTGTAATTTTTGTTGCATTCATTTATCTAAACGATTTAACAATACAAATGATTATAATATTGTGCAGACTACATAAAGTTCGAGTAAAGTATCTAGACCGAGATTGAGAAAAACAAATTAAAATATTGTACTTCGATGCAATTTCAATCATGTTCTTATGAAAATTATATTTTGAAATGATTCTTACAGCCATTCCAACCACTAACGTCACCTCCTCAAAGTGTTGTACCAGGTTGGATGTCAGGTGCCACCAATTCCATTCCTCGGGCTATTGTTGTTGCAGGTCATTCTACTCACGTTCACACTCCAAATTCTGGAATGACGTATCAAGTAGCTCGTATTGGAATGGACTGTCAACTAGATGGTTCTTCTATAACACCATTATTCATTCCTATCAATGAACATCAATAAAATGTTGTATTTAGTAATGAAAAAGCATAATGTTTGTATTGATTTGCAGTTGTAAGTTGTGTTTATTATGGATTGTTGATGACTTATTAATATGGCCAATTTCTTGTACCGAACATATGGATTTATTATTGTTTCTCATGGTCTTGGAATCAAATGAGATACACCTTCTGTGTGTTTACTGTTTACATTGCCATATGCAGTTGAATGAGATTTCTTGGAACATTAAAGTTGGATCCATTCTTACATAGTAGTTTTACCAAAAATATGCTCGAATGCAACAAACAATGTACGTACTACAAACTTCATGTCCAAACAGTACTACAAACTACTACAAATTCACATTGACATGTCCTAACGACCACCAAATACAAACCATTCAAGCACAATTCTATTACATCCAATTTTAGATAACATTATCCGAAACTCTTTTCCCCTTGCACATCTTTATGTTGAGAGAAACCTCCAAATCTTTTTCATCCATTAGCTAGGCAAAAGTTCTCAACATACGCGACAAATCATCGACCGGCTCACCTCCGTTTGTAATGCTGCTAGATTCACCGTCACTATGCAATGGACATTTTTCATCGGGATCATTTTTGCACCGTTTAAAGTACTTGCAGTCGCGGATACAACAATGAAACAATAGCCCTTTATGTTCATTGTTCTTTTCCACATCTATCCATTTAACGTAGCCTGTACCACAATTTGAAAATCTTCTCTTTTTCTGGCATTCCGACAGCATATGTCTAACTTGTCTGCAACAATGACAAATTCCCCTATTCTTTCCTGCCATCGAAGTAATCTAGTGCAAGAGTGATATTCAAATTAGTAATATATTTTAGTTACAATTTTGTCAATCGAGATATACACAGTATTAGGCATCTTCATTCTCAAATTAGCAATCTATCGAAAGTCAAATACCACAAGCATGATTGTTAACTATAGTATCAATTAATGCAAAACGTTGAAACGATCACAAGCCACCAACAAATTCTTACAAAGAGATCAAATTATCAATTATATTCACTTACCAAGATGAGTAACAAGCACTTAGCATGGGAAATTCAAGAAAATTGGCTAAAAAGATTGGAACCAAAAAAGTCACCACTATTCAAAGATCCCAAACAGCTAAAATATACTTAACATCAATTTAATGTGCTATAAACATACAAATTACTGATTACCAACAAATTACATACAAATTTTTGTATCGTTTCACTTCCCCAAATAAAAAAAAAATTTCAAAAAACCCAAAGGGAGAAACCTACACTACCATTTTCGGACAAGGTAAACTGCACAGATTACCAGTAAATTTCCAAAGAATTTTTTCAAAAAAATGCATTCAATTTCACAAAGAAACTTCGACTGCACAGAAACTTGAATGTTTACCAACAAAATTAATGATTAGCAACAAAATACATACAAATTTTCGGACTTCCAACTGCACAGAAACTTCAACTACCCCAAATAAAAGAAAAAATTAGAAAACCCGAAGGGAGGTAGTCAGACTTCCAAGTTTGTAGAATGGGCAGGAAAAATTCTTACATTTGTCCCTCTTTCTCAACTGGGGAATGGGTAGAGCGGGTTGATTCGCGAGACTGCCTTGGGAGGTCCGATTTCGCTTGATAGATGGGGGAGAATTTGGGGGGACTCACGTTCGTTCTCCATTTGTTTTTGATGAGCTGGGTTTTTTATTTTGTCGGGGTCGGGTCAAGCTGCCACATCAGATTTTTTGAAAGGCTGTAAGTCCGACTGTGAAGGGGAGCTGTAAGAGTAGCTTTATATATATATATATATATATAAACTCAACACCACAGCCGTTTCAGTCGCCTATTTTCTCTGTCTTCTTTTTTTTCTCACAGGTCACACCCTAAAATAATGGAATACATCCACTATGTATAGGATCAATAATTACCTTTTATTATTTGCAGTAGAAGTGTAGAAATCCGAATTATTGGATGTGATTAGGGACTGATTTAGAATTATTTCAGCACCATATTTAATTGTTTCCTTAGTTAAGCAGGATATTTATTTTTCCTTATTTAGGAGATTGTTTCCTTTTAGACTTTTACCCTTGGTTGTATATATACTCATACAAGGATGTAAATAAAACAGAACACATAGAATTCGTGTGTTTCATTCTATTCTACATGGTATCAGAGCTAGGTCCTCTCTAACCTAGTAATCCATGACAGAAATTCCTACCAATAGTAAGGAATCGACAACCTCTGAATCTCTTCAAAGTGAGACAGAGATCATCTCATCCATGGGCTCCAACAACATCGAAAATAGTTCCTTTCAACTCACCGTCGAGAAGCTGAACGGAAAAAACTTTCGAGAATGGGCTCAATCCATCAAATTGATAATTGAAGGAAAAGGGAAGATGGGTTACCTCACCGGTGACATTAAGAAACCAACAGAAACGACGCTTCTGCAAAAATGGAAATCGGAAAATTCCTTGATAACCGCCTGGCTCGTTAATTCCATGACTCCGTCAATAGGTAAAACTTACCTATTTTTGCCTACAGCGAAAGAAGTCTGGGACGCAGTGAAGGAGACTTACTCAGATGGAGAAAACGCATCACTGATCTTTGAGTTAAAGACCCGTTTGTGGCAAACCAAACAAGGGGAGAGAGAAGTGACGGATTATTACTTGGAGATTACAAATCTGTGGCAAGAACTTGATCACAGCTTCGAGGAAGAATGGGAATGCTCGGGCGACAGTGTACGGTACAAGAAAAAAGTGGAAAACGAACGAGTGTTTGAATTTCTGGCCGGGCTTAACCGCGATTTGGACGACGTCAGGGGGTGAATATTGAGCCAACGACCACTACCTACTACACGAGAAGTTTTTGCAGAGGTACGAAGGGAAGAAAATCGCCGAAAAATCATGATGAAGACCGGCGAAGATGGAGGCACAGTGGAATTGGCGATGGTGTCTAGACGAAATGGACCTGGTGGGCTTAATAGAATTGGGAGATCATATAATGGGTCTGCTGCTGTGAATGGGCCGGGTTTTAATTTGAAAAATAGGGCGGTGCTGTAAATGGGCCAAATTTTAATATGAAAAATTTATGGGCTGAAAAGACTTATAACGGACCCAGTGAACCGGCAGGCATCCAAGGGCCCATTAAGGGACGACCATGGTGTGAACATTGCCTCAAACCCGGGCACAAAGAAGACACTTGTTGGGATCTACATGGGAAACCGACTGACTGGAAGCTAAGGCAAAATCCAAGAAACTGAGGCTATCAGGCATCAATTAGTTCGACTGAGAATTCCAAAGAAAATAATTCTACTGCAGGGCATGCATTTAATCCTGAACAATTGGAACAACTTTACCAAATCTTTTCCAGTCTCCAAACTTCGAGTCAACCTTCCAAACATGACCCGTCAAGCTCATTAGCCTACAAAGGTAAACACTTAAAAGCCTTAACTATCTCTTCAAAACACAAAATTCCTTGGATTATTGATTCAGGTGCGTCTGACCACATGACGGGATCTCATCACCTTTTCTCTTCATATACGACTTGTGCCGGCAATATTAAGGTCAAAATTGCAGATGGTTCGCTTTCAGCTGTTGCAGGAAAAGGGAGTATAAAAATATCTGATTCGATGACCCTAAACTCAGTACTTCATGTTCCAAATTTGTCTTGTAATCTGTTATCTATTAGTCAGTTAACAAAAACCTCAAATTGCTCAGCTAAATTTTTTCCATCTCATTGTGTTTTTCAGGACCTATCATCGGGGAAGATGATTGGCAGTGCTAAAGAGTATGAGGGCCTTTACTACTTTGATGAAGCCGATCTGAGTAAGCCTAATCAGATTGCAATTTGTGATTCTGCTTATGTCTCTAGGGATAGTAAGGTCTTATTGTGGCATTACCGAATGGGTCATCCAAATATGCAATATTTAAGACATGTACTTCCGTCTCTTTTTTCGAATAAAACTTCCTTTGATTTTCAATGTGAGATTTGTGAACTAGCAAAACACCAGCGTAGCACTTTTTCGAAATCCATGTACAGACCATCTAAACCATTCACTATAATTCACAGTGATCTATGGGGACCCTCCCGAATCCCAAATCGCACCAACACAAAATGGTTCGTGACATTTATCGATGATCATACTCGGGTCTGTTGGGTTTATATGTTAAAAGACAAAACTGATGTTCGCTTAGTATTCACCAACTTTCACTCAATGATCCAAACTCAATTCCAAACTCAAATTCAAATCCTCCGCACAGATAATGGCACCGAATACTTCAACTCCATCTTACGTGACTACCTACAAAAACATCGAATAGTTCACCAGAGTTCGTGCGTCGACACTCCCCAACAAAATGGGATTGCCGAACGGAAAAATAGGCATCTTCTTGAAGTTGCTCGTGCCTTACTGTTCACCACAAATATGCCTAAACAGTACTGGGGAGATGGCATCCTAACATCTACCTACCTTATCAACAGAATGCCTAGCCGTATACTTGGCTTTGAATCACCCCTCCAAAAATTTCATAAGTGTTTCCCTACTTCACGTCTATATTCTACTTTACCTCTCAGGGTGTTCGGCTGTACTGCATTTGTTCATATTCACCCTCACAATCGAAACAAACTATACCCTCGTGCGGTTAAATGTGTATTCATTGGATACTCAGCCACTCAAAAAGGCTACAAATGTTATGATCCATCCACGAGGAAGACATTTGTAAGTATTGATGTCACATTCTTTGAACAAACACCTTATTTTCAAAAGTCCTCTCTTTAGGGGGAGAATTTGAGTGAAGGCGGTTCTTAGAGTTTGATCTTTCTCTTCTTGAATATACCTCAAACACAGACCCTGTTTCCATCATACCATCGAGTTCCATCATGTCGCATGTAGAGCATAACTTGAACTCAGGGGGAGAGACAGAGAAACAACAGGACAAAGAGATACTGGTTTACTCAAGGAAGCCAAGATCAAAGGAGAACCTCATACTTGAAGCACCAAGAGAATTGGAACCGATGATAGCTCCGCATCACCATGAGTTTGAATCTTCTGATGTCAATTTACCCATTGCACTCAGGAAACCAACTCGGTCATGTACTCTTCACCCAATTTCAAAGTTCATATCTTATAATGCCTTATTTACAAAGTTTCGTACTTTTACATCTAACCTTGACAGCACAACGATTCCAAGAAATATTCAGGAAGCCATGGAAGTTCCGAACTGGAGAAATGCAGTAATGGAAGAAATACATGCCCTACAAAAGAACGAAACTTGGGAGGTGACAGATCTACCGAAAGGGAAAAAACCTGTAGGATGCAAATGGGTGTTTAATGTGAAAAACCTGCGACGTTCTCTGTATGGGCTCAAGCAGGTTCCTCGAGCTTGGTTTGAGAAGTTTCGTAGCACGCTCATTACCTTTGGTTTTACACAAAGTCAGTATGATTTTTCTCTCTTCCTCCACAAATCTGCCTTGGGTATTGTACTTCTGTTGGTTTACGTGGATGACATTATCATTACTGGCACAGACTGTCGTTTCATTTCTGAGCTTCAACAGTTATTGCATGCCACTTTTCACATGAAAGATCTTGGCCAGCTCACATACTTCTTGGGCCTTGAAGTTCATCATCGAGATCAAGGTCTTTTCTTAAACCAGCATAAATATGTTCACGATCTTATTGCATTGGCTGGTTTGGAGGATTCTTCTTCGGTCGATACCCCTATGGAGGTCAATGTAAAGTACAGGAAAGATGAAGGGGATCTTCTAGACGATCCTACTCTATATCGTCGTCTAGTTGGGAGTTTTATCTATTTGACCACCACTCGCCCAGATATCTCTTATGCCGTCCATCAGGTCAGCCAGTTTATGTCTTCCCCTCTGCATCGTCATCTTGCGGCTGTTCGTCGTATTGTTCACTATCTACGTGGGTCACCTACTCGTGGGTTGTTCTTTCCTAAAGGGTCTCCTCTACAGCTCTTAGCCTACAGTGATGCTGATTGGGTTGGTTGTCCGGATACACGTCGTTCTACTACGGGTTGGTGTATGTTTTTAGGTGATGCATTGATCTCTTGGAAGTGTAAGAAACAAGATCGTGTTTCTAAATCATCTACCGAGGCTGAGTATCGTGCCATGTCTATCGCTTGCTCAGAGATCATTTGGTTACGTGGTCTTCTGGGGGAGCTTGGGTTTCCTCAAACTTCTCATACTCCTCTCCATGTGGATAACACTAGTGCTATTCAAATTGCCGGAAATCCCGTCTTTCATGAACGCACCAAACATATTGAGGTTGACTGTCACTTTATTCGTGACACTTTGATAGATCAAGTAATATCACTTCCCTACATTTCTTCTGATCTTCAGGTGGCCGATATTTTCACGAAAGCAATGACTCGACTGCGACATCAATTCCTTGTAGGCAAATTGCTGCTGGTTGAGGGGGGATGTTACCATATATGGTTAGATTTGTATTTGGGAATAAAGCATATTTTTAGGAATTAGATTTATTTACTTTCCTTGTATATTCAATGATTGTACAATATATATACACATTCCTTTGTCAATAGAAGGGAACGGTTTTTACAGAAATTATTCGTTTGTCAAGCGTGTCCGTGTCAGACACGTGTCTGACACGAGTCGATACCGACAGTTCTCGGACACTCTACCGTCATTATTTTTCTTTTTATATTAGAAATATTATATATTGTTAATTCAAAGTTATTAGTAAGTAATAAATAGGTACTCATGTTTAAAATATTTCTACAAGAAAAATTAATAACAAGTATCAAACTAAATTTATACTATATAAATGAAGAATTTTTAAGAATTCAATCAACGTGTCGATGACGTGTCGTGTATGTACTTTTTTTAAAAAATTGCGTGTCGACGTATCCGACACGTATCGTATCGGACACACGTGTCTGTGTCCGTACATCATAGCTTTCGGTTCAAGTTTGGTAGATGAGGGCAACAAAGGGGACTCAACCCATATGTAAAAATGAAACCAATCCATTTCCAGAAAATAACAAACATTAATAACAAGAACATAAGAAAAGAATTAACCATATATTCCTCAAAGAACTATGAAGTATAAAAAAAATCTAAAAACCAGCATATTGTTAAACGTACGTGTGTAAACTAACTCTTCTCCTTTGCCATTGCTCCCTTTTTCCCTCCTCATTTTCTGATAACTCATAACAGCAGCCTCCGAAGGTCTTCATCAAATTTCAATTTCGACCTCACCTTAATGATTTTCATTTGCCTCGTCACTAATTTCCTCTTCCGGGTAGAGCTCAAGCATCTCATTAAGATTATTATTATTTTCTCAAATTATGATAGAATTTCAATTTCAATAACTAGACATGATTGGTAATCAAGACTGTAAAGCAGCAGTCCATCCCAGAATTTGGGATTGACTTTAATTCAAATAAAATGATTTGTCATAGACAGAATGTTGTAAACAGCAGAAACAAAGCGATTATCACAATTTGCACTTGAAATTACAGGTGAAGGAAGATCAAGCAAGTAATCTAAATTCAGAAACAGGAACATTTTGGGTTTATTAATTTGTCTTGTGGCCCTACTATGTAATTAATCGTGTATAATGCTATCTTAAAGTTGACCCCAATTAAAGTGATTTAATAAAGAACTAAATTGTTGGGCTTAGGGCATTTAAATAAAGTGTTGGCCGGATTATATATATGTAGAAACCAGATCTCTTTAGAATTGTATTTTATGATGGACGAAACACTTATGGATTGTGTCATCCCATCAACACAAGAATACAAGAGAAAGATCCAAAACCCACAATCAAGAACAAAGATTGAAGAAATCAAGAATTACTATCAAGAGTCAAGAAGAAAGATAGGAGCAATTAAATTGAAGAACAAGACAATCAAGAGTATGGAGTAAGAAACCAAAATCAAGATGAAGAACTCAAGAATAAAAAGGGCCAATAATCAAATCAAGATCCAGTAATAAAGAATCATTTTCAAAGAATTAAGGTATGTTTTGCATTATTAATTTTTTTGGTGATTTGACATGGAAGATGTCGAGAATAAAGCAATTAGGTTTTAAAGTTCTTAAAAGGTTTAAAATTTCATAAAGGTTCAACAGATCATGCCAATTACTCCACTGAGGTTCAATTGCAAATGAAATTACCTGATGAGTCTTACTGTAGAGGACATTCATGTCGAGGATGTCATTTTTAAATATTTCGTCACTCACGGGTTTATCAGCCAACACAAGCAATTCATCCTACAACATTAAAAATACGAAATATATCTCACCAATGAAATGGAAGTGGATTAGATAATTTAACCAAAGCCAAAACACCTTTCAAATAGCTGGACTTCAACAGAAGTTCTAACAATCCAACAAAAACCAGATATTATTCGAAAATCATTAAAACCCTTCTGAAAAATGCGATAATCCTCTTTAATTTGCCTACTTATTCATAACTTTTGAAGCTTTACAAACACAACCCAGTATAATTTTAAAAAAATACAACTGTCTTGGCCGCAGCTCTAAAAACAGCAGGCATAAGTAAACATAAGCTAATTCTTCTCACCTGGAAATTCCAGAAGTGCGTAGCTTCCAACTTGTACTACTATCACAATTTCCCTCATTCTTGTTTAGAACAAAAAACGGAACCAAAGTTAAACCCGATAATGATTCAAACTAGCTACTTATTAGATCGAGAATTTTGCAAAATCATAATCTGATGAAATTAATCCTACAAACAGGCTTGTTACCGCAATAAAATACCGCAATTGTTTAACAAAAACAGTAGGTATAATAAAAAAGAATGTAGATTGTTTCCTTTTGACACTTTTTAATCACATAGCTATATTTTTATGGAAATTAAATTGAAAGATCGATGCTTTATCTATTATTTATTATAACATTTTTAATTTAAACTCCTAAAATAGTATTGAATTTTTCACTATTGTGTTCATGAAACTTTAAATTTTTTTTTTCTTTTACAATATTATCACAACGTCTGTATTTTGATGAACTGAATTGGTAAAAATGAATCATCGTATTCGAGTTACGACAGACCCCAAGTCAAGTGGTATTCGCATGAGAATTGATCTACTTTTACAATGATAATTGACAATGTTTAATGCGACAAAATCCAAACAGTTGATTTAAAAAACAGTTTTTGAAATTTTTTAAAATCAATGAATGTGACGATGCCAAATCATGATTGTCAACAAATATTATCAACTATCATTGTACATGTAGCATAATTGTTCGCATAAAATCAAATAAAATCGACCATCAAGTTTGATCGAACTCACATAAGATAAAATAAATTCACATAATTAATGATTGACAAAATAACATTTTATCATTGTGATCTGTTCAAAATACAGTCAACTTTTACATCTAATCACGTCCCCCACGCTGTGTTTTGTCAAAGAATCTGCCCAGATTTTCACGTCAGAGTGGCATTTTCCAATAAAATAAGCAATGAAAACGCTAAAGAATATATTGACAAAACAATGAAAAATGTTTATTATGAAGATTGTTTCCTTTTCCACTTTAAGGATGAATCTCATCCCTTTAAATCTGAACAAAACCTACAAAATTCTCCTCGCCCTTTAAATCTGAACAAAAGACTACAAAATTCTCCTCAGGAGACTCCAGAATTCTGTTGTTAAATACACTAACTGCTCTATACAAAGTCCCGGAGCAGTCACCCTCCCTCGGTACAAAACTAAAAAAACAACCGTAAGAAACAGGACGAAAAAGCAATTAGAAATAAATTTGCCGGAAAATAGTGTATTTATCTGGGGAAACTCGGAACTCCCACTCTTTCACGTTCAACAATGTTTCTCGAGAGCATGTTTCAGTTGCTGGGGAGGATTTAACAATCGGATGAAGATGCTCCGTTTGATGACTAAAAAATTATCTCCTTCAAGATCAGAAGTACAAGCATGACGAAGCACATGATTACGAGCACTGTAGCGCACATAACCATACCACCTTGTTTCTGAGTTCTCTCTGCCTGCGATTCCGACACAAATTGATTAGAATGGTTGTATGTCGATAATGAAGCAAAAAGTGTGAAAAGAAAAGGTTCGATGACAAAGTTCAGGGAGTGTAAGAGAGAATGAGAACCTTCTGCAACTGTTTCAGGCCCTCATCTACAGATGCAGCCACATTTGTTATATTGTAATCTATCCTGTCAACAATAGTGCCCTGTTTGGAGACAAAAAGTTGATTATTATCGGTAGTATATTTAGTTTATAAACAGCAATTGGGAGGACATATAGCTTCTAACCTGATCGATCACCAGGACCGATAAATCCTTCATAATTTGGGCAAGATCATTGACTGACTCGACGACCTACCAGAATCCACGAAACTACATCAAATGACAACTAATGTCTGATTGTTGTAAATAACCAAGCAACAAACCTGGAACTCTTGAGCTAACTCTCAACCTACCTGTTGGATTTCTCTCTCCCTTTCTGCAGTGAATGCCTCGCTTTTCTTTAACTTGGCCATTTGATGTTTGCTGAACCCCTAAAACGTGATAGTTCAATGCAAATGAAGTTAAAGCATGCATCATAGATAAATTTGAAAGATTGTTAAGTCAAATGTTTATTGGCTTGTCAATAGATAAATATGGGATTTAGCACTAGAAAAGGATCTAAGGGTTCCATTTCCACCAAGGAGCAGACTAGGAGGGAATAAATATCCAATCATCATATTCGTTACCAAGAACAACTAAGGTCAAAATAAACATTCAATTTCTTTTGGTGCTTCCTTCTTAGATCGAAAGTTCTTTCAAGCTAAATAGTTGACCTAAACATGCTCAAGTTACTTTTAGGCTATACTTTCTGTTCAGGTCTGGAGTCCTTTCCTACGGGACCCATCGATTCAAGGAACAGTCCTGTGGATCTTAAGGCAAAATCTGTGTAATTATGAGGGTTCAAGAAAAGGAATAACATTTAGCCATCATAAAATCGTCTAGCTCATCATCTGTGCATGAAAATAATAAATTGAAGAAGTAAATTTATGTCTTAACATAAATGAAGGTAATATGCATACCATGTCATCAAAATCATCATCCTCTCTCCTAGAATTGCTCCCATTCAAGTTCATTTCCAAGTCGATCCCATCTGGACCCTACATAAATCAGAGATACGTTGAGGAATATGGAGAAACAGAGTTCATGACTGTAAAACATCGATGTACAATAAATTATTGAGCATTTCTGCAGGAGAAACCTTCAAAAAACCATTTCTAATCACAAACAAGAAGAGCAATAAATCCATGAAACTTGAACTGATGACATTTGAATTTGATAGCATATAAAATCCAACGAAACGTGGCAGTTACCTCTTTTTGCTGCCGAAGTCGCTGTAAATATGTAGATTGCTTTCGACGTAGCTCCATTGAAAGGGTCTGAAGGTCTGTGGCTAGAGAGCGCTGCCATAAATATATAGTACCGTAAGGTGTAAGCACAATAATCCAAAAGGATCTTTGAATGAATATGAGAAGTGATCAATATTTTTTTCTGCGCAAAGAAGAAAGAACTGATACTACCAGTGAAACGTGAGCATTATTACATTGTCAACAAGAGTGGTAATACATGATAATACCAGTGAGCATAGTTATACAACACAGTAACTCATAACCAAATTCACACCACCACATCACTGGATTCTCACTAAATTTCACCAAGTCAAACTGAACTTCATGGCATCTTTATCCTCATTTCCCGCCAGGAGTTAAAATGTTTATAACTTAAAACCTTATCTGAGCTGATAAAAGTGCGGGTGAGATTCGCACAATAGAGTGACTCCTTGCTTTTTATGGTAATATAGGATTAAAAAAGCAAATAGTAATCAGATCTTACCTGCACATTTTTCCTGATATTTGAATCCTCCGAAGGTCCACCAGCAGAAAGTCTTTGTAACTTTTTTTCTGATTTTTTTAAAAGACCAGTTATCTCCTGCGTAAGAGATTCAATCCGGCGTTGATCTTCTTTATCGTCTCCAAATGAAGGCATTAAAGCTTTAGCATGAGCCTTTGCTAGCTCAGCTATTTTCACCCGCACATGTTGCACATTAGTAGCTATTTCTTCAGATACATCCACCCAAGCTGGTGGTAGACCTACAGCAACTGTACCCCTACTGTAGTAGGAAAATTAATTTCGATTCTAACAGGAGAATTTGGTCTAATGATATGTTAGGGGTTGTCGGAGGAACTTTAAATCTAATACTAAAAATCACTTCTCTTTGCAAGACAAAATTTTCTCACATTCTATGTCGCGAAAATTAGATACCAGGTTTTCCTGTCAATAAATTTTTAAAAACTAAAAATTACAACTAGTACTAAAATCCAGACGGTTTTTCAAGCATCAGATTCCACAGTCATCAAGTTTAACTGGAAAAGTAATGGAAGGAGAAGAAGACTTTTGGACAAATATCAATTTTCTTAGTCTCAGAAGACACTGAAGAAACCAACCTGATTACTACAGCACTTATAACATAGAAGGAGGAATCCAGATAATGCATACAAGAAAAAGAATGGGCGAGATAACAAACACATGGAAAGGCCTATTTAATTGAAACGTGACTGAGGAAAGTTCATTTGAATTTGACAGGAGATCAAACAAATAGGTGGAGGAAGTAATCTCATAGTACTCTACCGGTGTAATAAAATATTGTTTTTGTCCTACGGCTCAGTACAACTTAACTTAAGTGGCTTTAGGAATTTTGTAGGTCCCACATCTTCAGTTTTACATGGTTCAGAAACACCCATGGTGCTAACTAATATAACTCTCACAGGTTTTATAGAGCAGAAAATATGTTAATTTCACTTGAATTTTCTACTTAAAAAACTACGCACGAAAAATTAGCATTACTCTTGAAATGGGTGTGACTTCCCTTTTCTTATGTTCGATACTGGTTTGTACATTAACTTCCCATTTTTATGTAGGGGAAAACCTCCTCGTGTATACATATATGTAAACACAGCACCTGACATGCATAACATTCTCACTTCTTACATCAAATTTTCTGTCTACTACTTAATAAGAAAAAGACACTCCCACAGATAGTTTACTCATCATCTCGAAACTTTGGTGCTTATTGAAGATTGTCAACTTGAAGATTAGTAAATTATGATAGTGCTGATTGATCTTTCATTAGGATACATGTGTTCATACTTCCATGTAGAAAAGAAGAGATCACAGAATGAGTTTAAAACAATTCTTCTATTAATCCACCTTTCAGGCTCCAATTTTGTCTTTCTCTCAGCACCATTAAAGACCATCCATTGGGAATGTTACTTCAACTCAAAATCTATATCCCACCTGAGGGCCAAAAACAGAAAGTTAACTTTTCTTTGGCTTTTCATTTTCTCCTTTCTTTGGTCTTGTATCATAGAAAAAGAAACAGATACGAGTTTCTCTTTGATTGCACATAATTTTAGCCTCAAATAACATGGAAAGCCCAACACAATCTTTCGAACTCTTCCAGTCCTAATTACAGTATCTTTCTCCAGGAAGCCCACTTTTCCAGTAAGTATGAAAGGGATTCTTTTTTCTTTCTGCTAAGTTTCATTGACAGTTTCTTGCCCATTATTTTACAAGGAGTATTCTTTTTTGCCAAAATATATTCAAATGTGGAGGTGAACACGTGATGTGCTGAAAAAAATGGTAATCAATATATACATTTCAATCATAAAACAGAATCAAGCAGCTGCACAAGTAAAATTCGGGTCTTGAAGCAAATTATTGTGACTACTGGAAGCTGAACCTAAACTTGGATTGAATAAAATTGTGCAACATCACAATCCAAACATTGTAAACCACAAAAAAGCCTTATCCCATGATACCAAAGGTCATCAAAAGATTTCATTCTCTTCCATTCAACTGTGCTAAAAGTCATTGCCTTAGAATCCCACAATGGTCAAACCATATTCAGAACCTCATTTCAGTTCCTCTCATCTTCCTCTTCCTCAGGCTCTATAAATAAAATTAAGAAAATCCAGTACCTAACATATTTGAAAATAAACTAAAAGACAAAAAGACCGTCAAATTACTTAGTATCATCTATGTTACTTACAACAATTAAAAATTTCAGTAAGCTTTCAAATTTTTAACCAGGATTCACTATTTATTATCTCTTCACTAAATAAACTCAGTTGATGCCCTATATAATTAGGACCAGACAACTCAAGCCTAATGGATGACAAAATTATATGCTTAGTGCTTTCAAGTATTAAATGCTTAGTGTTTTCAAGTTTTCAAATGCATTTTATAAGCTAAACCCCAATTCCGTTAAGAAGAGAATCGTGCCAAAATACGTACAGATGCAAAGAAGACCGACAGGTTATCATTATATAGTTTGCACTTTGTACCTTTACTTAGGCACTGACGTGAACTTTGATCATCCCCGGTTTCACTGCATTAACTACTAAACAAGTGAAGTCTACTCAAATTGCTTTGTCAATTGATGGAGTTCTCCTCAGATCAGGCCTAGCATGAGCCCAATAATTGTAATTTTGTGTTTGTTGCCGAAATCATGGCCAACATTGTAGACCCATATAAAAGTAAAAGACCCAATTCTTAGTCATTTATAACAAAATTTCCCCTGGTAAACTCGGACGGGAAATTTATTTAGATCATTCGCCAAAATTCGAATCTACAATCTATTCAAATAGGATACCAAAAACATTTTTACCCAGGATCAACGTATTACAGACCCTCTTTGATCTACCAAATCAAGCACACGGAGTCCACTGACTTATACACGAGGATATCTGATATCATCTCATAAACTCAATCGCGACTTAAGATTCATAAAATAAGAAAAACTCACACGATAAAAAAATTCAAGTTGCGAAGCATATATAGTACCTGGACGTTCCCGGGTCCTCAGTGCTGAGAGGGGCATATGAGCGATTGGGATTAAGCAACGACGTCGTCGACAGCTCTATCACGGGTCCTCCAGCGGAACTCGACGGCGACGAACCCGACGGAGCCCGGACGCTCTTTAATGCGTCTCTGTACTTCTTATACAAGATCGTCCGATTCCTCGTCGCCATTGAAAACGAAAAAAGCAACAAACTTGACCACGAATAACGACTTCAATTCAAAATCAATTACGATGCGAATGAGATCTGTAGTTGTGCGGATCAGTATTTTTCTTGTTCACTTTCGGGTTCGGGATCGGAAAAGGCTCCGGTGAGAAGTTCGAATCGGGTCGAATTTTCGGACCGAGTCGAATTTCAACAATTCTACTCGACGGTATGGAACTCTAAAATGAATTTGTGCGTTTTTTTGTTTGGGTGGGGTCAGAAGGGACCCACTTTTAGTCCTTATGTGGGACTGGGAGTTATGGAAAGTGGGCCCTTCTATTTTTAAATTGCAATTTTTTAACAAAATATTAAATTTTTTTTTTAATAACAAATTTTGATATGATATTAATTTTAGTCCATGTTTGGTGCACATTTTGAGTTCAAAAATGCATTTTTTTGTTTGATGTGATGGAAATATGTAGTTAAAAATGAAGGAAAAGTTATTGATCTGATGAAAAATATTATTTTATTGAAGAATGTATTATTGAAAATGAGTAGAAGAATGAGAATAAAAAAAATAAAGTGGCTCAAACAGAGACTTAAAAAACTTATAACTACATTTTGCAATAAAATTAAAAATAATTATTAAGTACCTTTTATCTGAAAATTGGCAAAAAAAAAAAAAAAAAAATTATTTTGTTATGTTATTGAGTAATGTTATTTTGTTAAAAATGATTAGAATTGGGTCTTTTACTTTTATATATATTGAAAATGAGTAGAAGAATGAGGAAAAAAAAACAAAGTGGCTCAAATAGGGGCTTAAAAAACTTATAACTACGTTTTGCAATAAAATTAAAAATAATTATTAAGTACCTTTTATCTGAAAATTGGCAAATATATATATAGTTGGCCATGTCTACAAGGTTGGCCATGATTTCGGCAACAAACACAAAATTACAATTATTGGGCTCGTGCCAGGCCTGATCTGAGGAGAACTCCATCGTTCCTTGCATCTTTCTCTTCCTCCTCTCTCTCGTGTAAGAATAAAGCTGTAAGTACAGAGAATTTAACAGAATAAAAATAGGGTATTGAGAATAAAAATAGGGTGCTGAGAATAAAAACAGGGTGCTGATGTGGTAGCACCCCGTTGGCCTTTTTTTTTTGCTTTCAATGCAAATCCACCAAGTGTTTTTCCTGTCAAAATTATGTTGAAATTCCTTGTAATTGTAGCATTGTTCCTCGTATAAATGAAAATGTTAAATCACATTATTTCACATAAACTGTTACATCACCGATGATTTATCATCATGATGATGCATAGCATTATTCTATGTCATTTGAGGGAAGCTAGCCACACGTAAAAATAGAGAGAGAGAGAGCTCGAGCAATATATACCCGAATATGATAACAACCACGTCTTATAAACGTAAAATACAAGGGATAATCTATGTAGGCGTACGACGTTTGATCGAGTATGTAGAAATTTGAAGTCTATAGGGAGATGGTGATGTTTAAGTGAAAGTAAATATCGGTTCGTACCATTTTTTATCACATATTTTAGTGTTTGATATTGTTATATCAGATATTAAATACCAATAAAAGATACTATTGCTTAACAAAACTTACTTCAATAAAGTAATTTTTCAGTGTTCTCAATCATGCACTAATTTATGAAAAGCTAGTGGCATTTTTCTATGAACTGGTAGACATATTACCTCGTATGGGTAATGGTCGGAGAAAATGGGATGTAGAGTCAAGGGAAAACTATTTATTTTTAACAAGTATATTGTACAGAAAGAAACTCACCCTTAGCCATCAACTATAAAAGATGATTGTTGACGAAAACTTGGTGATAGAAATCTACGAGAGAAGGTTCTTGGGATCCTCGAACCTTTTTCAGAACAATCGAAAGACTATTGTCATTGAAATAGAACAATACATACATATAAGCTAAACATTTCCTCAGGACAAAATTCTATCTACACAAAAACATAACTCTTATCTTAAGAAAGATTATTAGTAACTTTTTAGAAATACTCTAATGGTGGGATTAGTCAATCACAAATAATAATGAATAGTAGCTCAAATGTATAGTTGAAATTAATACTCGAGTTTGATTGAATAATAAAAGTAACTTTTAATTTGCTTATAATACTTCTGAAACAAGGCTTAGGAATAGAAGAAACGCAAGATGAAGACTATTACTCTTCTCCTTTTAGCATATTTTTTGGTTTATTCCCTGTTTGGTACACATTAAAATTTTTATTTTCAATCTTCTACTCATTTTCAAACACACGTTTTTCAATAAAATAATATTTTTCGTCACATCAATAACTTTTCATTTTTTAACCACACATTCTCCATCAATCTACTATTCCAAAATATATTCTTTCGAAATAATGTAGTTCAAACACACCCTTATTTTTCCCATTTACCAAAAATTAAAATGTGGTCGAGTGGTTACAAACCCAAACCGACCCGACAGGTACACCTAAAAGCGGGTTATAAAATTGGGCCCGAGAGCTTGTGTGGAAGACAACTCTTTGTCTTTACTTTCGGTGGATTTAAATTGTACAGTGCTCAGCCCTTCAGTTTCATCACGTAATCATTTTCTTCTTCACTTCTTGCAAATTCCCAAGTCGAGAAATCACTACAAAAGACTAATAGTCTCTTAGCAAAGAAGAGTTCAGACACCCAGCAAATTTTCAATTCAAATACAAAGAAAGAAAACTATGGATTCTGATTCATGGGCTGCTCGTCTTTCTTCTGCATCCAAGCGCAATTTGTTCAATTCACAATCTCGATCTGGTGAACGCACCTCATCCTGTTTTCCACTTTTCATATCGTGTAATTTCCATTTGGGATTCTTTAAATTGTTAAATGAACTATATTTGTGACATAGTTTCCATTTTTATGGGGTGTTTACTGTTTAGGTCAATATACTTTATAATCACATCGAATTTGTGTGTGGGCTATTTTATGTGTAGTTCAGATTTTATTTATATATAGCTATAAACAAATAAATGGGTTCTTCAAGGCGAAGATTGCATTTTGATGGTTTTCTTTTCTTATTTTTTTTTTTTTGGGGCTTGGATACTGTAGTGGGAATGAGATTGGACGGTATTGATGCTGAAATGTTGATGGCGTTTGAGGAAATTGACATGGATGATGATATAAGAGAGGAGTACTCATGCCCGTTCTGCTCGGAATATTTTGATATCTTAGGACTCTGTTGCCACATGGACGATGAGCATTCTGTTGAGGCTAAAAATGGGGTACAATTCCTTCCAATTATTTCTGTTTTAATTAGTGTGCAATGAATTCTGATACAATGCCAACTTTAGAACATTACATCAGTAAAGTAGTCAACATCACTGACCAAATTAAACTAGAATCAGTGACTGAGATAAACTTAGATTCTAAAGGGTCAAAAGTTTAACTAAGTGTTATTTTTCCTTGACACCAAGAAAGTGCTTGGAACTCACCTAGCACCCACTTACATCTAGGGTTCTTTAAGACTTATGAGGTTCTAAATCTTTTTTTTTTTTTTTTGGGGTGGGGTGGGTTTACGAATTTGGAAAATTGGCAACTCTAATAGAGTTTCTGTGTTGCCCCTTCTTCCACTCTGTCCCGTAGAGAAACTAGGATCATTTAGTCATGTTTTCATGTTCCAATTGCGATGCTTATCCTTTGTTGCCATTAGGAGGACTGGATTTCCTTGGAAATCTTCGATGAAAACCATTTTTGTTCTTTTTTGAACTGGATGTCAGATCTTTTTTGTTTTTTTTTTTTTCATATATTGTTAGGGTGTTTCTGTTTGAAGTGATATGTGCTAACACAGGTTTTTTATTTGCACTTTGCAGATGTGTCCAGTTTGTGCAATGATGGTGGATGTCGACATGGTTGGTCATATAACCTTGCACCATGCCAATATATTTAAGATATCCTTTTCTCTCAGTTTGCTTTCTCTGCTATGTTGGGGTTACTTGCAGTTCCTTTTTGTGATGTCATTAAATTGTTTCTATTTTTCTTCTTTATTGTTTCTTGATTCTGCAAGAGGAAGTTGCCTTACATGATCCTATTGTGCATCTAGCGTGAGATTCGAGTTGGTGCTTTACTTGGAATCACAAGGCTCAGAAAAAGATTTTGAATTTACTAGTGACTTAAAATTTTTCTTTTCTTTTTCGTGTCTGCATTGTTTTCTTCAAAGAAGCTTTAAGTAGAAGAACTCAAATTCTGAGTTTGGGAGCCAATTTGTTCTTAGGTATTTGGAGAAGTGCTTTTCAAAATACAATTTGGTGATCTGAAGTGGTGTGTCCATACGTCGGACTGTTTTGAAATACTTTACATTGATGTAGAAAAAATTTACGTTCAAGTCCTTCATTGTTTGCATAAGGATTTGGGGGGAAAGGGGGATAGAACTTGTTTTTGAGTAGAAAGCTTGAAGTTTAAAATTATAAATCTAGGACAGGTTTTGGCGTTGTTGTCGCAGTAGCAGTGGTGTCCTAACTGGAGGGATGGGTACTAAGGTGGTGATGAAAGGTGGATGTAGGAGGTTGTATAGGCACGCCTGTCCGTTTTCCAATTTTGTGCACAGGGAAATACACAGGGAAAGGCCAGCTTCACTTGGCTCCCAAAAAACCTTTATCTATGGAAATGATGTTGAGATCAACTTGTTTTTGCTTACAAATGTTTTCATGGCCTTTAATTTACTTTTGCTCCTTTTATGCTATGAGAACTTGACCATCTGCCATGAGTTCCTTGACTAAAGATTACATGCAGCGCAAGAGGAAATCACATAAATCTGGTTATTCGAAACTTTCTTTGTTGAGGAGGGAACTGCGAGAAGGGAAGCTACAGTCACCTTTTGGAGGGTCTTCTCGTGTAGCTTCTTCAAACAATGCAGCCCCAGACCCATTATTGTCTTCATTTATTTTGCCAATAGGCGATGATTTTGGAAGCCTTCCATCGCATTCGTCAAACGAGTTAGTATCAATCAAGAAAAGTGCAACCACAAATTCTTCAGAAAGGTAACCCATATTAATTATTCTGGTTGAGTATCACTTTTATGTATTAGCATATGGTTACTCGTGCAACAGGATACATTTTAAAGGTCACCATAGATTGAATGAAGGATAATAAGAATCTAATAGAAAAGGGTGAAATCAAATTTCAATTAGGATTCCAAATGCTACCTATTAAGTTCTTGCTTGTTCTTGGCGTATATTGTGTTTAATTTGCCGGATCATCAAATAGAAAAGATTATAATGGTCCTTGTTGCATGGCTATTAAGTGTTTGTTTTACTTCCATAAATGCTGATGTATTTTTTAGCGGCCATTAAAATGGTTCTTTGGGATGCTGTGATCTTTCTTCTTTCATTTCCTTGAATTATTATGTTATCAATCATATTTAATGAACGAGGATCTCACTCTTGAGAGACATCCATTTTGTCCATATCAACAGCATACTGTAGACTGAGTTTTGTTTTGAAATTTCTTTATTCAATGAGGAAAAATAAAAGTGATACTAACAATACCCTGAAGAAGGAAGTGATATTATTTCATTTAATACTGAAATGGATTTCTGCCATGATTGTATATGCGCCTTTTCATGTGTTTTCCAATTTATTTCATTTTAGTCCCATTTGAATGATTTCTATTTTTGCATTGAAAAAACACGTCCATCATCTATTATATGCTAAAGAATATAAATTAACACTACTTAATATGGCTGTGGCATGCTTCCAAAGGCCTGAAAAGATTTGCTAGTAACAGAAGAAATTATGCCCTTTATGTTACTGCCATTTCTTGGTAAACAGTTGGTTCCATTAATGTCCTCGAAATTTAAATATGATTATATTTGATCTAGAATCCCGGTATGGCCAAGTTCTTCTGATCCTCCTATCTGGACTTGCTATTTTATGCTTTCATGGGTGTGAGCTGAAATTTGGACCGGCTCTTTGAAATTTCAAGTTTGACAACTCAATATTATAGATGCTTTTATCAGAGGAACCGATCTCCAACTATTGGTATATGTAATTATCAAGATCATTAATCTTATATATGAGAGCCATGGATATAGTGAACATGAAGATGAACGGCATATATGCCTTTGTGTGGTATATTGGAAATTGGGAGAGTGAGGCAGCTGTTGGACAAATTTTTGGTTCCATATATATTTCCTAATTATTTGTTACGGTTTAAAGATCATTGTTTTGTGTTTCTAATAAACCATAGCAGGTTGATTCGGAAGCATTCATTTGAATTCTGTAAAATTGTTGTGTGTATATTTAGAACAGCAAGATTGGAAAACTGAAATGATGTTGCTAGAGTGCCTGTGTTTTTTTAGCCAATTTGGACCATTAAAGTAAGAGAGAGATGCATAAATATAGAGTATGTTTGGTAAAGTTGATCATAAAGCTATTGGTGGGTCAGATAGTGATGGATTTAGCCACTGTTATTGCATACGGTGCTTAAGGAGTCTTAATGCACTATAACTACCAACAATTAATACGAAGATATCGGCTTCAATGTATTAATGTTCCCGAAAGACTATTAACCATCGTAGAAAATGAATTTGACACTGCAAAGGAAAGAAAAGATTGTAGCCACTATATGACATCTGTTTCCTATTTAGTTCTTATTTTACTTCTTTTTTTGGTTTTCTTGTTGCATGTTTGGTTTTTCTATTTGTTGTTTTGTATATAGATACGGGATTAGAAACGAAATTTCTGAGGATGATAGTTATAAGAGGAATTTTCTCAAGATCAAAATAGTGAGAGAAATGAAAACTGATCCTCTTTTAGAATTTCTTATACAAGGCATTCTTTTTTCTTTTTCCTTTTTTTTAAGTGAATTTTTCATGTTACAAAATTGCCCTAACTTAAAGATCGAAGATTTTTGAAAACTGATCCTCTTTTAGAATTTCTTATACAAGGCATTCTTTTTTCTTTTTCCTTTTTTTTAAGTAAAGATTGAAGATTTTTCTCGTGCGTTATTTTCCAAAAAAAAAAAAAAAAACTGCTTATTTTATAGATTTTGGCCCAAAACAATCCTTTGCAACCACATCAATCATTTTCTGGCTCTGCTACATGAATATTTTTTTTCCACGTTATTCAATATTTAGCTACTCTAATCAAAAGAGAAACCAAATACTTTGCAACCACATCAAGCCAAGCTGTTTTTTGTCTATTTTTCTCTTCTACTCTGTCCAGTGGCTCTCCTACCATCTAAGTTGTCATCTCCTTATTTTACCTCAATTGCTTCAGTTTTACCTCCACTTTTAGACGTGTGGTCACACATTCTCACAACCCTTGCCCACTTTAACATATATCCGGGATCTTGTGCAATGTGTTGCTATTAGAAAACGTCCCAACAGAATTGTATAGAGGGATTTATGTCATAATATATGACAAACGTTACATAAGTTGTCGACATTCTGCAACCTTTCTCGTTTATGAAACTGGCTATGAAGAATGTAGGTGGGTGTTATGGACCGAGATTGACACGATGGACAAACTCTTTGTATGCATTTACAGAAACTTGTTTTTTCTTTTGTGAGCTTACTGTGCCCAACATAAAATAGATACACTAAATTCTATTTTTATCATCGAATGAGTGATGAGCTTACTGTACCCAACATAAAATAGATACAATTCTATTTTTATGATTGAATGAGAAACCACCTTTTCTTATTCTATCTTCTTTGTTAGCATGATGCATTTTCTACCTTAGTTCCCTTTCTTGAAATAAATGTCATAGCTCAAGCAAACTTCCAACTACATTGTATTTGCACAGTCGTTCTATTTATGAATTGAAAGAAGGGCAGTCAAATTACCTCGTTTTCAAGCCTGTTTGAAGTTTTTGTTAATGTCAGTCTCTACCGTTCATTCTTTTTGCAGGAAAGTGCAACAACCACCCTTGTCGGTCGAAGACCAGGAGGAGAAGGCCAAGAGGTGCGCATTTGTTCAAGGATTGCTGTTTTCCACAATTCTTGACGAAAACTTGTTAAGGTCTGACTAAGGTGCCGAGCTTATGGACTTTATAAGTTGGGAGTATGCCTGCCCCTATATTAATAGCTAGTGTAAAATAAGTTGTAACAACAAGTGTAATTCATGTGTTTGCCTAATATTTAGCAGTAGATTAGAAACAAAATTCTTGTATCACATTCTGATTTCAGTTCATTGCCTTGATTAGAACATGATTATAATTTACTGCTACCTTCCATGATTCATCTGTATTGGGATTTGTTCCAGCACAGAATGCTGTGCGCACGTGCGATTTTCTATTTTGATGATGAGCACGATGATGAATCATGAATGTAAAAGCGCGGGTTTACACCTTCGCCTAGTGAATTCTGAGTGTGTATATCAGGTACGAAATGACGTCAAATTCTGTAATGCTTGCTGTGAAACAAGAAAATAAATAAGTATTACCTACTTATCATACAAGAAAATTATGAAATCAAAGGCTACAACAACATGGCAAACTTGTCCCTAAGAAAATCAGGAATCCTAGTCGCCTGCAAAACTGGTGAACTAAGGCCAACTTCTTCTATTACATGGTGAACATTTGTTTATACGGAGAATTGCAGCAGCGGTTCTCAACCTTTTCAATTTTTGCAAGCTTTATTCTAACCTTCAATTTGTGACAACGAACGTCCATAACCTTTCAGAAATCTACAGTTGGGGTCTAAATGGATGAAAACTGTTCATTTGATTGTTAGTTGACAAAAAAATGATTTTAACCAAATTTTATAAGGGCAAAATAGTAACTCTGCAAATTTAACATAAAATAATTAGAAAAAGAAAAAGAAACCTACCCACCTGCCCGTCCCACTCCCACTCATGAAAAACCTAGAAGTCGGTGGATTCACGTTCCCCTTCTTCCTCACTCCCACCCACACCGATGGTCGAAACTGCCATCCAAATGTTGATTGCCACAACCACATCATAGTGTTGGCTAGGGGTGGGCAATGAGTCGGTTCGGTTCGGTTCAAGTTTGACCCAAAATCGACCCAACCTGATATACCCCGATTTTGGGCTCTCCACAAACCGACCCGATCCGGCATCTATCCTAAACCGACCTGACCCGAAGCGGTTCGGGTCGGGTCCCCCCTTCTTTTAATTTGATTTCTCAAATTCATGTACAAAATATTCACTCAACAGAGAATTAATGGGGACGAAAGAAGAGGACGAACAGAAATAAAGATGGTCCAGTACACCTACAACTGCAGCCGGGGGTTTCTTGGAATAGCATTAAAGACTAATAATCTATCACTACTTCACTGCATTTGGATCTAGCCAAATGATATGGTAAGTTGAACCTCTTCGGGTGGAAAGTGGAAACCTGGTAAGAGTGGAAACTTCTATCTCTATTGCCTACACACACAAAAGTTAAAAGAATCCATTGAGTTCAAAATATTCACAAGCACTACACGTTTAGGCAAGAAACATATGCAAAGGGGAGATTGGATCGAGTAAAATCCTAAATATACAATGAAGTTTGGACGAGTCGAGAAATGGCTAGTTTCTATGTTCGAGGTCTGGGGATCTCTGTTGAATGTTGGCTAAGGTGACTTCATTGTCTGTCGTTCAATATGCACATCTGCCCAACAATGTAGCTTGGATGAGTCGAGAAATGGTCTTGTAATGCCAACAGAGTTGAGGACAAATGCAGCAATCTCTTGGACTTCTGGTTTCTGTTGGAGTTGAGGACAAATGCCAGTGTCATTGGGATCTAATGGGGCTGCCGAAGTTTTGATGAAAGATGAAAAAGGGGATGGAAGAGTAGGGTTTTCATTGGATAGGGGCGGTTTTGGGCAAACCCGACCCACAATTATTTTTAAATTTTTTACTTGACCCGACCTGACCTTATTTCGGGTCGGGTCGGGTCGGGTCGGGTCGATTTTTCGGGTTGTGGTTTTCAAGCCCAGCCCTAGTGTTGGCACCATCACTCTGTTAAGAAATATAGTATTATTTTATTTTATTGTTGATTAAGTATAGAATATTTTTTTTAGTTTTTTTTAGTTTTAACACATATATATTTAGGTTAAATCATCTTTTTGTATTAATTTTTCATTATGTAGAATTAATGAAACCATAACCTCTCTTTTTTCTTTCTTTTATTTGAATTGTTTAACATAATATCAGAGCAAAATTTCATGGGACAATGTTTAATCTCAAACACAGCTTTCGTGGATCTGGTATTTAGGTTAAATCATCTTTTTGTATTCATTTTTTTTGTAATTTTGAGACAATTTCGAGAGAGTTTCTTTCAGTTTTTGCAATCTGGTATTTCATTTTCCTTTCTTTTACGATCTGTTTTTCCTTATTTTTTTTATTATGGCTACTGAAAGAGACGATTCGCTTCAATTTGTGAATGTGAGGTTGGATGGAAAAAAATATTCATATTGGAGTTATATGATAAGAAATTTTCTTAAGGGTAAAAAGATGTGGGATACGTTAATGAAACTTTTGTGAAACCTAAGAATACCGATGAGGATTATACTGCTTTGGTAGATGCTTGGGAAGCAAATAATTCAAAAATCATTACTTGGATTAACAATTCTGTTGAGCATTCCATAGGCAGAGAGTTAGCGAAGTATGAGACAACAAATAAGGTTTGGGATCATCTGCAAAGGTTATTCGCTCAATCAAATTTTGCAAAGCAGTATCAATTGGAGAATGACATATGAGCTCTTCAGCAGAAGAATATGAGTATTCAGGAGTTTTATTATACTATGACAGATCTTTGGGATCAATTGGCTCTTACAGAATCGGACGAATTAAAGGCATGTGATGCATATATTGCTCGTAGAGAACAACAACGATTGGTACAGTTTTTAACTACACTTCGCAGTGATTTTGAGGGATTTAGAGGTTCACTTTTGCATCGTTCTCCACTTCCTTCTGTTGACTCAGTTGTTAGTGAGTTATTGGCTGAAAAAATACGTCTCAAGTCTTATTCTGAAAAGTGAATCATTTCTGTTTCTAATCCTTCTGTGTTAGCAGTGCCTTCTAAGTCACTCTCTATTAATCAAAATAAGTTTTACGGAAGGGTTGCCCCCGACGAGTGCAGTTTCTGTAAGTTGAAAGGTCATTGAAAGGCTCAGTGTCCTAAGTTGAGACAGCAGAATCAATCGCAGCAACAATTTCAAGCTTGGAAACCTGGCAACCAATCACAGTCGAATGTTCATAGACCACCTCAGGGCTATAAACCACCACAGTCTAATACTGTAGCAGTAGCTTCATCAGGTCCCTTCACCGATCCTTACAGCCAAGCTATGTCTGTTTCTTCTCCTTCCGTAGGTTAGTTGTCTCATGGTTCTTCAGGTATGTCACATTCTGTATGGGTCTTGGATTATGGTGCTTCACATCATATGTCTCCAGATTCTTCATCTTTTGCTTCCGTGTCTCCTTCGTCTTCTATCCATGTTATGACTGCTGATGACACTCCTATGCTTTTAGCAGGTATTGGTTCTGTTGTCACGCCTCACTTGTCTCTCCCTAATGTTTATCATATACTAAAACTCACATTAAATCTTGCTTCTGTTGGTCAGTTATGTGATTCTGATAATTTACTCGCTTTTATCTTGTTCTTGTTATGTGCAGGACCTACAATCTTAGAAGTTGATTAGGACAGGCCGTAGGAATGGTGGACTATATATTTTGGATGAGTTAAAAGTGGCAGTTGCTGCTGCTATTACTAGTGTTGATTTATCTTCTTTTCGTTCGAGTCCTTTTTCTTCTAGTTTTTATTTATGACATTATCGCATGGGTTATGTTTCGTCTTCTCGTTTGAGATTTTTAGCTTCTACAGGGGTTTTAGGAAATTTACAACCCTATGATATTTCTGATTGTAGTGGATGTAAACTGGCAAGATTTTCAGCTTTACCTTTTAATTGAAGTATTTCTATTTCTTCTCCATTTGATTTAATTCATTCTGATGTATGGGGGTCCTCTCATATTGCCACAAAATGAGGGTCTCGATATTATGTTTCTTTTATTGATGATCGTACTCGTTATTATTCGATTTATGTAATGAAATATCGTTCTGAATTCTTTGAGATATACACAATCTTTCGTGCTCTTATTAAAACTCAACATTTTGCTGATATCAAATGTTTTAGGTGTGATTTGGGTGGGGAATATACTTCTAATAAATTTTGTGAGCTGCTTGCCTTAGATGGAACTATTCACCAAACTTCGTGTATAGACACTCCTAAGCAAAATGGTGTTGCTGAAAGAAAACATATGTACATTGTTGAAACTGCTCGTTCTCTCTTGTTGTCTGCTTTTGTTCCTAGTGTGTTTAGGGGCGAAACTGTTCTTACTGCTGTAAGTTTGATTAATACAATTCCATCTTCTCATATTTCAGGTTTTTCTCATTTCGAAAAGTTGTATGAGTATACCCCTGATTATTTTTTCTTTAGAGTTTTTTGTTGTACTTGTTTTGTTCTTTGTCCTCATGTAGAACATAACAAGTTGTCATCTCGATCTGCTATTTGTGTCTTTCTTGGTTATGGTGAAGGTAAAAATGGATATCGTTGTTTTGATCCAACAACTCAGAAACTCTATGTGTCTCGTCATGTTGTTTTTCTCGAGCATATACCTTTCTTTTCTATTCCATCCACTACTCATAATTTGACTAGATCTGATCTTATTCGTATAGATCCCTTTTCTGACGAGTCTGATAGTTTGTCATCTCAGGTTCTTAGTACCTCAAATACTCATTCTCATGTTCTTACCCCATTATCTTTACAACCAACTCGTACTGATCATTCTACAGGTACTGACACTTTACACTCCGGTACACCTGAAGGTCTCTCTTCTCCTGCGGTCCCTCAAGCTCCGTCTGAGATTGTGGATCCACCTCTATATCAATCCACACGCATTCGTAAGTTTACAAAGTTACCAGATTTTCTTATTCTTGTTATTCTTCGTCTTTTACTTCATTTTTAGCTTCTATTCATTGTCTCTCTGGGCCCTTTTCCTATAAAGAGACAATTCTTGATCCTCTTTGGCAACAAGCTATGGATGATGAACTTTCTACTTTGCATAAGACTGGTACTTGAGATTTGGTTAATCTACCTACTGGTAAGAGTGTTGTGGGTTGTCATTGGGTGTATAAGATCAAGACTAATTCTGATGGATCAATTGAGTGATACAAAGCTAGGTTGATTATAAAAGGGTACTCTCAACACTATGGTATGGATTATGAGGAAACATTTGCTCATGTTGCAAAAATGACTACAATTCGTACTCTTATTGCAGTAGCTTCCATTCGTCGGTGGCGTATCTCTCAACTTGATGTTAAAAATGTCTTCTTGAATGGAGATCTTTAAGAAAAAGTTTATATGGCGCCCCCTTATGTTGTTTCACATAATTCTGGGTATGTTTGCAAGCTAAAGATAGCGTTATATGGTCTCAACCAAGCACCTCGTGCTTGGTTTGAGAAATTTTCTGTTGTGATCTCTTCTCTTAAATTTACTTCTAGTAGTCATGATTCTACTCTTTTTGTTAAGTGCATTGATGTATGTCGTATCATTCTATCTTTATATGTTGATGACGTGATTATTACTGGTGATGATATTGATGGTATTTCAATTTTGAAGATGGAGTTAGCTAGACAGTTTGAAATGAAGGATTCGGGTTCTCTACGATATTTCTTGGGTATTGAGGTGGCCTGCTCGCCCAGAGGTTATCTTCTATCTCAGTCAAAATATGTTGCAGATATTCTTGAGCGGACAAGACTTGCTGATAACAAAACTGTTGATACTCCTATTGAGGTTAACGCAAAGTATTCTTCTTCTGATGGTTTGCCTTTGTCGGATCCCACTTTATATAGTACTATTGTTGGGAGTTTGGTATATCTCACTATTACTCCTCCAGATATTGGATATGTTGTTCATATTGTTAGTTGATTTGTTGCTTCTCCTACTACAGTTCATTGGGCAGCTGTTCTTCATATTTTGCGGTATTTTCGGGATACAGTCTTTCAGACTCTTTTACTTCCATCCACCTCTTTCTTGGAGTTGCGTGCATACTCTAATGCTGATCATGGCAGTAGTGATCCCACAGATCGAGAGTCTATTACTGGTTTCTGTATTTTTTGGGTGATTATCATATTTCTTAGAAGAGCAAGAAACAATCTATTGTTTCTCAATCTTCAACCGAAGAGGAATATCGTGTTATGATATCTACTACCAAAGAGATTGTTTGGTTACGTTGGTTACTTGTAGATATGAGAGTTTTTCTTTCTCATCATACTCATATGTATTGCGACAACCAGAGTTTTATTCAGATTGCTCACAACTCGATTTTTCATAAATGAACTAAGCACGTCGAAATCGATTGTCACCTTACTCGTCATCATCTCTAGCATGACACAATTACTTTGCCATTTGTTTCTTCTTCTTTACAGCTTGCAGATCTTTTTACCAAGTCGCATTCTATTTCTCGTTTTCGTTTTCTAGTTGGCAAACTCTCGATACTTGTAGCTGCCGCATCGTGAGTTTGATGGGAGATGTTAAAAAATATAGTATTATTTTATTTTATTGTTGATTAAGGGTAGAATAGTGTTTTTAGTTTCTTTTATTTTAGCATATATATATTTATGTTAAATCATCTTTTTTGTATTCAATTTTCATTATGCAGAATTAATGAAACTCTATTCTCTATTTTTTCTTTATTTTCTTTGAATTGTTTAACACTCAAAGGTCAGCGCTACCACCCAAATTCAATTTTTCTTTCACAAATATATTGAAGATTTGTAATAGTTTTGATTTTCATTTTTCGATTTTATGAGATTCAATTGTGGTTGTGGGGAATTGACAATCACTAGTAACGGTGGCGATTTGTGGAGATCTGATTCCTAGATCTTTGGTGTCGATTTGAAATCAGCAATGGAATGATAGTTTTTGCTAGGGATCGAAATTGCAGAGGCTGTTGATGGTTTGAGATGGGGTGGTGGTATCGATTTAGGTGCGGCATTGTGTGGGTGACGGTGGTGATTGTTGTTTGCCGATAGATGAGTTTTCTTGGTTTATTTTCAAATGTACCGTGACAAATGTGCAATGAGCTGGAAGGTGATGGTGGAGGATGCCGACACTGGTAGTTGCTGGTGGTGAGGGGAGTTATGGTTGTTGGGTGGCAATGTGTATCGAAGGTGGTGGTGGCAAGTTTGATTGGGGTGAGGTAGGGGAGTGGAAGATGAGGTGTTTTTGGTTTTTTATTTTTTTCTGGTTTTTGTTTGATTTTTTATAATATAAAATTAACTAAGTTACCATTTTAGTCTTATAAAATTTGGTGAAAATATTTTGTTTTTTGGTGTATTAATGGTCAAATGGACGGTTTTCATCCATTTGGATCCCAATTGCATATTCTGAAAGACTATGGACGTTTGTTAACACAAATTGAAAGTTAGGATAAAATCTATAAAAATTGAAAAAGCTGAGGGACCGCAACTGCAATTTTCCCTTGTTCATAAAATGCGTGTACACAACTTTGTGCACAAAAGCCTCTTAGCTTCTTGACATTTGTTTAGAACGCAAGTAGTCTTGAAACATGAAAAAGAATTTTGCGTAACTTTTGTTTGTCTGTCCAGGCGGCCACGTAGGCTATCATTACGTTTTTCGTCCATGATGTTGAGACTATCATTAAGGGTCCATTTGATTGCAGGGGTGAGAAATTGGGGGAAGGAAAATGTTTTACAGGGAAAAGATTTTCGTAAAAATTGTTCTGTTGGAATTGTAATTAATTGTGTTTGATTGGTATAAATTTTCATGAAAAATGTTGAAAGTTTGGTGTCCGTTTGACTTCGTTTTTTTATGAAAATTGTCCATTAAAGTGATAATATTTTCTACCATTGGGTCTAAAATTTGTTCCAATTCCAAAAAAAATTGAAAAAAAATAATCATACCGAATACCATTCGTTTCGCATGAAAATTGTCAATAAAAGTAATAATATTTTTTTACATTGTGTCTAGAATATCTTCCAATTGAAAAAAAAAAAAAAAAAAACTTCAAAAATATTTACCTACCAAAATATCAAGAATTTATTTTTCTAAAAAATGTGAAAATTTTGAAAAGTTGAAAAATATTTTCCCGGTAAAATTTTGTCTATCAAACACTACAAAAGATAAAAAATGGAAAAAAAAATTCATTTTTCATGGAAAATCTACTCTATCAAAAGGACCCTAAGGGTATAGGGTCCGTTTGATTGCAAGTAAAATTGATGAAAGGAAAATGTTTTACAGGAAAAAAAATTTCCTAAAAATTGTTTTACTGGAATTGTAATTAAGTACGTTTGATTGGTATAATTTTCCACATGAAAATTTGTGGATCTTTTTGTTCACGTTTAGCTTTATTTTATATGGAGATTGTTCATTAAAATGATTTTTTTTTAACAATTGGTTATGAAATTTGTTAACATTGCCAAAGTTAAAAAAAAATTGTTCAAAAACTATTTTTTCATCAAAGTTTAATATTCGTTTGATTCGTTTTATATGAAAATTGTCCATTAAAGTGATTTTTTTTAATAATTAGTTATGAAATTTGTTTCCATTGATAAAAAATAAAAAATAATAATAAATGACAGGTTTTCAAGGAAAAATGGCGCATGGGTGGGGTGTGGGAAATTTTTTTTGCCAAATTTGTCTAATCAAACACTTGTTTTGCATGGAAATGGAATTGTTTTTCCAAATTCCATGGAAAACAAGTGTTCTCAAATAGGGCCTAATGGTTTACACCAGTTTTAATAAGGGTCCGTTTGATTGCAAAGGTAAAAAATGGGTAGAAAAAAAATGTTTTATAGAGAATTGAATTGTCTAGAAATTGTAATTAATTTTGTTTGATTGATATAATTTTTCACCTAAAAAATGTTGAAAGTTTGGTTCCGTTTGACTTCATTTTTTTATGGAAATTGTCTACGAAAGTGATAATTTTTCTACCAATAAATCTAGAATTTGTTTCAATTGTCAAAAAAACTTAAAAAAATACTATACCGAATATCATTCGTTGACTTTGCTTTACATGAAAATTGTCCATTAAAGGGAAATTTTTTTTTACCATTGTTGATAGAATTTTTTTCAATTGCGAAAAAAAAACACCTAAGAACCTAGAAAATTAATTCCAACCAAAACAACAAGAAAATGTTTTATTCCAAAAGATGGAAAAGGTGAAAAAAAATTCGGGGAAAATTTTGTTATCAAGTAGGTGCAAAAGTTGGAAAATCCATGAAAAATTATGGCTATCAAACGAGGCCTAAAAGTTATACTAAATTTGATGTAAAACTAATTTAATTTAAATTTTACATCAAATTTGGTATAGATCATTGAAAATAATTTTACACTAAATTTCATACCAAAATATATTTTGAATTATTTAATTACATATTATATTATTAAAAATGTTAAATTAGAAATTATATTTAGCCCTTGTTTGAGCCATTTTTTCAAAAATTCATTTTTTAAAAAAAATTATTTTCAACCACACATTCTTCAATAAAATAACTTTATACGTAAATAAAAAATATTTTCTTACTTTTTAATCACACATTCTCCAAAAAATCACTATTCAAAAATATATATTTTTTCTTTAAAATGGGGCTCAAACGATATTCTATACAATTAATGATTAATGGATTTGGAGGAAAATTGTCCTTATTGTTATAAACCATCGGGCAACGATGCTTATTTAATTGAGGGTCTCACCTTTTGTTCACAAAAAGTTGATTTTCAGTCGAGAAGCGGGATCACACAAACAAATATTGTAATAGTTAAATTAAAAGGATAAATTCGACGTTGTTATCGTATTTTCCTTATTTTTAAACACACATCCATTCAAACATGCTTAAGTTGTCTGATATATAATGGGATTTCAATGGAAGGGCATGCGTAATGGCATGCTGAAATTGCTTTTATAAAACGTGAAGAAATCACTTTAAATCAACTTCCTATAAAATTAATCTATTTAATATTTACTTGCTTAAATTTATATTAATTTTTCGAAGAACTTTTAAAAACTAATTCACCCCCTATTTGTTAATTATTCTTGGGCTATCAGTGGTTTCTAGGGTGACATTGTGTATCGAAGCTGGTGGTGGTGGTAAGTTTGGGGATGTAGCGCCCCGAGTTCTGTTAACCCGAATTGTCACGTCATCGTCTTTTGCCCCAATTTCATAATCAAAAAATCGCGGAAATAACCTAATTTTGAAATCACATTTGTAATTGAAAACTTCGTCGACAAGTAAACTCATAGGAATTTAAAATTTAAATATCATTTTTTTAGAAATAGCGGAAACGACAAAATGTTATCAATATTCGAATACAAAACTTCAAAATTTAAAAGATTTCGATAGTCAAATTTTCTATGCCACCACTGCCGGATCAATCACGATCGCCTCCGAAGTCTGCAAATATCGTTAAAATAGCAGAGTGAATATTTCGAAAAAATACTAAGTAGACTCATCGCCGATAATTAATTTACAGAATAATTGAATACACACTTATGCAATATACAATGTGATATCATCTTTGATTCATTTTCTTGAAAATCATATACTCTTTAAAAACATGGGATGTAGGTAGTCTTTCTTTCTTGTGCGGATGAAGCACATAAGTTATGCATAACATTCTCTTCTTATCTCATAAGAGATTCTCTTCTTTCTCATGCAATTAAGCATATAAGTTATGGCAAACATAACAATATCATATATCTCATATGATAAATTTGCATCTCATGCATTAAAGCATATAAATCACGTAATCCACATAAAGCATGCAATTATAATTTAAACTAATTAATGGTGGCGAGTCTACCTCAAAATCTCGAGTTTCGTGAAAATGGTTCAAGAAGTAACTTCAATCTCTTAATTGTCCGTACGTTTCGTCTAGCCAATAGAAAATAAGTTTGAATCAGTATTAACTTTAAAGTTTTAAAGTGTTGAAATTAAGTTTAAGGGCTTAATTAAAAATTATTGAAATTGAAATAAATGACTTAGAATGATAAAATAAAGTTTAGGAGCTAAATTGGAAATTTATTAAATCTGAAAATAAACTTTAAGGGCTAAAAATAATAACTTTCATAAGTTTTAGGGACTAAACTGTAATTATAATAAAGCTGGAAATAAAAGTTAAAAATTGAAATAATAACTTTTAATAGTTTAAGGACTAAGATGTAAATATATTAAAGCTGAAAACTGAAATAATAACTTTTAATAGTTTAAGGACTAAGCTGTAAATAAAACTTAAAAGATGAAATAATAGCTTTTAATAGTTTAAGGACTAAACTGTAAATATATTAAAGTTGAAAATAAAATTCAATGGCTGAAATAATAACTTATATAAACTAAGGACTAAATTAAATAAACTTTAGAACTTAAATAAATCAATTAACTAATGTGGGGACCTAAAAGGCAAAAATCAATAATCCAAAATAAATATCTCTCCCTCTCTCTCTTCCCCATTCACGACAGAGACGAGAAAGAGGGAGAGAGTGGCGAGGTAGGGAAGGGGATTTGTCCCCTTCCTCCGTTCTACCACCGCGAAGGCGATGGCGGCGCCGCCGTCGCGTGGTGGCGCCGCGGTGCGTGGTTTGGTGAAAAACCGAGGCTAATGCAAGACTTGGAGTTCGTTTTTCTCGGTGGAAATCGACTGGAAGTAGGTTGGTAGAATAAGGTAAGTCTCTGGGTTTTGTGATTTCTTAGCATTGAGGTCGATTGTGTGTTGATTGAGGTCTCGATTTTGGGCTCGATTTGGGGGCTTTCAGATCTTGTTTTTCAGTTTCGGTTTTTGGTGCAGTGAGGATGTTGGTTTGGGTGTTTGGTTCGATTGGGGATGGTGGTGGTCTCGAATGGTGGTTGGTGGCTGCTTGGATGTTTTGCTTTCGGGTTTGGGGGTTAGTTGGGGCTCGTTGGTGAGTTGGAGTTGTAGTTTTGGTGTTGTTACTTGGGGGTGAAAATGGTTGTTCGTTGGTCTCGGGTTTGGAGGTTACAGCTGCTTTGTCTTGCTGAGTGGAATGTTGGGGTGACTGTGGAGGTGGTGATGGTGTAATGGTGAATGGCAAGTTGCAGTGGCTACTGTGAGTTGGTTACACAGTGTGAGTGAAATGCCGGTGTTTGCAGTGGACTTGGTGTTGGTGATTGTGCTGTAGAATTTGTGGAATCAACAAGTTGTTGATGCTAGAAATGGTTGTTCTAGCATCATCAAGAGTTTTTCCAAAGTCTAAGGGATTGTTGTTGGTGCAAAAATTGATTTTTAGCATCAACATACATCTCCAGTGAACTGAAACAGTGAGCTGAAACCGGGAGAAAAATATCTTACCCAGGGGCTGTTTGGCTTGTGGGAAAATGAGTGAAGAGTGTGAGTGGAGTGGAGTGGGGTATGAATAGTGGTAGGATTAGGGCACAAAACCCTAGACGGGTAATTGGGCCAAAATGTTGGGCTTTCTAATTGGGCTGAAATAAATAATATCCAGTTCTGGGCTCATTTAATTGAGTGTAAGTGAATTGGGCTAAATGAATTAAAATTCAAGGTATTGGACTCATATAATTGGACTATAATAATTGGGCTTATGTAATTGGACCATAAATGTTGGATTTTAAATAATTGGACTTGAATTAAATAAAAATTGGATTTGAATAAAATAATTCGAAATTGATAATAAAATCATTATTCGGGATCAGATTCGATCGAATAGATTTGAAATCAAATTTTACAACGGCTAGACGAACGCGCTTCTCTAGAAAATTAGGGTTAACATTTTAGCGACACGTTTTTCGAGAAAACTAATTTATATAAATAAAAGTTCGCGATCGCTACAACCTTATCCCCTTAAAATAATTTCGTCCTCGAAATTTAAACTTACATGATCTAATATATCTGGATACTTAGCCAGAATCTCTTCCTCTTTCTCCCAGGTAGTTTCATCGTTATCCTGTCTACCCCATTGGACTTTGACTAACAGAATCTCTTTGTTTCTTAAGACATGGACTTTTCTTTCTATAATGCACATAGGTGTCTCCTCATAGGACAGATTCCTCTGAATCGAAATAGTCTGAAAATTTACCACGTGACTTGGATCGTGGATATACTTTCTCAATAGGGAAACGTGAAAAACGTTGTGTACGGTCGATAGCTCGGGCGGCAACGCCAAACGATAAGCCACGTTACCCACTTTCTCTAATATCTCGAATGGTCCAATAAAACGGGGTCATAACTTCCCCCTCTTGCCAAAACGGATAGTTCCTTTCATAGGAGCTACTTTCAAGAATACTTTTTCTCCTATTGCAAACTCCAAGTCTTTTCTCCTTTTATCGGCATAGCTTTTCTGTCTGTCTTGTGCAGCTTTGATCCGCAATTTGATCTTTTCAATAGCTTCAACGGTCATTTCAATTAATTCTGGACCTAAAATTCTCCTTTCACCTACTTCATCCCAATAGACTGATGATCGACATCGTCGTCCGTAAAGTGCCTCATAAGGTGCCATACCAATAGTAGCCTGAAAACTATTATTGTAGGCAAATTCCACTAACGGGAGATGAGTCTCCCAATTACCGCTCAAATCTAGTACACAGGCTCTAAGCATATCTTCTAGTGTCTGAATAGTGCGTTCAGACTGTCCATCGGTTTGGGGATGGTAAGCAGTACTAAAATTTAATTTAGTACCCATCGCTACTTGTAAACTCTTCCAGAATCTCGAAGTAAATCTCGGGTCTCTATATGAGACAATGGAAGCTGGTACTCCATGAAGTCGAACAATCTCTCTAACATACAACTGGGATAACTGATCCACATTGAGAGTCATTCTGATTGGTAGGAAATAAGCTGACTTCGTAAGTCGATCTACGATAACCCAAATAGCGTCATGTCCTTTCACTGATTTCGGTAACCCTGTTACGAAATCCATGGAAATTTTCTCCCATTTCCATTCTGGTATATCCAAAGGATTTAATAATCCTGATGGTCTCTGGTGTTCAGCCTCAACTTGCTGACACGTCATGCATCGAGAGACAAATTTTGCAATGCAACCTTTCATGTTTCTCCACCAAAATGTATTGCGCAAATCACGATACATCTTTGTCCCTCCTGGGTGGCATGCATATGGTGCTGAATGAGCTTCTGTCAAAATCTCATTTTTGATAAGCTCGTCCTTCGGTACACAGAGACGCCCTCTAAATATAAGTGCTTTGTCAGCGGCAATCTCGAAACCTATTCTCTTGCCAGTTCCAACTTCGAATCTGATCTTTTCTAGGAATTTGTCTCCGACTTGAGCCGTCACAATCCGACCTCTCAAATCTGGTTTCACGGTCAGATTTGCCAATCTGATAGGTCCTTGGACTGATGGGGCTCGCACTTCAATCCTTAAATTCTGAAAATCTCGAATTAATTGATCTTGCGTTATTCCCAAAACTGACAACTGTTCGGCGTCCTTTCTGCTCAAAGCGTCGGCAACCTTATTTGCTTTACCCGGGTGGTAAAGAATGGTGCAGTCATAATCTTTTACCAGCTCTAGCCATCGACGTTGTCTCATGTTCAATTCCTTCTGAGTGAAGAAATACTTGAGGCTCTTGTGATCGGTGTAAATCTCACATTTACTACCATACAGATAGTGTCGCCAAATCTTAAGAGCGTGCACTACAGCTGCGAGCTCTAAGTCGTAAGTCGGGTAATTCTTCTCATGTGGCTTCAACTGTCTTGAAGCATAGGCGATCACTTTGCCGTTTTGCATCAATATACAACCTAAGCCGTGTTTGGATGCATCGCTGTAAATAACGAAACCATCAGACCCATCTGGTACAGTCAGCACTGGTGCTGAGACGAGTCTGTCCTTAAGTTTCTGGAAGCTTTGTTCACACTGTTCGGTCCACAGAAACTTAACTCCTTTCCTGGTCAACTGAGTCATGGGACCTGCTATTTTAGAGAAACCTTCTATGAATCGTCGATAGTATCCGGCTAATCCAAGAAAACTTCTCACATCTCCAACATTTGCAGGTGTCGGCCAATTCGTTACACTGTCACTTTAGAAGGATCAACTTCGATGCCTTTGGCTGTAACAACGTGACCCCAAGAAACCTACTCTCTCAAGCCAAAATTCACACTTCTTGAATTTGGCGTACAACTTTTCTGCTCTCAGCGTTTCCAATACAATTCTCAAATGTTCTTCATGCTGTATCGAATCTCCGGAGTAGATCAGTATGTCATCGATAAAAACGATAACGAATTTATCAAGATACTGATGGAAAACTCTGTTCATCAAATGCATAAATATCGCAGGTGCGTTCGTGAGTCCGAAAGACATCACTACAAACTCGTAATGTCCATATCGTGTCCTGAACGCTGTCTTTGGTACGTCCATTGGCGAAACCTTTAACTGATGATAACCAGATCTCAGGTCAATCTTGGAGAAAATAGCTTTGCCTTTCAACTGATCGAATAAGTCCTCGATCCTGGGGAGAGGATACTTATTCTTTATCGTCAACTTGTTAAGTTCTCGATAGTCGATGCACATCCTTATACTTTCATCCTTCTTCTTTACAAACAGAACGGGCGCTCCCCATGGAGATACACTTGGTCTGATGAAACCCTTCTCTAGTAATTCCTCCAATTCCACCTTCAGTTCTTGCAATTTCTTCGGCGCCATACGGTACGGAGCCTTGGAAACCAGGGCAGCTCCTGGTACCAAGTCAAATGCAAAATTCCACTTGTCTATCCGGCGGAGTACCGGGTAGATCATCTGGAAAAAACATCGCCGTACTCACATACTATTGGTACTGATTCTAGGGTAACCTCCTCTATGGGTTTGTCTTGCAAACTAACCAAAAAGCCTTGACAATCGTCATTGGCTAAAAACCTCTTAGCTTGTAAAGCGGAGATAGGGCGAGGAAGTGACTTGATTCTCATCCCATAAAACCTGAATACTTCTTCACCATCCTTGCGAAAAATGACATCTTTCTCGAGGCACAATTGGTGCTGAGCCAATCCAAACTCAGAATAATATCGAGATCTTTCATTCGAATAATATTCAAGTCTGCCTCTAAAACTTGACCATCAAAATCTATTTGTACCGTTTTGACTATCTTATAAGTATCGATAGTACTTCCGGACGGCAAGCTAACCTCGAGAGTACTACCAGTCTCTACTCCTATCAGGTTCAGTCTTTCTAAGCATGCATCTGATATAAATGAATGTGTGGCTCCCGAGTCTATTAGGACATATACAGGTATACCAGAAATAGATAGTATAGCTGTTATCATATCAGAATCCTCGGCTGCATCCATAACAAATACTCTTGATTTCCCTTCTCTGTTCTGGTCCGTGTCTTTGTACTGATTGAAAATTGGAAACTAAACATCATTTCATTTATAACTCAACTTCTCTTAATGATGGTACATAAGTAGGAAGGCATGTATGCCGAACATTTTTTTTTTTTGGGAAATATGTCAAACCTACTCTAGATCCTATATCTCTATTCTCCTTCGGTTATACATGATTCGGCATCGGAAAATTCTTCGAGTGCCGGATCCTCTTCCGGATCTTCCTCTGGGTCTTCTTCCGGATCTTCTTCCAGGTCTTCCTCTGGGTTTTCCTCGGGGTCTTCCTCGAGTTCATCCCCGGGTACTAGCCCATCTCCTTGCCCAAGTTCGGGCTCGAGCTCGGGCATTGGCTCGGGTTCTGGCTCCCCTTCGGGTGCAACCCCAAAGCGGTACTCAAAATACATGGGCCAGTATGCCACAAATCTCACGCAAAAGGTGTCATATTCAACCTCTACATTAGGTGACACCATTGCATCTATGTATATGCTGCGAGCTACCCCCGCGTAGTCGGCCCAGAAGGTCGATAGTAAAAGATGGATCGATCGGCGATCATTAGTCACATAGCCATGTTGTATGGCCCGATCACGTACAATGTTTAGTTGCTCTATGTGTGGGGCTATAGTCCAATCGAGTCTGGGCCTGAATTGATCGTTGTCTCTTGCGGCTTGTTCCGCGTCACTTCGTGCATTTCTACAAATGGGTGCCATGTCCTAAATCAATTATGCAAAGTCCAATTATACGGGTTATTAATCTCTCTTAGTTAAAATTATGAGGACGTAAAAATTTAAAAATTCTTGTAAATTATGCACAAACTCTTTCTTTCTCTCTAATCCGGATACATTTCTTTCTCTTTTTCTAAATCTTGTAAATCGTAAAACAAGTATCCGAATAAAATAACATTAAACTTCATAAACTTCTTTTACCTTCGGAGTCGGCGGATCGAATGATGGCAGTGGCGACTTTCATAATAATAATAATAATAATAATAATAATAATAATAATAATAATAGTAAGAAAAATCTCTTTGAAAATTTTCTCTTTTTTTTTTTTGAAAATTTGCCAGTCTACAGAAACGCAGACCGGCTCTGATACCAGCTGTAGCGCCCCGAGTTCTGTTAACCCGGATTGCCACGTCATCGTCTTTTGCCCCAATTTCATAATAAAAAAATCGCGGAAATAACCTAATTTTGAAATCACATTTGTAATTGAAAACTTCGTCGACAAGTAAACTCATAGGAATTTAAAATTTAAATATCATTTTTTTAGAAATAGCGGAAACGACAAAATGTTATCAATATTCGAATACAAAACTTCAAAATTTAAAAGATTTCGATAGTCAAATTTTCTATGCCACCACTGCCGGATCAATCACGATCGCCTCCGAAGTCTGCAAATATCGTTAAAATAGCAGAGTGAATATTTCGAAAAAATACTCAGTAGACTCATCGCCGATAATTAATTTACAGAATAATTGAATACACACTTATGCAATATACAATGTGATATCATCTTTGGTTCATTTTCTTGAAAATCATAGGCTCTTTAAAAACATGAGATGTAGGTAGTCTTTATTTCTTGTGCGGATGAAACACATAAGTTATGCATAACATTCTCTTCTTATCTCATAAGAGATTCTCTTCTTTCTCATGCAATTAAGCATATAAGTTATGGCAAACATAACAATATCATATATCTCATATGATAAATTTGCATCTCATGCATTAAAGCATATAAATCACGTAATCCACATAAAGCATGCAATTATAATTTAAACTAATTAATGGTGGCGAGTCTACCTCAAAATCTCGAGTTTCGTGAAAATGGTTCGAGAAGTAACTTCAATCTCTTAATTGTCCGTACGTTTCGTCTAGCCAATAGAAAATAAGTTTGAATCAGTATTTCGAACTTTAAAGTTTTAAAGTGTTGAAATTAAGTTTAAGGGCTTAATTAAAAATTATTGGAATTGAAATAAATGACTTAGAATGATAAAATAAAGTTTAGGGGCTAAATTGTAAATTTATTAAATCTGAAAATAAACTTTAAGGGCTAAAAATAATAACTTTCATAAGTTTTAGGGACTAAACTGTAATTATAATAAAGCTGGAAATAAAAGTTAAAAACTGAAATAATAACTTTTAATAGTTTAAGGACTAAGATGTAAATATATTAAAGCTGAAAACTGAAATAATAACTTTTAATAGTTTAAGGACTAAGCTGTAAATATATTAAAGTTGAAAATAAAACTTAAAAGATGAAATAATAGCTTTTAATAGTTTAAAGACTAAACTGTAAATATATTAAAGTTGAAAATAAAATTCAATGGCTGAAATAATAACTTATATAAACTAAGGACTAAATTAAATAAACTTAAAACTTTAGAACTTAAATAAATCAATTAACTAATGTGGGGACCTAAAAGGCAAAAATCAATAATCCAAAATAAATATCTCTCCCTCTCTCTCTCTTCCCCATTCACGACAGAGACGAGAAAGAAGGAGAGAGTGGCGAGGCAGGGAAGGAGATTTGTCCCCTTCATCCGTTCTACCACCGGCGAAGGCGATGGCGGCGGCGCCGTCGCGTGGTGGCACCGCGGTTCGTGGTTTGGTGAAAAACCGAGGCTAATGCAAGACTTGGAGTTCGTTTTTCTCGGTGGAAATCGACTGGAAGTAGGTTGGTAGAATAAGGTAAGTCTCTGGGTTTTGTGATTTCTTAGCATTGAGGTCGATTGTGTGTTGATTGAGGTCTCGATTTTGGGCTCGATTTGGGGGCTTTCAGATCTTGTTTTTCAGTTTCGGTTTTTGGTGCAGTGAGGATGTTGGTTCGGGTGTTTGGTTCGATTGGGGATGGTGGTGGTCTCGAATGGTGGTTGGTGGCTGCTTGGATGTTTTGCTTTCAGGTTTGGGGGTTAGTTGGGGCTCGTTGGTGAGTTGGAGTTGTAGTTTTGGTGTTGTTACTTGGGGGTGAAAATGGTTGTTCGTTGGTCTCGGGTTTGGAGGTTACAGCTGCTTTGTCTTGCTGAGTGGAATGTTGGGGTGACTGTGGAAGTGGTGATGGTGTAATGGTGAATGGCAAGTTGCAGTGGATACTGTGAGTTGGTTACACGGTGTGAGTGAAATGCCGGTGTTTGCAGTAGACTTGGTGTTGGTGATTGTGCTGTAGAATTTGTGGAATTAACAAGTTGTTGATGCTAGAAATGGTTGTTCTAGCATCATCAAGAGTTTTTCCAAAGTCTAAGGGATTGTTGTTGGTGCAAAAATTGATTTTTAGCATCAACATACTTACATACATCTCCAGTGAACTGAAACAGTGAGCTGAAACCGGGAGAAAAATGTCTTACCCAGGGGCTGTTTGGCTTGTGGGAAAATGAGTGAAGAGTGTGAGTGGAGTGGAGTGGGGTATGAATAGTGGTAGGATTAGGGCACAAAACCCTAGACGGGTAATTGGGCCAAAATGTTGGGCTTTCTAATTGGGCTGAAATAAATAATATCCGGTTTTGGGCTCATTTAATTGAGTTTAAGTGAATTGGGCTAAATGAATTAAAATTCAAGGTATTGGACTCATATAATTGGACTATAATAATTGGGCTTATGTAATTGGACCATAAATGTTGGATTTTAAATAATTGGACTTGAATTAAATAAAAATTGGATTTGAATAAAATAATTCGAAATTGATAATAAAATCATTATTCGGGATCGGATTCGATCGAATAGATTTGAAATCAAATTTTACAACGGCTAGACGAACGCGCTTCTCTAGAAAATTAGGGTTAACGTTTTAGCGACACGTTTTTCGAGAAAACTAATTTATATAAATAAAAGTTCGCGGTCGCTACAGGGGAAGTGGCAGATTAGGTGATTTTTTTGTTTTGTTTTTTTTTTCTTGATTTTATTTGATTTTTTATAATATGGAATTAACTAAGTTACTATTTTACTCTTATAAAATTTGGTCAAAATCAATTTTTTTGGATGAATTAACGGTCAAATGGACGTTTTCATCCATTTGGACCCAACTGTATATTTTTGAAAGGTTAGGAACATTCGTTGACATAAATTGAATGTTAGGGTAAAGTTTTCAAAATTTGAAAATATTAGGGACCGTTCCTACAATTTTTCCTTGTTTATATAATGCTTGTACACAACTTTGTGCACAAAGCCTCTTAGCTTCTTGACATTTTTTTAGTACGTGAGTAGTCTTGAAACTTGAAAAAGGATTCTTAAACTTTTGTTTGTCTGTCCAGGCGGCCACTTAGGCTACCATTATGCTTTTCGTCGATGATGTTGAGACTATCGTTAAAATTTATACCATTGAAAATAATTTTACACTAAATTTTATACCAAAATATATTTTGAATTATTTAATTCCAAATTATATTATAAAAAAATTGTTTAATTAGAAATTATATTTAGCCCTTGTTTCAGCCATTTTTTCAAAAATTCATTTTTTAAAAAAACTTATTTTTAACCACATATTTTTGAGTGAATTACCTATTTAGTCACTGAACTTTCGGCCATGCACGCAAGGGGTCGCTGAACTTTCAAAATAACGCAATTAGTCACTGAACTTTACAATTTGTCATCCCATCGGTCACCGAGCTAACGTCCGTTGAAAAATTTGACGAAATTTCCACGTGGCATGACAAATCCTTTAATTTAGCCAACTCATCAAAATTGCTATCTACGTGGCATCTCCATCTTTGTTAAACACGTTTTTTTTAAATTGCAAATTTTAATAAACCCATCAGTTGCCAATTGATCCCCCAAATCGAACCCACAAACCCTTCTCCCCCAATTCATCAAAATCACCACGATTCAATTCACTCCCGATTTGAAGCTACCCCCACCACGATTCCCCACCATGATTCGACCTCAACGTAGCCCCAAAATACATCAGGCCGAATAGCAGAAGCAACGAGGGACTATGGGTTTCTTGGCTGAAATTTCAAGGTTGGGGAGATTCAAGCACAGAAGTTTGGTGGGGTTAAGAGGTTAGTGCAAGAAAGAGACGGGCATCCTCATTTTGGTATATGATTACATGGAAAATGAAGAACCATGGATATGAGCCCAATGAGGTTACTTGCTGGTTGTGTGCAAAATGGAGATATTGAAACTGGGCGTCGGATGTTTGATGATATGTCAAGCCGAAGTTTGAGCTCATGGAATGCTCTACTTTCAGGCGATTCACAGAACAAGCACCATAGGGAGGCAACGATGTTTGTCATTGAAATGCACGTTTTTGAAACTGGGCGTTAGATGATTGATTTCTATCTTACTGCACGTTTGTATTCCAAGTGCAGTAAGATAGAAATTGCAAAACACATTTTTGATGGCCTGTGGTGTATTCTATTTGCACGATGGATGGGAAGCCAAAGTGTTAAATTGAATATGGAAGCAGATGAGAATTGAAGAATTGGAGGTCATGTGTGGGACGTTTCTGCATTTCGTGCAAATTAGTGAGCTTCAGGTTATATGCATCTGGCAAGACTCCGAGGCTGAAGCTGATGAGGCAGTTGACAAAGTCCGAGTTTCAACTGATGTTTTGAGGGGGTTGAATGCAGCCAGTTCTGGGATTGCATGGGACCTACTGTGTAGTTTTTTTGTACAATGTTTAGAGCAGGAAGTGTAGTGATGCTAGATGTTTAGAGCTGCAAATGTAGTGATGCAGTGTAGTTTTTTTGGTGGTGTGTTTGATGTTTAGTAATTGGATAATTGCATTCTGTTTATAATGTGAGTATTTGAAGTTGTTATACTTTATTGAATGTTGAAATGCTGTTAAGTCACATAAGATGGAACCAATTATTAAAGAGTAAAGCATATGACAACCAAGATAGAATTACACCAAATCATTCATTTCATTATTTATATACTTTGTACAACCGCTAGGATAACAAAACAAATTTCTGTGAGTGCTTCAGAAATCAAAAAACAAAAGGTAGTGTGCACATCAACAAACCATCAGTCTGCACTAAACATTAACAAAAACTTCCAATCATCTAGCATCACTACACTACCTACAATATACATTGGTGTACAAAATAAATACATTGCAGGCCCCAATGAATCCCAGAACTGGCTGCATTCAAAAAACCCCCTTGAAACTTTGTCAACTGTCCCCAAGTGCTTGACCCTCAACGTCACCTCCGCTTGTGACAACTCCCGTCAATGTCTTCGTGTTATGGTAACGTTTGTTATGACCCTTCTCCTTGCAAAAAGAACACGTCATAACCACTCTCCCCTTCTTACTTGTATGCACTTGTGACTGTGATTGAGAAGCTACGGTTTCTTCGAATCCCTTGCGTCTTTTCTTTTTCGTTCGTCCCTTACTTGCTTTATACCATGGTGGAGGAATTACAACAACTCCACCAGTTCGAGGTCACAAATCTTGACCATTGATGGGATGTATCACATGTTCGTATGTCCACATATATGTTTCAACCAAAAACCATTTCGACACGTAAGCTTGTATGTCATGACCTCTATCCAAGATGCAAGTGATCGCATGTGGACAAGGAATCCCAAAAATCTGCCATCTTCTACATGCACATGTTTGATTCTCCATATCAACTACAAACTCCCCATACCCACATTCAACTTGATATTGATGAACACCATCCCATCGCAATAAACATTCACGGGCTGCATCCCTATACTTTTCTAATTTTTTTTTGTATTTTGGGGCATATGAGCTTGTTATAGTTTCTTAGCTTATCCCGCCTTACGTGGATTCGATGCATCAATTTGTTTTGAATCCCAATCAACATTGTGAGTATGGATTTCTCTCTGTCTTCCAAAATGAAGTTGTTGAAGACCTCACATAGGTTATTAAGAAGCATTTCACACTTTAAATGTTCCGAGAAATGAGATCTACTCCATTCATTTGGGGGTCTTTCCATCAACCATCCATGTGCCTCTTTGTTTACATTTTCAATCTTCTCCATCCAATACTTGAATGATCCTAAGTGGCTTGACTTTGCTGCACCCCACAAATAATTTTTCAACTGCTTACCCTTGAAGCCCTCAGTAAAAAAATTATGGTACATATGCCTAACACAAAACCTATGTTCTGTTTCCGAAAATAATTCAGCCACAACATTTATCAGTCCTTTTTGTCTATCACTCATGAAGGTAATGGACATCCAATTCTCCATTGCCAGATCCTCAGACAACAACATCAGAAACCATCGCCATGAACTAGTATTCTCTTTCTCAACAACCGCATAAGCAATTGGATATGTACAATCGTTGGCGTCTACCCCAATTGCTGCTAAAAGTTGACCTCCGTATTTTCCTTTTAGAAAACATCCATCTATACCAACAAAACGCCTATACCTTTGAATAAAACCCCGCTTACATGCATCTATCCAAACATAGATACCCCTGAACTCATTTTCCACTCGGGAAATGATCACAATAGATCCGGGATTTGTTCTCCTCAATTCATCAGCATAACAACCTAGTAATGCAAATTGTCCGACGTCATTCCCTTTTATTAGAACTTTGGCATATTTCCTAGTATTCCATGCAACTGTCCTCGTAATATGAACTCCCAAATATTTTCGCACCCTACTTCTAAAATGTTTCGTCTTCCATAAAAGATCAGCTCTAAAATCCTCTAAGTAATAATCGGCAAGCCACTTAAAAGTAACGTATTTATTCTTATGCACCTTCAAGCAAGTATGGTCAGGGTAATATGTTTTTATTTGGACCGTGTCTTGACCCTGTAGCTTAGATGCCCACAACTTCCACGGACAACCTTCCTTACAAACACAATTGACTCTTTCCTTATCATTTCGCTTGAAAATCGGTTCAACCCTATTGAAGACTGTATGATTTCTAACTGCGGATTTCAATTCCTCAAAAGAACCAAACAATAAACCTATCTGCAGCTCAGGATTTCCCTTTCCAAGAACAAATTCAGAGAAACTAAGTTTACCAATATTTTTCCTCTGATTCTGAACCGCTTCCAATTTCCAGCTCTTCAGAGGATGCATTCGATGAGCTATCATAGTCCTCCTCAACTTCATTATGCAGATTGCTACGCATACCAAGTTCTATCCCTTCACTCACATTACAGTCAAACAATAAATCGTCGTCGTCACACACATCTTGTTCGGAGTCAATGAAGTCTGGATCGTCGTCTACCTCGTCGACTGCAAGAGTAAGAGCAGCAAGATAAATACAAATACAAAAGTTGCAAAATATCTGTAACATTTGAACAAAATGCAGCATAAACAAACTATTCTTCTCTCTCTATTCTTCTTCTGCTTTCAGTATCATTCTTCTCCTTTAGTCAAATTAATTCGTATCATCAAAAAATTAATTTTAGACGATTCTTTACGACCGATTTTACCTATCGATCGTTGCTTGCCGTTAGCCTTGGTGGAGTGCTCGACTTGGGGACAGCTTCTGCGATTTAGCCTGTAGTATTTGGAGGTAGCTTCGAATCGCTATCTACGGATTTTGTGGGGGGTTCGTGGTGGCGGTGATTTGAGTTGGGGAAGTGAGAAACGGATTTGGGGGGAGTGAGAGACGGGTTTTAGTTTATTGAGTGAATTGTTTTTTTTTTTTTTTTGAAAAAAAGGTGTTTAACAAAGATGGAGATGCCACGTAGATAGAGACTTTGATGAGTTGGCTAAATTAAAGGATTTGTCATGCCACATAAGCTGCCACGTGGAAATTTCGTCAAATTTTTCAACGGACGTTAGCTCGGTGACCGATGGGATGACAAATTGTAAAGTTCAGTGACTAATTGCGTTATTTTGAAAGTTAAGTGACCCCTTGCGTGCATGGCCAAAAGTTCAGTGACTAAATAGGTAATTCACTCCATATTCTTCAATAAAATAGTTTTATATGTAAATCAAAAATATTTTCTTATTTTTTAACCACACATTCTCCAAAAAATCATCATTCAAAAATATTTTTTTCTTTAAAATAGGGCTCAAACAAGGACTTAATAAATTAAAATATTGCATTTATTAATAAATTTTAAAAATAACACATTATAAAAATTACATTGAAAGCACAAGAAAATTACATTGATTGAATATCGAGGAGAAAATAAAATTTTACTAAAACATTTGAATTCCATATCAGATCCAAGACCTTCCGGAATCTAAATTGTTGTTTTAGTTAAATGTTGTATTGCACTTTAATTTATATTTTTAATATATTTATATTGTTTTGGTGCTAATTTATTAATTATCAACTTTGTAACTTTTGACTTTTTATTGTTGAAATATTTATTACTTATTAATTGATTAAAACCCATCACTTTAAATTAATTATAAATCAATTAAAATCAATTAATACTAAAATATTAAAAGATGATATATTGTTAAGTATTGCACAAAATTTGGTGTAACACTTTTCATTATACTATATTCTCCACTATATTTGGGGTCTTACTGAAGAAGGTTTTACACCAAATTTGACCCCTAATTGGAGATGTGTAACCATTCCTCTATGATATTGGGATTGATCGTATTCAATTGACCATAAATAACAACTCTTTTATTATAACTGAATCAAATGGACCTCAGTGTCACATATCACTACCAAGGCCAAAAATATTCTTCACATGTAACCACAGTTTGGTTGAGGCCAGTAATAAAGTGGAAATTTGATTTTTAAAATGCTATCAAAAAATTTCACAGGGCACGACAATCAACATTTCACGTTATCTTCAATTATCAATTATACTAATGTGCCTTGTAATTGTCTCACCAGAGAGATTTTCCCAATTAAATGTAATTCAGTGGCAAAACGATGTTCTATCCAATTGATGAAATATGGCCTAACTCGGCATGAGCTACCTAAAACATGACTCTAACCTGATCCATTTTACACCTTTAGGCAATCGAGCCATATGCCTCATTAGAAACTTCCCTTGTTAAGTTGATTTGGGCTTTATATAGGAGAGTATAATTGTCATTTTATGTTAAAAATTGATGAAAATGATGTTTTGCGCAAAAAAAAATACAAAGGTAGGAACGTTCTGCACCAAAAAATCAAATGTAGGGACGTTTTCCACAAAACCCGTCATAGGTAGGGACGTTTTGCGCTAATTACCCTTTCAAATAAATGTAACTTTAGACATTGAGGGATGAATCTAAGGACATTGCATGAGTCAAGGATCCTATGGGGAGGTTCAAAATGGTGAAGGATGAAGTGGGACTGATCAAGGCCCCAACATGCTTTCTTGCGATCGCCCACATCTTTTAGGAAACTGGGGCGCAACAAGCAGGTGATCAGCTTGTGTCGCTTTTTTTTCCTTGTTTACCCCTAGGATGTCAAAAAAACTCGTCGGCTTGGGTTCGGCTCGGAATAAGCTCGAGCCGAGCTGGCTCATGGCTCAGTTCCACTAAGCCCCATTTTGGGGCTTCGGCTCGAGCCCGAGCTGGCCTCTTAATAATGAAATAAAAAAAAAAATACGTTGCACAAATGCAGGCAGCTAAGTAACACGCGACAAAAAAAACCCAAGCCGGCCCGGCTCGGCCCGCTAAGGCTTGAGCGGATTTTTTTTGGCCGAGCTCGGGCCAAAAAAGTCCCAAACCTTTTTGGCTCAAGTCGAGCTCGAGCTTTGAGTTTCGACTCGTGGGTTGGGTTGGCTTGGCTCGACTTGTTGACATGGCTATTTACACCCCAATTTTGGTTATGTAACTTTCAATTCAAAAGGTTGTCTTATATGAAGTGTTGTTACTCTTGTGAAGAGTTGGGAGTTTCTTTACCGTTATCTTCTCCATTTCTCTTACCTTGGATCGAACCACTTTTGGTGTATTCATTTTTTCCTTGAATATTATTTGTACTTCATCACACTGCAGAAATAAAATATTTACTTCGAGTTAGAATTCTTTGTTCTTAGGTGTTTGGATTGTCTTCTTGTGTGTAGAATGCAAACAACGTATAACGGCTTAATTGCATCCGAAGACATATTTGCATTCAAGTGTGCATCACGGTTTAATGAGAGCAAATATCGCCTTAAGGAAAGCGATATTCATAACGTGCCTTTAAGTCAGTTATGGTTTAGTTAGTGTTTGTGCGATTTTCAACTGTTCTTTCGTCTACATATATTCTTACACCCGCATTGGTGAATCTCCACCAATAGTCGCTGCCCAAGATTTGACGAACAAATTCAAAGGTCAAAAGTCTTCTTAGATGAGAAAGTAAGAGGAGACTATTCAATAGACATTGAAGTTTACAATACTTTTCCTTCAATTCGTCCTATGATAAGCCGGAGGGTACCGAGTGACCAATTCATCATTAAGAGCATTAACCCAAAAACCATTAAAAAAAAAAAAAAAGTAGTGATGAGAACTTGATAATCGGTTCATTGCAATTCATACTTTCGAATTCCTTTCAAATCTATACTTGAAAGTTGGTTATTTAGGATTCCCACCCCCACCCCCATAGACCCCTTCCAATAGGGGAGCACTCGAGATTTAATTTCGGGGCAAGTAGCGTGGTTTGGTACTAAATCATATCAAGTAGAATAAAATAATTAAATTTTGATTCATACGCGAAAGTCTTTTGAGTAAATATTCGAGTACGCGTACAAATCACTTTTCCAGCCTGTTCCATGGACCCCCGCCAACAAATGGGTGGCAGGCTAACCACATGGCTTCATCAGCAAATCCAAATTCCACAGGACCTAACATGGTCCCACTCAACAAGTTGTATGTGCTGAAAAAACGAGGATAGGTCATCTGTTAATATATGGTTATAAAACTATAAATTCGTGTATACTTAAACGCAACATCATAATTAATTAGAAAATAGATAAGAATCACTATTGTAATATATAATATTGATTAAACCTTTCTAGAGATATTAAAGTAGACAAAAATTAAATGTGTATACGATGTACATTATTTTGTACTATGTAGTTAACGTGTCTTGGTTCGTTAAAATGTCATATTTCTAGAGTAGCATTTGCACGTACAACGAATATATATAGGTATATGATTATTTAATTTGATATTTTGTGATTTTTTCGTCCATTTTTTAAAACATATGTTACAAGTGAGTCAACTTCCAACGTCCTCGTCAATCTGTAAAGTCGTAAGATTATGTATGAGAGATGACGTTTGTCTTGTGTCTTGTCGAAAGAATAAATATATTGATGCCTTGACAATAAGGAAGTAGCTGCTTACACTTGAAAAGGGCAACATTATTGGTTTTAATTTTTTTTTTTTTTTTAATCTATATTCCAACTTGTTTTGAGCAATTAAAGTGACCTAAAGACCCTTTTGGCGTAAAGATTATTTTTCTTTCAAAATCTTAACCCTATAAATTATTTAAAGAACATCACTCATAGCCCTCTGCCCCAAATGTCTTTCCCCTCATACCTAACCACGACAATATCACAAATAAATTGAGTATTTTATGAATGTTGAAAGATGCCAAATTCACGTGTAATCACACCTAATGAACTTAATTATGTATATTTAGAGAGGTTGGTAGCTACTGTCTTAATATTTTTACGTTAATTTTAATATTAAAAAAAAAAAAAAAAAAACTCAAAGAATACTCTGTCAATCAAGAGAGTGCACCACATTATGCAAAGAGGTTGCATTCGATATTTGAAAACGAACTCTACAATTATGATGACCATACGCTCCATTTCACGGCGATGAACAACCATTGTGAAACCTGTGTTCCTCGTTGTGCAGTACACCATTTTCAGAAACTAGTTAGAGTTGAGCGTACGTTGCACGATATTCTGAAATATTTTATAAGTACTGTGAAAGTGATATTTGACTCTCAATTTACCCTTTTGATTTAAATATGAGGGAGATAAAATCCCATAAAAATAAATGTTAATTATTACACATGCACATAGACAGCGAAATACATATTTGAATGTGAGTATTAAAAATATAACTAAATGCATAAATGAATATGGATGGTAAATACACACTGGCGGACCGGGGGTCGCGTGATCCAAAAATTTTGAGATTTTTTTTATGAAGTCCCGTTAGGTATTGATTGAAATATAAAATTTGAATTTAAAACAATGTTAACAATATTTAATGGAATCCATAACTTTTCAACTTTTATAAAAAAAATTATTAAAAATCTAATTTTAATCCCCACTAAAAAGGGTAAAATCACAAAAAAAAAAAAAAATGATTTTTTCTATTTTCTCTTGTCCTCTCTCCCTCTCTCTCGCCCTTTACCAAACTGTTAACCGACCTAATTTTTTAAAATTTGTTTACAATTTCTCTATAAATTATTACATCAACTACAAATCTTAACTTTTCAATCAAATTTGTAACTAATTAAAGTCTAAATTTGCATTTTCTCCCATCAAATTGTGTATATAGAATGAGTCTGAACTAATTATATCCAATTTGACTTGTATTTAACGAATTGTGTTTATTTGATTGATTGTTGATATTAAATATTGGTTATATGTGTTTCTTTTGATTACTTGAATTGATTGTTTGTATCAAATACAATGTAAATTTTTTTAAAGTAAATATGTATTTTTTTGTTAGAGTAAATATTAATAAATGACCTTCGAAATCAAATGGATGAAAATGATGAGCAAAATATTAATGGAGGAGTGTTTTTTTAAATGTAAATATGTATTTTCTCGGGTCAAGTATGAGTCATTCAAAAATCAAGAACAAATTATTTCATCTGTATATGATTGGATTGTGCCCCCTAATTCAAAATATACGCGCCCGCCCCTGCAAATACGATACAGGAATTAACATGAATATTAATTAATTTAAATTTAAAATCGATGAATATATATGTGATAATAAATGTTAATTTATTTATATTAAACGAATATAATTTAATGTTCAATTAAGTGAATCTGGATGCTAATTAGCATACGTGAATAATAAATTGCATTTTTTGTAAAATTTTTTATTAATATTAATTAAATGATTGTGAATGTTAATGTCAATGATATGGATGTGAATGTGAAATTCTAAATAATATTAATTAAATGCATTTGAAAGTTAATTAATTAAGAATTAATTTTGTATTTATTACAATTTATAAATTAAATACATATTGAAAAACGAAAAGTAAGATATTATTGAAATAATTGAATTGTGGTATGACTATAATTGTTCAAAAAATAATTCTCATTTGATGTGACATTTAATATATTAGTCAGAGTCGAACGTGCATTGTACGATATTCTGAAATATTTCATAAGTGCCGTAAAAGTAATATTTGATACTAATTCGTTAGAAGGATTTGATGAATCTCAAACAAATTAAAGAAAATAAAATCTAAGATAGAAATTTAAGAGAAGAAAATTATATTATCAAAACTCAACTTCTATGATTCAATTTTTTATGATGATGAAATACTACAAATGAACAACATTTTTATACTACATCGGCACATAAGAATTAATTACTAATACATTAATTTAAATACCCATTAAAATTCCTAAATATATTAATAGAAATAAATTCATTTATAATAACTCTAAATTAATGTAGAACAAGATTTGTCAAGTTAAAATTCATTGAATTTAGATTAATGTAAATGTTAATTAAATCTATAATTCATAACACTAAATTCATATATGACAATGATTTTGTAGTATTTATTACACACCGAAAAATAAAAAAAAGTAAGATATTATTAAAATAACTGAATTATATTATGGTTAAAATCGATGTTATATAAAATATATTATGGATTATAAATTATATCCAAAAAAATTTAGGGTTAATTTGGTGCTTTATGTTTTGTTTATTCAACACCAATCTATGTGACATTAAGGGTGTGTTTGATTGATTTTATTTTTCATAAAAGATTTTATTCTATCACTAAAGTTCATACTTTTGGGATGTTTGATTGACTTTTTTTATTTTTTCATGAAAAAGGATTTTTTTTTTTTTAAGTTAGTCACGTAACCATTTTTTTTCTCAAAAACAAGAAAAATATTTTCTTTAGAGATGGGAAATTTTTTATTTTCCAAGACAATTCATTCTCTCTCATCTACGCTACCTACCAATAGAAGATGTACAATTATAACATTTTCTACTTTGTAAATTAATCCAATCAAACACATTTAATTAATAATTTTTATGCAATTGCATATAACTTATTTTCTTTCCATGTAAATTTAATTTTTGTAATCAAACATACCACGAGTGATTCTACATTTTATTAGTTTAATTAAAGAAGTCATATGATTTTACATTTAAATGAATCTATCATTTAATATCATATAATTGCTATTTAACACCAGTCACCCGTGTGGATGAATATCATTATTCATCATTTAATTATAACTCTCATTTAATATGTGTTTGAGCCACATTACTTTGGAATGTAGGGCCCGTTCGGTAGGGATTAAAATCAAATTAAAATTGAAAAATTAGTCGTTATTGTTGACTTTTATTAGATGAGTGAGACCCAATAACGACCATATTTTCAATTTTAATCTCTACCAAACGGGGTCGTATTCTGAAATAGTATATTGATGGAAAATGTATAGTTGAAAAAGAAGAAAAAGTTATTGATGTGATGAAAAATATTATTTTATTGAAAATTTTGTGATTGAAAATGAGTAAAAAAAAATGAAAATAAAATTTTTAATATGTACCAAACATGGACTTAATGTTAAATTATTACCAGACCGATATTTTAACATTAATAATGTTAAATATCATTAACCTTGAGGGGTTACTCAATTGGTCAGACCTTGAGTTTGCTCCTCAATAATCATCAGTTCGAGTCCCCTCAGGGCTACTGAGGTGAGTATTTGACCGTTAACTTGAGAACCTCGTGAAATTAGTCGAGGTGCGCGCTAATTGACCCGAACATTCACGGTTATCAAAAAATAAAAAAATGTTAAATATCATTACTCATTTTTATGACATTAGACATTTAAAAACAAAGAGCAAGACAATTTCATAGGAAAAAGAGTTGGCATTAATTAATGGGATGACTCTCTCGTAACACATTTATTTATTCAACGTTCTATATGTTGTTGAAAATAAATATTCTCGACTTAATTCGACTATACAACATATTTACACTAATTCCTAGGCTCGATCGATAAAATCTATCACGTGTAGAATCATGATTGGTGACAATATTTATCATAATTAAATTGATAATTTGTATGGTTAGACGCGTTGATGCAAGAGCTTTCCACCTAACAAACAAAAAATGCAATTAAAAAATGTATTGGTAGGTTGTAAGTTAATTATTTTATATAATTCTTCATGTGTTTGCCCTTTAATCTTCTGACTTGATATAATTAATTATAATGTTTAAAAGGGGAAAAAATAGTTGTCTCATTTGTTATAATTTTACTTAATTAAATGCTTAATTTTTGCCACCAAATGCACGTCATGTCTTCTATTGTTGATGAAGGAGTTATTTCCCTTTTACAGGCACGTTTGACGTGACTTTTGAAAAGTTAAAAAGAGTTTTTGAGATTCAAAAATTATTTTTGGACACGTTTGATTAATTTTATGAAAATATTTTTGGTAATTAGAAAAGTTTGTAGAGAAAGTTAACATATTGTAACTTCATCTGAATTTCATTCAAAAGCACTTCTACGTGAAGTCAAAAGTCATGTCAAACAGGTCAATACTCGTCTTAACTCTCAACTATGTTGTGAATTTTGACAATCATAAGTTTTAAATTTTTAAGATGTGTTAAGTTTCATTCGAAACTCAAGTATTATCATCTATCACGAAAGATAAACACACTAAAAATAAAATTGATCGATTATTGGAACGAGGTGGTTACGCCAACCGTGTGCATTTCGAGACGCAAGTGAAATAGAGTTAGTCACGTGTATGGTCGAGCTGTAGTCACGAAATCAGCCGAGGACGATGAAAAGGCAACTTTGTGGAAGTAAGTCGCAACACAGTTTAAAAAGAAATATAAAAAATAATAGGGTTCATGGGCGGATGTACGGGGACTGGGTGGGGCTCCCCAGCTCATTTAGTTTTTCAGGAGTGATTTTTTTTTTTTTAAATGTAAAACAGTTTTTTTGTGTGTATAATTACAAAAATACCCTTAAAATTAGGGATGTTTTGAAAAATCATGCGAAAGGTTTTTAGGAAGTAAAAAATATTGTGTAAAATGAAAAAGTGACACAACGTCACTTTTTTTTTATATAAAAATTGTCACTTTTTTTAAAAAGTGACAAAACTAAAAAAAAGTGGCACACACACTCAAAAAGTGACACAAACTAATAAAAAAGTGACAAAACTAAAAAAAAAAGTGACAATGTTTTGAAAAATCATATGAAAAATTTTTAGGAAGTAAAAAATACTCTGTAAAATGAAAAGTGACACGATGTCATTTTTTTTATAAAAATTGTCACTTTTTTTACAAACTCAAAAAAAGTGACAAAACTAAAAAAAAAAAAGTGACAAAACTAAAAAAAAAAAAAGTGACACGCATTAAAAAAATGATATAAACTCAAAAAAGTGACACAAGCTCAAAAAAAGTGACAAATATCAAAATAGCATCATCCATTTGTGCAGCACTAGTAATCATGTTATTAAAATAATCTGCACGTTCAGACCAATTCACATGTGAATATGTTAAGAAAATATAACATATTATTTCATTTTCTTATCTTCTTAAAATATGACAAAAAACTAAAAAAAAGTGACAAAATTCAAAAAAGTGACAAATTCAAAAAGATGGCACAAATTAAAAGAAGCTACACAGATTAAAAAAGTGATAGACAATAAAAAAAGTGACAAAAACTAAAAAAGTGACGTGAACTTCTAAAAATAGAATTGTTGTACAAGACTTGTGAATAACTGAGCTGATGCCTTCAAATCAAACAAACTTGTCCTAAGAATATCATCAAAAAATTTGCTCTCTGTTGAAAGGCTATGTATTTGCCTAACTTGACTAGGTTTCCAACTTCTGCCAACCCCGAAAGAAAGAAAGCTAGCAATTCAATGAAACGATAATGGAGTTTGCCTGCTGGGATTTCTTTGTAGAGCCAATGACCTCCGCTTCTTCTGAAATTGAAAAAAGGGTAGGTCTCCAAGGCACTGCTTTATGGTTGCAACGTCACTCTCAGCTTCTAATAGAGATAGGCAATACTCCTATGATCCAGAGAGCACAAGAACAAACTCTAGTTGCTCGGATCTGATAAAAAGTATCCAGAAGCCTGGTGACGAAGAGCTGAGGTAGAGTTTCACCATTCAGCAAAAGCATAATTGTGTTTTCATGGCATGAATTTTAGCAGGAACATTGTTCCCTTCAAGTGTCTTCTTGATCTCATTGGCAAGTGCCGGTGTGCCCTTGTCAAAGTGTACCAGCAAAGGGCAAGATTTCTCCATTTCGCATTCGTTATCTATAAACGTCAATTTTCGCCATATTATCAACACATTACAGCAAAATTTCCAAAAATAAAATATTGCACGGGAGAAGATTGATCGAAACATAATGATGCTCCACCTAGTTACTTCCTCCCCTAATAATAATTTCCCATCACAGGTTGATTTGATTAGACATGTAATACAAGTTATACAACCGCTAATCTATAGAAATTGAAGAAATAAAATGTTGGGACCTTGAAAAATTGAAACTTATCACTCAAATAGCATATCCGTGCCAATAAACATAATCCTTAACCCACCCAAAACAATACGAAAGAGTGGCGAATGATTACATTATCCAATTAGAGAAACACCAAATGAAAGTGGGTTATCTAAATATTTGTCAAAAAGTTTGTTGCGTTTGATGCTTACATGATAGACATGGAATTAAGTCGTGAAATTTCAGATCCAGAATAAAACTTATGACATCGAGATGAAAGGAAATTAAAAGAGAGAACAGTAAATTTACCAAAAAAAAAAATTTGTCGAGATGATGGTTAAATTTGATTTGCCTGCCCAATTTTCCTCAACCACCACCTGTTGTATGTGCTCGGTATGATTAGTGCTAGTGTTTGGGCCTCTGGGAGATCTGGATCTTTCTGGTTTCCATATATATTCCCGTTTTCAAGTGATGAGGAGTGGGTTTAATCGGGGGTTGGGGTTTTTAGGACGTATTAATTACTTGTTAGATGATAAATTATTGATTAAACGTATTATTCAATTTCATTGATTTTAGGCCGTACTAGGCCTAATTTCCCCTTTTTTTTATTTAGTCCTGCTTGAAATTTTTTAAGTCCGGTCTTGGATCCGCCCGTTGGGTAAAATGAAGAAAATGTCCTCGGCCTTTCCATTATTTTCTATTTTCTTCCCAACATCTGTGTTCCCAATTTTTGACACATTATTATACATACTTATCTAGAGTTTTAAACTTGTTTTTTGATTAATTTGATAGATTTCCACTTAACGTAGTGTACATACTAATTTTTTAAAGAAAAAATCCCGACTTCATGTGAATTGAGCATAAAGAAGGAGATTTGGAAATTAATCGAAGCTTAAATGATGGAATTGAAGAGATACAATAAAAGTTGGGGGAAATTGATTGGAAACTGAAACAACGAGGTCTGACCCAACTAACACCTAAAGGGAGGTGAATAGGTATTTATAAGCAACAAGTCGCTTTTAATTGTTTCAAGATGGTTAGTCAATCAATTCATTTTTCATGTGGTTTGAATGCCGCAATTATATAGAAAGTAGTAAATAACGCAAAATACGATGACAGAGAAAACCCGTAACTAAGTAAAAACTCCAAGCCTAAACCAATAACAATCCACTATAAACGAATCAACTTACAATATTGTTAGGTTCGACTAACTCTAGTACTTTCTGACCTCCTGACCGTAATCACCAAAGTCCTCCTATATTGCATGCTCCTGCACTAACTCCATACCTTCAGAATTTGTCTATATATTGTGGATTAATGAGAACTCCTCGTTCTCTAACAACCAAAAACTCTAGTCACCTTTCTTGATCTTCAAAACATTGACAAATGTTGTGGAAGTAAGTGGTTTGGTGTTTGGTTTATGTAAGGATGATGTTTTTTCAATGCAAAGAAAAAATCATTATGAAGGTTGAACGCTAGGAATGATATGGAATAATATGGAGGATGTAAGCACTTATTTCTCTCAATGTTCAACCAGTATTTTTCGAATGATGGCGTTCATATATATTGTGAAGAGGCTTTAGGTAAGGTTGGATAAAAACCTTGAAAAACGCGAATTAGATATCCTCAAAATACATTGTCGCTCTAACAACAGCTCAGTGACACGTGAGCGATGGTGTCTTTCCGAGCAAAGTCCAGGTGACAAACGGGTGTCGCAGCTTCTATTTTTACTGCTCGACCATCAACTGGGCGATATGCTAGCGAAAATTTAGCGACTTTTATTCCTTTATTCCATACTCGAACACTAGGACCTCTAACTTATTACTAGGCACTTTGACTTTTAAAAACTCTTTTACAACAATATTTTTGTTAAAAAATATTGCCAACAACTTTAACACATAACAGAAAGTTTTGAAAGCGTTTATTAGCTGATTCCACAAGTTTTGGGATCAAATTCGACATTAAGAGAGTTTGGGATAAGAAGTGGATGAATTAAGAGCTTAGCGATCAATTTGAACATTCTCAAAACTTGATGGGCCATATGTTTGAAGAATTAAGAGTTGAAGGAATAAATTTAGTGAGTCTAAAAGATGCACGGCCATTTTGGACACATTTGAAAGTGAAAGGACCTAAATTGATTAAATTAAAAATTGATGGACTAAAATGACACTAAAATAGTAGATTGAGGATCAAAATGCACCAAATCTGAAGTTTGGGGAGTGCAGCCACAGTTGAAGCAAAAAGATTTTGCTACTTTGTCAGAAGAAATGTAACAGATGCATCGACTTAATTCGAAATAGCAGCAAATGATTTGATATAAAAGTCGACTTTATTTAAAATGGTCAAATGATGGAATATCATATAATATTATGTCATGGATTATGACACTGTAGCATTATTGGAAGCAAAAACATATGTAATTTTCATGTGGTTAACCTCAACAAAGCTTTCTATAGATTTTGCCAGCTCTTTTTATGATCCAGATTTCAAAATTTAGTCTATGTTTGGCGTAGATTAAAATCTTGATTTTAATTTTAGTCATAGTTAATAATTAATTTTAACTATACAATTCATGTGACTCATAACTTTTCAAGCATATATTTCATCAACTTTTATTAAAATCTAAAAAAAATGATTTTAATTTCCATCAGGGGTTTAAATTCAAATTCGATCCCACTTTTGAGTATATCGTTGGCACGACTTCTCAAGACACAATGAGGACTATAAAGCGCAACCGAGGTCAAGAAAAATCACCATGCATGAGAGAATCATAAAGATCAAAGCATGGTTCTTCATTAATTATTTTATTTATTTTTTATTTTACGGCAAATAAGGTGCAAATTCAAAAGCTTGCGAGTTGATTTAATTTGAAGTTGCATTTTTTTTTTTGGGTTTAATTCTTATGTTTAAGCCTTGATTGTTCATTATTCCCTTGTCCCCTTTTGGTACTCGATCACCATTAGAGCGTATTTGTTACTTAGATTATTTTCGAGATGTTTGATATAAATTAGCACATAACAATAAACAACATATGGTGCTATAATATATAGTGATATCATTATTCTCTACAAAATCGTTATTTGATCATTTTTGTAGATTAATGCATGTTTATATGTTCCAAACTTATTTTTACGAGAATTAAGTTCGCATATAAGCCCCTGTTTGGCAATTATTATTTGAGTGAAATAGAGTTTTGAATAATGATTTTTACGGGAATGTGTGGTTAAAAAGTATGAAAAGATTTTGGGTTTAAATGTAAAATATTTTATTATGTGAATATGTTGTCGAAAATGAGTATATAGGAAAAAGAGTTTGAAAATAATGATTGTTTATTTTAAGAATTTATTATATTTGTAATTTAAATATTTTAATTAAGAATTTATTGTGTGAATATGTTGTCGAAAATGAGTATATAGGAAAAATAGTTTGAAAATAATGATTGTTTATTTTAAGAATTTATTATATTTGTAATTTAAATATTTTAATTAAGAATAACGAAATAATAATTTTATCCTTTTTATTTTTTTATTTTTATGATCAAAGATGTTTACCAACGGAGAATTGGAAGGAATTTATTTGGATGATAATCAAATATTGTCAATACAAATGTTGAAATAAACTGGTTGGGGTATAGTGAAAAAGAATGGAACAGTTAGTGACTTTTGCTGCAATTTATCCAAAAAAAAAAAATACTAAAACAAGGGCTTTGTAGTCATTTCAGCTATTGCCCTTTGTCAATTACAGCTAAGAAATCTCTGTTTTGGACAATGAAATTCGAAAAAAGCCGTAACAAATCAGTCGAAAGCCTTTTGCCTGAAAATCCGCTTTTTCTCTCCTCTCTCTTTAGATTTTCCTCTCTTCTGCAGAAAAATCTCTGCTCTCTCTCTCTAGGGTTTCATCTTTTTTTCTTAATTTCTCGATCTACTTCAGTTTCACGCCCCTCAATGCCTTCAATGTGAGCATCTAAGCTTGTGTTTTTCGTCCTTAAATGCATTTCCATTTTTTCCAATCACCCCCCCCCCCCCCCGGTTTCTGGTCAATGTATATGTGATTTCATGTCCAATTTTGGCTAGAGTGTACAATTTTTGGTGAATTGGACGATATGTGGAGTTAATTGTTTTTTTGAGTTTAATGTGAATTTTAGTAGTTCAATGTAGTTAATTATTTTTGATTGAAAGAATTCGGTTAGTTATTGGATCTTATGTAAACACATCTAGGTTATTGATAAGATAAATAATTTGGGGAATTTCTGGATTTTTTTTTATATAAACAACTTGTGCTTGCTTCTTTTATATTTGTTTTCCAAAGATAGCTTCCACCTTTCAGTCATAGATAATCTTAACTTTTAGATTGTGTGAATAATTAGATTCAAAATATTTAGATCAGTGTAGTAAGTTGTATGTAGATGAGGTACTAAGAATTTAGACTAATTAAGTGGCTTTTTTGGGGGCGATTAGGGGTTGTAATTGAAGATTCTAGAAATGCTGGAACAAAGAGCACTGAAATGAGCCAGATAGAGATATCAGAAATGAAGCAGAAGCAACCGCCTGTTCCACTCGGGACTCTAATTGGTCGTGAGCTGAGGAACCTTAAGGTTGAGAAGCCCACAGTGAAGTATGGGCAGGCTGCTCTGGCTAAGAAAGGGGAGGATTATTTCCTGATCAAGCCTGATTGCCAAAGGGTTCCGGGAAATCCTTCAACCTCGTTTTCACTTTTTGCGGTAAATTTTACTATTACGATTGATTCGTTGAGGTTCATACTCCGACTTAATGATAAACACTTGTATATAATTGCTGGATTTGGGTTGTTTTTGGTAGATTTTTGATGGCCATAATGGTATCACGGCTGCTATTTTTGCCAAAGAGAATTTATTGAACAATGTATTGAGTGCCATTCCGCAAGGGCTTGGTAGGGAAGAGTGGCTTCAAGCTTTGCCTCGGGCATTAGTTGCAGGGTTTGTGAAAACTGATATAGAGTTTCAGCGCAGAGGTAAATAAAAATTTCCATTGTTAAATAAGATTCTTTCTTTAGGAGTATATGGCCTTTCCACTTTTGCTCTTCTAATTTTGGCTATTTGCTGTAACTGACAGGTGAGACTTCTGGAACAACAGTTACGTTTGTCGTGATTGATGGTTGGACTGTGACCGTTGCATCTGTTGGAGATTCTCGTTGCATATTGGACACACAAGGGGGTGTCGTTTCTCTCTTAACCGTTGACCATCGTCTGGAAGAGAATGTGGAAGAACGTGAGCGTGTAACTGCAAGCGGTGGCGAAGTAGGAAGGCTTAACGTTTTTGGAGGGAATGAGGTAAGGTTAATTTATTTTATTATTTTTCCACATTAGCTGACCATGGCCGCTCACAAAATAGAGTTTATCATACGATTAACAACTTATGGCTGATTCTTAGCTGGGGTTTGTAGGTTGGTCCATTACGTTGCTGGCCTGGTGGATTGTGCCTTTCAAGATCAATTGGCGACACGGATGTTGGGGAGTTCATCGTCCCAATACCTCACGTTAAGCAAGTGAAGGTCCGTTAATCATTCTTGTAAAAATGTATTGATATAAAAAATTGTTTTGTTAGTATATTATATTCTTTTGCCTTGTCTGTGGTATTTAGCTTTCGAATGCTGGGGGAAGACTTATAATTGCCTCTGATGGTATATGGGATGCTTTATCATCTGATATGGCTGCCCAATGTTGCCGAGGTTTGCCTTCTGAACTTGCTGCCAAATTGGTTGTTAAGGTATGCATCATCATATACACGATCTAATTTTTGTCTGCTAGGTATTCTAATTTCAGAAGGTTTTGTTAATTCTCATTTGTTTTAATTGCAGGAGGCTCTTAGGTCACGAGGTTTGAAGGATGACACAACCTGCTTGGTTGTAGATATTATTCCTTATGACCATCTCGTCATGCCACCAACACCTAAGAAGAAACATAATTCGTTTACTTCCCGTATATTTGGGAAACGATCACAAAATTCTACTAAAGGAACTAATAAGCTATCTGCAGTTGGAGTTGTGGAGGAATTGTTTGAAGAGGGATCTGCAATGCTTTCAGAGAGGTATGTTTACTCTCTTTTATTTCAGATATTGGCCTCTCATAATTTTTGTTGGCTGAAACATATATTAAAGATTGAAAAGGCCAAGATTTTCAGAGCTGCAATCAAACGTTGATAGCTGGAACTTAAATGCTATTTTATTTTACCATTTTCAACTACTTTAATTTGTGCTGTTTAGATTCCCCAAAATAATATGATTTATTTTAAAGAGTTTGTTTGTGTTACTTACGAGGGCAACACTTGATGTAACTTGAGCAACTCAATGAAATTCCTTTTTGTGTCTCTATGTTTTCACAATTATAGCGCAAGATTTTGTTGCGTTTTATGTATTATATGTTACATTTGTGACATTGAATTACTACAGTTGAGCCTTCTCAATGTCATTGGTATTTGTACGATTCTAGATTTGTCTCTAGAAGCAATCTGAACTTGTCTTCAGATGAATAGTTATCTGGAATAGTTATCTGCAGACTTTTCTTCTTGCGTTTGCTATTGGGTAGACCATAACATACCATATAAAACAGTTTGATTGGCGTCCTTTTTAGTTTGACTTTCCCCAAGGGGTTTTTGTTTTGACCTATTGGATATGTGGAACATTTCTTTGGGCATTCTAGCATTCTTGCCCATGTCTAGGAGTGAAGAGCAGTTAGGTGCGTCCAAGGCTCTCTCTTAGTATCAATAAGCTTCAGTAAGCTCAAAAAAGAAAAAAAAACACTGAATACTAAAAGGCACGACGCGTTAAATTTTTCATCTTATTTAACCAATGAATTTGCTACAGCGCACGGTACACACGAGCTGATATAGTTTCAATGTCTTAGATTCTATCTGTGTTGTTAACGCTCCTTGCTTTCTGATACAGAATTAGGACAAAACTTAATCAAATCTAATAAAAAATCTTTGTTTCTATTCTTTATATTCATACGATCAGTTGAATAAGCAAACTCGCACTCGGATAGACTATGAGATTCTTATTTTCTTCTGTAAATTTAGGCAGTCGGCAGAGGCGCAATCAGGGAAATAAGTCATCGAGATACTATACTGTCGACATTCTTAATTGTCAGCTGTTTACTAGTTTTGCCGAGTTATTGTTTGATATAAACATAGGATGATATGATGAAGTAGAAATGGAAGTAAAATTATAAACTACTAAGAAAAGAGTTAAAAGTAAAATTTCTACTTTCATACTTTGCTATTCTGGTTAGTTATATACTTATATTAATTACTGTGATGGTTTTTGGTCTTTACTATCTTTTTGGTTGATGTTTGTGTCCACCTGTATCCATTGGGTAGATTGTACAGCTTCTGATTGATAAGAAAAGGAAATTTGAAAAGTGGCTTCTTATGACTACTCTAAAATTTTAACCCAACTGCATTATTTGCAGGCTGGGTAAGGATTTCCCTCTGGACTCGAATTCTGGGCTCTTTAGATGTGCTATTTGCCAAATGGATCAGCCCCCTATTGAGGGCTTATCTGTAAACTCAGGCTCATTTACCTCACCTGCATCAAAGCCATGGGAAGGTCCTTTCCTCTGTGCAAGCTGTCGTAGGAAGAAAGATGCAATGGAAGGGAAAATGGCAAATAGACCTGCAGTAATTGCATAATCTGGTAATAATATTAGTAAATACTGATATATTTTTATGTGGCCGCGTGCATGCTTGGTTTTCCATAGGCGTGCGTATTGGTTGATGTTTTAGAGAGCAGTCGTCCATTTTGTGCTCGGCCATTTGACTGACTGACCAAGTACAGATATGCTAATACATGAGTGCGTGATAATTTGATTTGCTAACAGCTTGAATATGTAAGTAAAGAAACGATGATACTGTGGTGCGTTGTACTTTTTGTTTTGATTGTTGGCTTGCGATTATATATAATCTCATTAAGTCGATAAGATGCTTTATCTTCTATTTTTTGTATTACTTTTCACCTGCATTTCCTATTATGTCGTGTCATTATATATCCTTGGTGACGGAAAGAGGACCAATTGGTTGCGAGATTGTATTATTACTGTTTTCATTAATTTTTGTTGTCCCCATGATTTGTGTGATGGAAAAACAGGAAAAAATGGATATGACAAACATATAGTTGTCATTCCATGTGCATTTGTCCCCTTTTAAAGGTAATCCTATGGTGGTAGTGTGTGACCTCATGAAACTCCAACCCCCCCCTCACTCCCACCCACGCACAAAAAAAGGGAAGGTGGGGGGCTTGGCATGGTAAGTTTAGTGGCAATTCAGTTAACTTTTAAAGTTAGCATTATCAGAGCAGCTTGTTAACTGAGATATTAATTTCCTATAATTCAGTTACACCCACAAATCTACGAAAAAAAGTATGAACCCCAGAATAAAATGCTCATTTCTTATAAGCAGGTCAAATGAGTTCAAATTTAAATTGAATTGTTCAAGATGTTTGAAAATACGACTCATTTTTATTATCAAGAAATCATAAATGGGAGTAAATATTGAAAGTTACATGTTCCCGATGTTGTATCTACATCATCCCATCATTTTCACAATGGTAATTTAAGAATTACTGGACACCATTCACTATGCATTACAAGAAAAACATCGATTTTAATAGATTTTGTATTACAAAATTTTATTTATTGAAAAAAAGAGCGAACATGTTCGTATAGTATTCAGTAAATCCGTATGAAAATAAAGTCGAGAAGATGATTCACTAAATACAAGAAGTTGCGAGGCTGAAGACATCGGATTAAGTTTAAACTAAGGATATAGTTGTATTGAATCTTTTTATGGTTGCGTAAAGATATTTCAATACGAGGGGAAGATAAAAATAAGGGCAGCATACTTAACCAAGGCAAAATAGATGAGAAGTTAGGTTCCTTCTAATAAAAACTAAGATTAAATTATATGTACTACAAATTTTACTACATGGTAGACTACATGGCCAAGTGGCGGCCCCCTATTGGAGGGGCGGCTGAACTGTCCCTCCAATAGGGGGTCGTCACTTGGCCATATAATCAACCATGTAGTACTTGTAGCATGATCCTAAAAACTAAGGGCAGAGGAGTGACATTTACAAAATGTTATACTCATAGGGCACGTTGTGCACGCGCTACTAGACCATTGAGAATGGTAAAAATGGCCAAAATTTTAGGGCTCATTTGATTGCAAAGGTGAAATTTAGATGAAAAGAATAAAAATTACAAGAAATTGAATTGCCTAAAATTTATTTTGCTGAAAATTGTAATTAATTGTATTTGATTGTATAATTTTTCACCTGAAAAATATTGAAAGTTGACGCATTGTTTTCATAAAAATTGTTTATTAAAGTGATAATTTTTTTTTTTTTACCTTTAGGCCTATAATTTGTTGCAATTACAACCAAAAAATAAAAAATAAAATTGCCTTACCAAATACTAATCGTTTGGCTTTGTTTTACATGAAAATTGTCAATAAAAGCGATAAATTTATTTACCATTGCGTCTAAAAATTTTTCCAATTGCCCAAAAAAAAAAAGGAAAAAAAAACTGAAAAATCAATTACCACAAAAAACAAAAGAAAACATTTTCCTTCTAAACCAAGAAAAGAGGCGCGTGAGCGGTGGGTAGAGAGAACGAATTCCGGGGAAAATTTTTGCTATTAAACATCACAAAAGGTGGAAAATGGAAAACTTTTTCCAACTTCCAAGGAAAATAGAGGGAATCAAATGGGGCCTTAGCTTCTTTTACTTGTTTACCACCATAAAATTCACCCTACCAAACATGGTAGTATATCACCCCATTGGAGTTCCATTACGGTAATCCCTCCCCTGCGAGCAACGGATATTAGTTAATATAGCGAATATTGCAGGGAGAACGCGCACGCTGTCATTGCATATGAATGGTTATAAAGAAAAACTTACTAAGCTCATCAATGGAAATATTACTCATATTTTCTCCTGCCTTCACAAGTCGAACTCTTCCTGCAATAGTAACGTAACAAATGACAAAGCTGATTTGAGAAAAAAATAGAACTAAAGTAGCACAGTCCAGAATCAATAAATTTGTACTAAACTGATAAAATTCCATGTATTCTATGTGCTAACAATCTTTGCCTAGTTCAGAAATCTGTAAACCAACTTAAGAAATATGCATTGCCTATTCAGAATATTTTCTTGAGAAAAAAATATATGTGGAATTCGACAAGCTACTAAGTCATTAACGGAGCACGAAGCCATGCACATTTTGAAAAAAATTCATCCTGATCCATTGAATCGATGCCTACCGCGTTCCTATTTATTAACCTAAGGCGACACCTGACAATAAGTGGCATATCTTTTCAGCTAAATTGTTACCCTTCATTTCTGGTCGGACTCAAACCACGATTGATTAGGTCGTCCAATGGTCAACTTAGATTAAGTAACCGCAGTTAATCGCTCTGATCTCTAAATTAGGTGGTAGACAGATTATTTATCAACCACTGAAGTTATAAATTGTATAGGTTCTACATTCCAGAACTAATTCTATATGACTTCTCTTCGCGTGCAGCCGTGCATGAAACAACAACAACAAAAAACTAAGTTTGTCCCAACAAATTCGAGGAGGAAACGTTCAGCAGACAACGGGTGAATCAGCTTTACTTTAAAGCAACTAGAAATGCTCGTTCTATAATCTGAATAAAAACCGCAGGTAAAATAAAATTTGGTTTACATACCATCACGACGCACACAGATTTCTGGTATGCTTTTTATTTCACCATTGATACTGTCATTGTAGACTCTAGTTTCAATATCACCTTCAACATAAACTGAAGAGCTGAAAATGAGATCTATATATTAGACAGAAACAATAAATAAAAACTATAGCTTGATTGAAGAAGTCACATAAACATACTTTTTCATAAGTTGCTGAACAGCATAAGCCCCAAGCATTTCATTATGCACTGCAACACGATGCCATTGAGCTGGTCTTGGCAAGTCTTTCTCTCCAACAAGCCTCTGATCAAACATTCCACCAGTTCCCACTGTGAATATGGTTACAGTTCGGCCATTTCTCAAGATCTTCTGGACAGGAGCTTGACCTACTTTTCCACATATAATAGCCTGGCAAATATTCAAAATCTTAAATGCATATCCACATTCAGAATGACAACAAACAGTGAACGAAGCTCATAAACAGAGGAATCGAGGGTAAGAAATTAATGTTCAGAAAAATATTCAAGTCCACTGGCATTAAACCCTCCAAAAAAAAATCTATTATAGTCTTTCCTTATTGAAGATAATACCCTGTGGACACCGCGAAAATTCCAGCCTTTTCTGGGATCAACACTCTGCAGCTGCAACTCCGGCTTCTCAGGAGGAAAATCATCATCGACCTCCACCTCATCTTTAGGGTCCTTGTCGCTGTCATTGTCAGTCTCGGTTGAGAAAAGCAACTTTGAGCTCACTTCCACACCCATCACTACAAAATTTCATCACATAAACAAGATAAAGAAAGCAAACGAAACCCACTTCAGCATATACAACGCTCAAAATTGCCCATCAACCGTTCGATGAATATCCTCAAAGAAACAATTATGCATCCACGAGCTCTCAGTGCACAACTATACGTATAAAACTGTGTTAGAAGGTTACCTAGTGAAGAAGGTCTGATTGATGGAGAGATTCTGAGGAGCTTGAGGAATTTAGGAGCGAGTGAATTCATTGTTCTTTCACAAAGAAAAGTATCACACAGTGGCACAGTGTGTGTCAAAAGTAAACAAACCGAAAGGAACGAGGCGGGTTATTTGACGGATTTTGCGGGTATGGACACGGGTCATAGCATAAATGTACCCAAATTGCAACGTTACTCTATATCGTCTTTGACCCTTGTGCAATTGATATTTGGGAAAATGGTAGCCAAGTTACCAAACTCTTATGGTTTGTTTTCTTCGTGTTTCAATTTTAAATTTTGAATTCGTCTTGTTTTGAAATTTTTGAAAATTCGCTTTTTGTCATTCTGAAAAATTATTTCTCAAAACATAAAAATAGAAAACGCGTTTACTATGAAATTTTGAGAATTTTTTTAAATAATATTTTATTCAAAACATCTGATTATTCAATAAATTTTAATGGTTTAGTGTTAATATAGTATTAAATAACATATAATTTTGAAGTTGGTGAATCTTAAAATATTTTTTTTTTCAAATATAAAAAACACTACCTAAATTAAATTTGGCAAAACAATTTAATCGATACGATTAGAAGTTTACGTGTCAAATTACTGTTGTTTTATTTATCTTTCTAAGCAAACTACTGTTGTTTTATACTTAAAATGTTTGGCTCTTGCTTTTCTTAAAATTCATTTTCAATTACACATTTATCAACTTTCAACCACACATTTAATCACAGCCTCAACATCCTCCACCACATGGACAACCTTAGCAGTTGGCTTGGCCAAAAGATCAGTGTACTCTTGGTAAGGAGATTTTGCAAAGCGAGTCTCCCTCCAAAAGTCAGGAGTAAGGAACCCGTAAGTCTTCAAAAGATAATCAAAGGTCGCCTGCAAAGACAAGAAAACATATTATTAGCCAAATCAGGCAAACTTTTATGAGGTGAACGTGACATATAAATGTCACTCAAAAGCATAAGTAGGAACTGGTGCCAATTGATGAGAACTTGAGGATACATATCACAAATAGAGGAACTTTGCAAAACAATTGTTGGCAGCCTTTCAAGCATTCAACAGGGGGTCATATAAGTTGAAAGAGAACACCTTTTTCAAGACACATAAGAGTTCTATATAATGCCATTATGTGCAAGTATACAAGTTCATTGTAATGTTGTAGCTGAATCCTAGAGATATATGCTAATTCTTCCCACAAGTATATATCAAAAATGCCCAACAGTAGATTAGAGATACAGATGCTGCATCTTCTCAACTGATCAAACCTCAGAAGACAAACACGGTAATTAATGAGCATATTATTCAAAAATGGAATTTCCTACCAGTCTTCTCAGTTGAAGGGGGGAACATCGTAACAAGAAAAAGTTTATCAGAAGTTCCATTATAATGGCTCAAATGCAGGGGCGGATCCAGCACCTGGCTAGCCCCCGCGGCCGCCCGGGCTGGATCCACCGGAACAAACTTTTACAATTAGTATTTACAACTGATCCAAAGGAAAGATCACGGGTTTGAATATTTACAATTACAATTGCATTAAATCGCCCAACTTAACAAATAGTATTTTGCTAAATTTTTTGTCAATATTAAGGAGTGTCATGATGGTCAAGCCTTCTCTAACCTAACACAAGGTCACAAGTTCGAATCTTATCCAACCCCCAACCTATTGCATTAATTTTAGTAAAAATAGTAGAACTAAAAATATTTGTCAAACAACTAGGTTGGAGGGATTCGAACCTGAGATCTACAACATAAAAAAGCAACAACTTACCAACTGAGCTACGGCGCATGTTTGAAAGTGAAATGAATTCCAGTGATATAATCGTAAAATTTATCTTTTGTCAAAAAAAAAAAAAAAAAGTTTGTTCCGGCGGATCCAGCTCGGGCGGCCGCGGGGGCTGGCCAGGTGCTGGATCCGCCCCTGACGATATACACTTACCGATTTTCGTCCAAACTTTAATTCCCCATGGTTCCCCATCTCTTAAAAATTAATTTCAAGACTCCATACAATTTCAAAGATACATAGCAATAGAAAGCTCAACAATTACAATTACATTATTGTGGAACCAAAAAATAATGGTTCCGTACTTATCTTTTGGAGGGAGAAGGGATTGATGTGTGATAAAAGGAAGGAAAATAGGCTTATACAAGAAAACAAAATTGACGAGAACTTGAGAACACACATCACAGATCGAGGAACTTGTAAATCAATTGTTGGCAACCTTTCAAGCATTCAGCATGGGGCCAGATAAGTTGAAATAGAACTCAATATTGATCAAATATTGAAGACAACTCACAGAAAAAGAGGTTGGGCTTACCTGATTTTGAGACTACGGGTAAGGGGCAGGATCAACAATTCGAGCCACGGTTTTGATACCTTACGGAGGAGCGGCACCAATCTATGGGACAAGCAGGGGCGGATCCGCACCTGGCCAGCCACCACAGCCGCCCGGGCTGGATCCGCCGGAACAAACTTTTTTTTTTTTTTTGACAAAAGATAAATTTTATGATTATATCACTGGAATTCATTTCACTTTCAAACATGCGCCGTAGCTCAGTTGGTAAGTTGTTGCTTTTTTAAGTTATAGATCTCGGGTTCGAATCCCTCCAACCTAGTTGTTTGACAAATATTTTTAGTTCTACTATTTTTACTAAAATTAATGCAATAGGTTGGGGGTTGGATAAGATTCGAACTTGTGACCTTGTGTTAGGTTAGAGAAGGCTTGACCATCATGGCACTCCTTAATATTGACAAAAAATTTAGCAAAATACTATTTGTTAAGTTGGGCGATTTAATGCAATTGTAATTGTAAATATTCAAACCCGTGATCTTTCCTTTGAATTATAAAAACTTGGCCACAATGTCATTTGGTAAACACTATTTTTTTTCTAGCGTAATTATATATGTTTAATATATTTAATTAGTTAACTTACTTTAATTTATTGCTTTTTTATTTTATTTCAATATTTTTCTTTGACTAATTTATGGAGTGGAAAATTTTGTGAATTTCTGAATTAGGGAAATTGTGAATTAGTTAATTGGTAAATTTAGGGATTTAAAAAACTTTTAATTGGGAAATTTGTGAATTGAAAAATTTAGGAATTTGTTCTTGTGCAACAAAATGGGGAATGACTGGTTGAATGATAATTTGAAAGTGTACATTGAGCAAGAAATTTTTTAAAAAATTGATAATGAGACAATCTTGTAGCGCTTTCAAAATATGAGACCACGGAGATTCCAATTATTTGAGCGTACATTTATGAAGTGAAGTGTTATTACTTATTTTTCTTTTGGGTTGTATTTGATTATATTTTAATATTATATCATTCATACGTTTTAGTGTATTTATATATTAATCGAACAATTTTTAATATTATTTAATTAAAAATTAATAATCAATATCGTCATTCTTGTCGTTGCGGTCAACAGTCAATGATCGTCGGCCGCCCGTGCTGAACTTCAGGGCTGGATTCGCCCCCGGGGACAGGCGCTGGAGGTGGAAAGGCGTTGGGAAATCGGAGGTGGACCGACATCGAAAAGCTCCTTGTGGAGGCCGTTGGAGATGAGGATTTACAGAGGTCGTGGAGATGTTGATGTAAGGTAGAAGAAATTGAAAACCAGAGAAAGTCGGGAGAGGGAGAGGGAGAGGGGGAGGATAAAAGTGCAAACGGTGTTTCCTTTGTTTTCTGAAATCACCGTGTTTTGTACTGAAAATGGTGAAAACATGATTTTTTATGTTTCGAGTTTTCAGCACAATTTTTTTTTTCTTTCCAAAATTCATGTTTTCGATATTTTGAAAAATCGAAAATCGAAAACAGTCTGAAAACAACAAATAAAATATGGCCTTAACTTTTCATTTGTGCCGCCTGAGGTACCAAATCTTTAAACAAACAGCAGCTCCCATCCAGATTGACGGTTTCCATCTATTTGATTACCAAAGTCACTAGTTGACCCCCAAAATGAGAAAAATAATAATTTTCACCAAAAGACGGAAAATTTGGTATTACACACTTTCAAATTCAGCTTTCGATAAATCTGTTGAATTCAACTTTCGATTTCTGATTTGCTTCTCAAATCAACTATGGGGAAAAATGAGTTCCTGGCAGTTGCCAACAGAATCAAGGCCAAGGGTTTACAGAAGCTGCGATGGTATTGCGAGATGTGCTAGGAGCAGCGCTGAGACGAGAACGAGTTCAAGTGCCACTGTATGAGCGAATCCCACCAACGCTAGATGGAAGTCTTCGGCCAAAACCTCACCCGAAATGTCGATGGATATTCCAAGGAGTTCGAGACCTCCTTTCTTGAACACACAAAGAGGAGCCGCCAATTCAGTCGCATATCAGCTACTGTTGTGTATAATGAATATATCGCCGACTGCCATCATGTTCACCTGAATTTTACCAAGTGGGCAACGCTTACCGAGTTGTCAAGTATTTAGGTAGGACTGGCAAGTGTAAAGTCGACGAAACTCCCAAAGGTGGTTTATTACATATATAAACAGGGATTCTGAGAAACTTTTTAAGGAGAATGTTGGACTCCTTTACCCGGCCCATTAATGTGCTCCCAGCATTTTGGTAAAGTCGCATTATGTTTGAACACGCTTCTCTTACTTGAAACGTTTTCCCTTTGATGACTGACGCGTGGCTTGTAACTGACCGTTAGATCATGGCCTGTCTATATACCTGCCTAAAGACGATTGAAGGGTTGGTCGATTCATTTTTAGACATGACTTGGCTCTCTAGAATGATCTAGGGTTTCTCTTTCGAAAAGGAGAGAAAAAGGGAGAAAAGAAAGGGGTGATTTCTGCCATGGTTTTCTACTTTAAATCTCTGATTTAAATGCTGTGTAATAGATAGATCTGCCTTCGGTTTGTAATATTCTGTGTGAATATTGTGAGATTCTTAGTGATTCTTCTGAGTGTGTGTTCGAAGGTGTTCTTGGTGATTCCTGTGTGTTCAGACTTTATTTTCTGCACTTTATTGTTTACGTTTAGCTTAAAGTCTCAATTTGATTCTTATATTGTGTGTGGTCTGGACCTTACAATGGTATCAGAGCCTAGACTGAAGGGACAAGCTGCCTGGATCTTGTGAGAAGGAGGCGGATTCACTTCAGATCTTGAAGGTTTCTTGAATCTGCTCCTGAGAACATTAACAGAGGATCGAGTTTTTAAATATATTGGTGAGATCTATTAATTTTTCCTTTAAACTGTTTACTTTAAAATTTGTGTTTCTTGATCATACCCTTGATTTTCCGTTCACCGTTGAAACCCCCTTGAGACTAATCTTTGTCCCGGAGCTCCTGCGAGGCTCTTGGAATCTGAGATAAATCAAGTACGGGTGTGTTCTTGGAGAATCTTGTTGGAGTGATCATTGAAACATTGAATGTGATCTCTATCTTCATAATATCTGGGCATGCTTACTCTAACTGATAGCTTTCTGTGAACAAATTTTGTTGTACTGTGTGTACCTCTGTGATTGGCTACCTGTGACTTATCTGATTGCCTGTCTTCTGTGCACTCTGTGTGCTGTCTGATTGAGTATCTGATTTGTTCTCTTCACTTATGGCATCTGCTAAGTTTGAAGTCAGTCAATTTGATGGAAAAATTGATTTTAACATGTGGAGTCAAAAAATGAAAGCTATCTTGATGCAAATGAGATGTGTTAAAGCTATTGATGAAACTTGGCCTGCTGATATTACTCCTGCTAAGAAAACTGAACTTGAAGAAGTTGCTTGGAGCACTATTTTCTTATACCTGACTGAAAATGTGATAAGAAGTATAGGTGAAACTAAAACTGCAGCTGAGTTATGGACCAAGCTTCAAGCCACATATCTGACTAAAACTATTCCCAACAAGTGTTTTCTTTTAAAACAATTCTTTTCTTTTAAAATGGATCCTTCTATTGACTTGGAAGAAAACTTGAGTAGATTTACTAAACTTACCCAAGACCTAGCCAACTGTGATGAAAAGCTTTCAAAAGATCAATTGGCTGTGGTCCTGTTAAACTCCATTAGTGATAGATACAAGGACATTAAGGTTGCCTTAGAATATGGAAGAACTGATTTGAGTACTGATGTTATAATAAATGCTTTGAGAAATAAGGCACAAGAAATGAAGGCTGAGTCAAGTTCTAGTCACACTGGAGTGAGTTTGTTAACAAGAGGAAATTTCTTAAGTAAATCTAATAATCATCCCAAGTTTTCTAAAGACAATAAAAGGTGGACAGAAAGGAATAAGACCAAAAGCAATGCTAAGGGCAAAAAATGTTACTATTGTGGTAAAATTGGTCACTTTGCAAAAGACTGTTTTAAAAAGAAAAATGACTCAAAAGATAAAGCTTTTGAAGAAGGGAATAGTGCCCTTGCTTACAGTAAAACCAAAAATGAAAATGGTTTGGTTCTTGTAAGTGTTGGAAAGAAACTGAGTGATGAATGGATACTTAACTCAGGGTGTTCTTTTCATATGTGCCCAAACAAAAACTGTTTTGTTGATTTTGTCAATATAAAAGGAGGGCAAGTTATAATGGGAAATAACAATGCATGTAGAATAAGTGGGATTGGGACTGTAAAACTCCTTTTAGAAAATGGAAATGTTTTGATATTAAAGGAAACTAGATTTGTCCCAGATTTGAAAAGGAACTTAGTGTCCTTGGGTATGTTAGATGAAATGGAGTTTAACATTAATATGGGAAAGGGATATATCAATATTCTTAGGGAAAATGACTTAATCATCTCTTCCCCTAAGAGACATGGCCTATATTTCTTGAAAGCAAAACCCTTGTTGGGACTGACTGCTGTTGCTATTTCTGAAAACTTTACTTTGGCTAAACTGTGGCATGAAAGACTTGGTCATATTGGTAAAAAAGGTTTGAATTTCCTAAGAACTAAAGGTGCTTTTGGAAAACAGAACATTGGTGACTTGGATCCCTGTGAACAATGCATTATTGGGAAACAAGTAAAACTCCCTTTTCCCACTGGAACACATAAAACTAAGCAAAGACTTGAGTACTTGCATGCTGACTTATGGGGCCCTGCTTCTGTGTCTACCCTATCTGGTTTCAAATATTACTTGCTTATCATTGATGATTTCTCAAGAAAAATTTGGGTGTTTTTGTTAAAATCTAAAGATGAAACATTCTCTGTTTTCAAGGAATGGAAAACACAGGTGGAAAATCAGACTGATTTGAAAATAAAAATTTTGAGAACTGATAATGGATTAGAATTTTGTAATTTTGAATTCAACACTTTTTGTAAGGAACATGGTATTGTTAGACACAGAACAGTTACCTATACTCCGCAACAAAATGGCATGGCTGAAAGGATGAACAAAACTCTATTAAATAAAGTTAGATGCATGTTATTAAGCTCTGGTCTGCCAAAAATGTTTTGGGGTGAAGCAGTTAAAACTGCTGCCTATCTGATTAATAGAAGTCCCACAAGTGCTTTAAATTTTGCTGTTCCTGAAGCTATTTGGTCAAATTGTTCTGTGAATTACTCTTATTTGAAAGTTTTTGGATGCTCTGCTTATGCTCACCAGAACATTGGGAAACTTGAACCTAGATCTCTGAAATGTGTGTTCTTGGGTTATGATGAGAATGTTAAAGGGTACAGACTCTGGGTAAAATCTGAAAAAGGTTTTAAAGTGATAATTAAAAGGGATGTCATTTTTAATGAATCTTGGATGCCCTGTCTTGAAGGAAAAGATAAGAAACTAACTGAAGAGGACATTCAAATTGAGGTGGAGTCACCTAGTTATAATCAGGATAATTCTGAACCTTTTGTTGAAAACCTTGAGCAAAATGTTGCAGTCATACCTGACACTGAAACTGATCAACCTGAGGACCCTGACCATTCTGTTACTTTCCCTTTACCTCTTGATGAGTATCAACTTACAAGGGATAGAGAGAGAAGAGTCATAAGACCCTCCACTAGATTTGAAAATGAAGATTTTGTCTCCCTGTTTACTTTTCAAGAACATCTAGAAAATGAACCAAACACCTATCATGATGCCATAACATGTAAGGAAAGTAAAAATTGGAAATTTGCCATGGAAGAAGAAATGAGTTCCTTATTAAAAAATGAGACATGGGATCTGGTTAATAAACCTGAGGGGCAGAAAATTATAGATTGCAAGTGGATTTACAAAATCAAGCATGGTGAATGTGGAAATGATAAAATAAGATTTAAGGCTAGATTGGTTGCCAAAGGCTTCACACAAAAAGAGGGTATAGACTACACTGAAATCTTTTCCCCTGTAGCTAAATATACTACCATTAGATGCTTGCTTGCCCTGGTTACTCATTTTAAATGGGAACTTGATCAACTGGATGTTAAAACTGCCTTTCTGTATGGTGAACTTGATGAAACTATTTACATAAGGCAGCCTATGGGCTATGAAAAAGGAAATCCAGAAAAACTGGTTTGCCTGTTGAAAAAATCACTGTATGGGCTTAAACAAGCTCCCAGACAGTGGTACAAAAGATTTGATACATTTATCTTAAAATTGGGCTTCAAAAGAAGCCAGTATGATACCTGCATGTACTGTAAAGGTAGTGGAGGTAAAAATTCCTTATACCTTGTTCTTTATGTTGATGATATGTTGCTTGCCAGCAGTGACAAAAATGAATTGAATCTATCAAACTGAAGTTAAAAACTGAGTTTGACATGAAAGATCTTGGTGCAGCCAAGAAAATTTTAGGCATGCAAATTGTTAGAAATAAAGATATGAATTTGCTGTTCTTAAACCAATATGATTATATGGTTAAAGTCCTGAAAAAGTTTGATATGTTTGACTGCAAACCTGTGACCTTACCTCTTGCAAATCACTATAAACTGTCTTCTGACTGCTGTCCTAAAACTGAGGAAGAATATGCCAGAATGTCTAAAATTCCCTATGCCAATGTTATAGGATCTGTTATGTATCTGATGATTTGCACTAGACCTGATCTTGCACATTGCATAAGCATATTAAGTAGATTCATGAGTAACCCTGGTGAAGATCATTGGAATGCTTTAAAATGGTTACTGAGGTACCTAAAGGGTACTGCTGGCTTAGGCTTAGTGTTTAAACCTGACAAAGATGGTGTCTTGTTAAAAGGGTATACTGATTCAGATTTTGCTGGTGATAGAGATAATAGGAAATCAACTTCATCCTATTTCTATTCCTTATGTGGTACTGTCATTAGTTGGAAATCTCAACTGCAAAAGATTGTTGCTTTGTCATCTACTGAAGCAGAGTACATCTCTGCAACTGATGCTATTAAAGAAGGAATGTGGTTAACTGGTCTTCTATCTGAACTTGGTTTTATTGATACTCAAACTGCTCTATTTTCTGACAACCAAAGTGCTATACATCTTAGTAAGAACCCAATGTTTCACGATAGAACTAAACACATTGATGTTAAATATCATTTCATTAGAGATGTTATTGCAAAAGGCATTATAAAGATTGAAAAGATATCTACTCAGCACAACCCTTCTGATATGGGAACCAAAGTGATACCTTTAAACAAATTTTTAAATTGCCTTAAGTATCTTTCTGTTGATTCTCTTTGATCTTGTAGGGAATGCTTGAGAAAATGAAACAAGGGGTTCTATGTTCCTGGATGCACTAACAGTCCAAAATCTGGTAGCAAGGTGGAGATTGTTGGACTCCTTTACCCGGCCCATTAATGTGCTCCCAGCATTTTGGTAAAGTCGCATTATGTTTAAACACGCTTCTCTTACTTGAAACGTTTTCCCTTTGATGACTGACGCGTGGCTTGTAACTGACCGTTGGATCATGGCCTGTCTATATACCTGCCTAAAGACGATTGAAGGGTTGGTCGATTCATTTTTAGACTGACTTGGCTCTCTAGAATGATCTAGGGTTTCTCTTTCGAAAAGGAGAGAAAAAGGGAGAAAAGAAAGGGGTGATTTCTGCCATGGTTTTCTACTTTAAATCTCTGATTTAAACGCTGTGTAATAGATAGATCTGCCTTCGGTTTGTAATATTCTGTGTGAATATTGTGAGATTCTTAGTGATTCTTCTGAGTGTGTGTTCGAAGGTGTTCTTGGTGATTCCTGTGTGGATCCGGGTCTATCTACTGTTGTAATACTAAGAGATAAGTCTATATCTCTTTCTTGTGTACTTTGTAAACCTTGGTTGCCATTTTGTGGCTGATTAGTGCATCTGAGCATATTCCCTTTGTGGATGCTCAACGGGGGGTGTAGGCGTTGGTTGTGGTCGCCGAACCTCCGGGGCTTAGGCAAAAAACAATTCTTGTGTTCAGACTTTATTTTCTGCACTTTATTGTTTACGTTTAGCTTAAAGTCTCAATTTGATTTTTATATTGTGTGTGGTCTGGACCTTACAGAGAAGATGAAGAATAAGAGGATTAAGACATACATGGTGGATGAGGAGAAGAAAGAGCGGGAGAGTTCTAGATTGGTGTTTGATGAAGTAGAGATGATGATAAGAACGGAAAATGAAAGGGGAAGACCACTTATCTGAAAGAGCAGCAATGTTGGATGAACGGTGAAGTACAATAATAGGAGAAAAAAATGTGGAATGCCCAAATTGTCCTTGTCTATTTGGTAAAAATATTATTTTTTTCATTTTTAACGATTTTGACAGTCAATATAGACTGGAGCTGTGATTTGTTTAAAGGTTTGGTATTTCATGTGGTACAAATGAGAAATTTGGACAAAGTCTGCAACTAAATAAAATGTTTGATACTTTGGTTGCAATTCTCCATTAATATTTGGTATCTTTGTATAATTTTTAAAAAAAGAATCTTAAGATCGTATGAATTTTTTTGAAATCTCCATACAACTTGACAAATCTAAACTGCTTACACACACTACACCTATAAATATATCTTCAAATCTTTTTCGTAATAAATTAAGGGTTAAATTTACTAATGGTAATCCAATTTTATATTTAGTATCACCATGATCACCAAAATTTATACTTAGTGTTATCACGAACACCCAATTTTATATAGCGTATTACCATGGTCACCCAATTTCATATAACGTTTCATTATGATCACTCATCTTATTTTCACCCTTTTCACTAATTTTAAAAGAGGTAAAATGGTAACTTTGCATTATATATATAAAATAAGTTTTTCAAAAAAAAATTATTTTAAAAAAAGTTACTTAAAAAAATTATTTTAAAAAGAGTTTTTAAAATAAAATTAACCCTTATTTAAAAAAATATTTTTAAAACAAAATAAAATAAAAACTTATTTAAAAAAATGTTTTTAAAATTAAATTTTTTATTTTTAAAAAATTATTATATATAAATGCAAAATCTCCATTTTACGCCTTTTAAAATTAATGAAAATTGTGAAAAGAGGTTGGGTGATCATGATGAAACGTTATACGAAATTGAGTGACGGTGAAACACTATATGAAATTGGGTGACTGTGGTGAAATAAAATCAAATTGAATAGTCATGATGACACTAAGTATAAAGTTGGATGATCATTGTAAAATAAAATCAAATTGAGTAGTCATGTAACACTAAGCCCTTGTTTGAGCCTCATTGTATCATAAATTCACTTTCAAAACTCATTTTCAACCATATGTTCTTCAATAAAATAATATTGCGAGTAAATCTCGAAAAAAAAAATTCTTCATTTTTTAACCTTATATAATCATATTCTCCAAAAATCACTATTCAAAAACATTTACGTATGTCTTATGAATTTGCATCTATCATACAATGACAACAATTTTTGATGTTAAGAAAAGCAGTTGTGAATAGGGTTTCTAGATAAATACCATGAGATAAATTAAACCCTAATTGATTTTATCTGTTACCTTATCCACGGTTTATCACTAATTCACCCCCTTTTGCACAAGTTAAAATTGGAAATTAAGGGCATTTATGGAAAGAATATGAACGTGCTTAAACAAATTACCCTAAGAATAGGACATTTTTGAATCTCCACTTCTTCCTCAGTCATCCCAACTACCCCCACTCTTCTTTTTCACTTCTCAAAATGCAGGAACTTTGAGCAAGAAAACAATGATAATTTTCTTGAATAAGAAGATTAAAATGAAAAGGGGAAACTCCGTTCATAAAAAGCCTCTTGATGATCCTACCACTATTAGCATGATCAGTCTACCTCAACCGAAAATGAGAGTCAAATTTCCCAAATTACTGATGAAATCCATGCAGGGAAGAAATCATGAGTGCACTGATGAAAGCAATGTTGATCAAGAGAAGGCGACAACAAACGGAGATTTTCTTAGCAAGAGAATAGGTTTTATCATTTTGAATGCTTGTGGCAGCAAAAAGGCTCAAGAAATGTCTTCAACAAGTAATCAACCAGAGGAAACTGACAATGCAGGTGATTCAAATTTGAAGAATGTTCAAGATTCGATGGCAGAACAAGAAATTACATTTGATGAAACTCTAGAGGCTAAAGAATCAGCAGGGCTAGAAGACAAAAATGATAAGAAACCTGTGAAAATGCCCACAAAAATCTCTAAGTTCATCAGAAATAGGATTAGTTCCCCTTTTAGGAAATTGAAGCTTGATGAAAGAAAGAGTGTAGCGGAGAAACTGATAATACGGGATGGAGAAGAAGAAGAGGAAGAGGAAAGAAGTGAAATGGAGTTATGCAAGAAGCGAATTCTAATGGGAGAAAAGTGCAGACCATTGAATCTCTCTGGTGCCCTTCATTATGATACAGATGGAATTTTGTTACCTGAAGAAATCATATGACAAATTTGACACGCTCTCCTGAAAATCTTGTTCGTTGTAATGTACAGTTTTGTGTTCGACTTTGTGTACATTACACTATTCTCTTTTGAACATGTACTCATCAATCTTTATTCCATGGGGAAAAAAAAATGATTGCCAACAGATGTGTTTGCAAAAGGATCAATAGAGTGATAAGGATAAAAAGAATTTCAGTCTAGCAAGGAAAAGAACTAGGGTTACAATTCTTGTATTAGCAGAATTCTACAAAGAACCAATCATTGGAACCTAAAATTAATATATTACAATATAATAAATTCCATCAGTCACACACCACAGCCACAACCAGACGTGAATCCTCAGTTTTAGAGATGGATGAAGAAATGAGGAATAGGGAAGTTTCACAATGGAAGTTACTAGTTCAATCGATGAGTCTATACGCATTTTTGTTCCTCGTATACGTTGCCAGTGCTGGCGTATTATTGTACATAGTCATATATACTTGCAAAAAATCTATCCAAGAAAGAAGTTCTAACGACCTTGAAGGACGCGCAATCTTATACGTCTTCACCTTCGTCTCCTTCTCCTTGTTTACCATAGTTTTCGTAGGACCAATTTGGATGTACATTTCAGAAATCAGAAGAAAGAAGAAAAATTCTCCATGTCAAGTATTTCCAGAAATTGAACCTACGGATTGAATTACTTCAAATTTCACGATCATTCTTTTATTTATTATTTTATTCAGTGTGGGTTTAGTATATAATTTTTTAGGAGTTTAGGGCCGTCTGATGCGATTTTATTTATCTTTGTAACATGGTTTTGTTATGAGAGTAAACAGTGTTCGTTTATCTTTCGTTTAATTGAATAAAAATTCTATTGAGTTTTTCAACTTTTTTTTTTTTTTTTTTTTTTCAATTATTCCATATGAAATTGAGAATCAACGAATTGTTGTTTCCAAATTATCGAGTATTCATAGAATCAACAAGTCTTTAAAACTATTTTCACTCAGTATTCCCAAACTCTAAAGTTACGAAACAGAAAATAAGCCTCCGTTTGGTAGACATTAAAATGAAAAAAAGAGTCGTTAAACTCATATTTCAACCAACTTTTTTGACTTTTTATCTCTATAGTGGATCCCATGTTGGCCCACTACAAACTTTCATTTTAATGCCTACCAAACGGAAGCTAAATAACAACAACAATTTTAAGGTACGGAGAGGGGGTGAAAATGAGTTGTAACGTTAATTCCGCATCTACAAATCGGATATTTTCTTGATGAACAAGTAAATTTAGATGATTATGAAACTAACTATATATATAAGCTCCGGTTTGCCCTCTATTTCTTAAAATTCATTCTCATCCGTACGTTTTGTGGGATCCATAATTTTTTAACCATACATTTCCTCAATTTTTATCAAAATCTCGTAAAAATCTTATTTCTATCGAAACCACCTAACTGGGGCATGGTAACAACTGACAAGAAATAAAGTGAAATATATGCACATATATAATTTAATATTAGGAAACAAAGATACACATTGAACAAATGTTGCAGCAAACAATGTGAATCTGCGGCCATGTCGAATCTAAACTTAAAAGTAGACACAAAATGGACTGAATAAACCCTAAAATCTACACTGATAAAATACACAGGACGAACGAGACTTCATCTTTGAACTTGATCAGGGGCATGGTTGCTAGTAGTGGATGAAGAACCTGTCCTACCATTCAGTATACCGTTATCGGCTGGAGGAAGTACCCCCCACTTACCTTCCGATTCTGTTGGTTCCAACACTTTAACAGAACCATCTATTAACCCGACAGCAAATTGGTTGGGCTCCTGTGGATGTGCTGCAACGACGAGCGGATAAATGGCTTGGCTTCTGAGAAATGAATTGAACAAGGTCCATTACACACCAGTTCATCGAGTGATTAAATCAATGGACAGATTATACTGTACATTATGAAATATAGTTCATGTTTGGCTAAGGTTAAAAGGTTTTACTAGAGTAAATGAGTTAAAAAATAAATAATCTTTTCAATGGTGAAAGTTGGAAGTGAGCTCATTTGAAAACAACCCTTCCTTACTGTCAAAATTTATAACCTTTTTCACTTGTATGAAAAAAGTAACATGAACATTTTTTGGAAACATAATTTACCTCAAAAGTAAAATTGACTTCTTTTACACTTCACCAAAAAGTAAAGCGAGAAAGTTCAACTCAGTGTTGAACAATGTCAAAAAGACAGACACCAATGCACGTGGAAATTGGACAGAAAAACATCAAATCTGGGTGGTGAATTCCGACTTCAGAGAAACAATTAGGCTATTCCTGCACCTAGAATATGACCATGATATAATGTTGAAAATTTCTATCCATGTCACCTATGCATGCACGAGGTTGAGAGGATGAAATCAACAAGTTATAGAAGGCATTGATGGCATTCTCACCCGTTTAGTGCCGGGGATAAATATGCTGATGGGGCAATGCGGCATCTTAATCTTAAGGAATCGGCATCAAACACTCCAATGTTACCATCACAAAAAGAAGCATATACTAGTTGACTGTTGCAGGAGTAGACTGCACATGATATAGGTGCAGAAAGGGCATCTTGTGGGATCCACTGCAATAGAAAGAATCCATGAGATACCGCCAACAATAGGCGGTTGAAAAGACAGATATTTAGCTGCGCATTTTACCTGACGTATTCGCTCCATCTTGGAGGCATCATATATCGCTAACTGAGTCTCATGGGATACCAGTAAGCGAATTTGGTCAGAATGGAATTGTACCCGAGTGTCACCATTAGGTGCTTTGCCAACGGGCAATTGTATCGGAACTGATTTTCTCTTCTCCCAAGTATCAATGCTCCAGATGTAAAGCTGCAAAATATAGCCATGTTATGAGAGGAAAACCACACAATTTCCAACATCCATGTCTATTGTGATGCCATGTTGAACCATCTTATCTAAACATTTGAGCTATTATAGAGGGGACAAACTAATGTCTTATATTTTGTCTTTAAGAGAAGGGAATTATGTAATTGGAGAGCCACAATAACTGCAGTTAAATCAACCATAGCTTTCTTTAACTTACAACTATCTTTAAGACTGAAGGGATATAGTTGACAGTTGGAATAGAAAGTGGACAGGTAATTGTCAAGAAGCAGAGATGAAAAGGCAACAGCATATCAAAATCCTACGTCATTTTATTCCATTGTTTTCTATTTCATATCGACCATGTTTTGCATCCGTGATCAATGATCATGCCGAAAACGATAATTTCACAAATTTTGAACAATGGTCACAAGGGAAGATTTTTTCTCCGTATTCCATCTTTTAACCACCAAATAGAGCAAGAAGACAGAAAGGGAAGCTTACTTGAGCATCAGCACCAGATGACACCAATATGTTGAGGTTTGTTGAAAAAGCCAAACCAGTGATGTGCTTTTGGTGGCCTTTCAGTTTTGATTTCACCTATTGTGAGGAAACACTTAAATCACCTTTGGTTGTTTAGGCAACCCGAGCAGGCATAAACACTTATTGTGACACTTCATCAAACAGACAAACTGATTTACCTCATCAACCCTAACGTTAAATATGCGGATGGTTGAATCCTCCATACCAATTGCTATAACGTTGTTATCTTGTGGGTGGAATGCCAAGAAGGTTGAAGCAGGTGGAGGTGGCATAAATGTTGTCATCATCTATATAATTCACAATACAAAAAGCTTACACCAAACAATCTACCCAAATGAAATGGGGAACCCTGGAGCAAGCATATTTTGACATACCTTAAATGTCATCATGTTAAATAATGAAACTTTTCCACCAGCAGCAGACATTACGTAAGAATCATTCTTTGACAGAGCTATGCATGGAACCGATTCCTCAAGGTCGACACCTGAGACGTCATTGGTCATAAGAAGACCACTGTTTGGATGCCAATGCTGTGGGGCAACATTGGCTGTGGCCTACAAACCACAGCATACATCAGAAATTAATTCACAAAAGAGTCAAAGGAGCATGGGAAAAGGGGAGAAAGTAAAACATGTGAAGAAATCCATTTTGTCAATTTGTTTTTGTTACCTTTCCACTAGGGTTTTGCTCACTGCGGACCCACTTCCACAGCTTCTGGACACCATTTGATCCAAGTGCCAAGATGCCGACACCAGAATTTGTATAAAGTAGCCGCGCAACCTAAACAAAATGTACCAGTCATAACACAAATCTTACAACCAAAAATAAAAGTTCCTACAAAGTAATCGACATACCTTGTTAGCAGCATCACTGCTCTCTGACATTGTTACCATGCGGCAGTGAGCAGGATCTATTATTTCAGTCAACTGCCAGGGTTTTATTTTATCGGTAACTTCATCCAATGTTTTTGGTTTTTCCAGGCTTCTGGCGATGGAATCAACACCATTCTGAAAAGACAAACCCAAAACTTGAGATAAAGTTCCTTGTCGGAAAGCAACTGACTTAGGTGCAATAGTATAGAAAACTCCTCTTAAAGGGGGGAAAAAAAAGAACGAATCTGGTAAATCATCCAATACTTTATACTGGCACATTAACAGAAACTTGACCAAAAGTAATTTATGAGGAGAATAATGTTAAAACCATCTACTCAGGCATTGACCCCGGTTGTTGACCTGGACAAGCCTTATTGGTTCAACTGGTAAGTTAATGCTGGGCCATAATTTTAAATAAAAATATTTCTTAAACAAAAAGGCAATTTATATATTTGCCGTATGGTAGAAACTTAATGTCAGTCATGAGTTAAATTAAGTGTTGTATAATTGACGTAGTAATTGAAAACTAAAAAATATTCAAATATTATTTTTATATTAACAACTTATATCAAAGATATATTACAAGTTCATCTCTCCTCTCACCTCCTTAGTATATTATTGTAGTTTTTATGCACACAAGGGACCCACAAATACTACCCACTTATCTACCACTCGTTTCTATCAACTTATAATTTAAACCGTTTATAAACACTTCCCATAGTATTACAATATAAGATAGATCGTGATCAATATTTTGGTTACACATCATTCTGCTTAAAAGTACCAGTTTGGGCTTAGTGGCCCAAATCTGCCCGGTTTGGATGGTCTTTGACTGTTTCATAGTCAAATGGTCCATATGTGTAATCCACATAGGACTTCTTCGATGATTTTTGGGCCAAACCGGTCTAGTTTCAAAAATTATGCTTACACAGATGCCCATATTATAATTGAAAACCCTCCGGTAATCGTATATCAATCAGTGATGGTGAACAACTTAAAAGTATCTTTTCCATAAGGAAAGAAAGAAAATATCTGACAACTTGTTGACAGCCAATGCATACAATTGTAAAGATTCAACTAAAATCTGAGATGTCCTAAAAAGAAGTGGAATTTTGACATACAAGGATGGGAGATGGCCTGACAGGAGAGCTTCTTTCTACTTTAGGGGTGGCATTTGCAACAGAAGAACCAGAAGCCTGAACAAGAAAATGAAAAATTCTTTATAACTTGCAGTGATGGTTATTCAGCTAGAAGATCAGAAAAAAGGGAAAAAAAAAATGGAACCTTGATTGCCGCTGCTTCCATGGGAGATCTTAATGCTTCAAATGGGGCTTCAACTGTTCTTAAGGATCTCATACCAGTAGCATTTGCCAGTATCTTGATTCCATTGTCTGCGGTGGCAACAGCAAGCAGATTCCCATCCTTGTTAAATCTCAGGCGTGGAAGACTCTGCAGCAAAAAAATGTCCAGCTACTTATTGAATACTTTGTTTGAATCCTCCGAGGCAGTTAAAGGAAACACAATTTTATCTGGTAGTCTCATATAACTTGATATTACAAAATAAAAAGTACTACTGACCGGGAGACCACCATCTGCATCTATGCTTGTAAGTATATTGGTATTATCCATATCCCAAAACTTTATTTGGCTATCTTCGCCTACAGCCAAGAAGTGATTTTGAGTCGTGTCGAACTGCACAACACCACCGGCTGATTTCTTTCTAAACCCAATATACGACCTCTTTATCGCTCCTTCACTTTCATTCCATTCCACTAGAAATGAGTCCCCATCTTTGCCTGTTCCACAAGAGAACAGCCTAAAAGGGCAAAAAGAATCACCATAAATGCACAGTAGGATGACAAATCTTTCGCACTCTAGTTAACGACGACTAAAATATGAAAAATACTCAAAAGAAGCAAAGGGTGTAGAATTGAGAGAGAAAAAGTCTCAAAACTTACCGGCTTCCATCTGCACTATATAGCATAGTGGTACACCAATGCCCAGGAGCATCATAGTCAACTCTAGATCCCATATTGTCATAAAGCCAAGCTTTAATTTTCCCATCAATAGCAGTTGAGAATATGAACTACAAATATATGAGCATAAAACGATATCATACTGAAAGCCATTATTGTCTAAACCTAGAACATATCGTATTGTGAAAAGAGATGTTCAGGAAATAGAGAGGAGGTTTGGAATGAAATGCATTCTAATCAAGCTTTTTTCCTTTGCATTATACCTGAATATTCTCTTTCTGGTGAGGGCAGATAGAATAAACAGGTGCTTCATGCCCTTCAAAGTTGAATAGTTTTCTTCCCTTTAGATCCCACACCTGTTTCAAAATCTCTCAGATTTTTTGAACTTAAGCTTGCAGAAAGGAAATACAAGTTTCCAACTAACCTTTATCAGCTTGTCATCCCCACATGTTACAACACATAGCTGCTTGTTTGGATGAGCAAAAGCAATATCATTCACTCCTCCAGTATGAGCATCAATCTGCAAGCACAATGTGTAAATCAAGTTTTTTGGCACAAAATTTTACTTGAATGATCACACAAAACCATTACTACATGCCTCCAGATGTTGGCGTAAATCATTTGGTCCCGCATAGGCATATAAATGAATTAAATGCTTGGAAAATGCAGCTCCTGCAAGAAGAAGAAATATAAATTAATATTTTTGAAACATTATTTTCTTATGCACTCTATTAGACATGGTATATACCAAGGACAAACACTTACCACAAAATGTCCCATCAGGGCTCCATGTAACACGGTTCACCGGAAATGGTGCATCTTTCGCTGCAGAAACCTGTTCAAACTCTCAATATATGAGAATCTAACATAACCAGAAGCGTTGCCCGAATACGGTCATTAAAATTCATTTTGAGAATTTTCGTACAAGAATAAGAAATTAGGATGCAGGCAATCAATTATGTTTCATCAAAAGAAAATCTGTAAATTATAAAATTGTTATGGAGATCAAGAAATCAATCAAGTCAAAATTACTTGTACAACTATCATCTTTCACTTCCATATTATATGATGAATATATGATAGAAAGAAGGATTATAGAAGATTACACATGAACCTGAAACGTTAAACTACAAGCTTGCATATCCCAAATCTTAAATGGCTTTGAGACCAACTTCTCACGCATTCCAACTTCCCAAAGCATTATTTCGCCATTATTGCAGCCAACTGTTAAACAGAGAATCCAAGTCAAACAATGAAAGATAATAGATATTAACTACAGTTGATCTGTTGTCTTAGGAAGAAAAGCAATATATTTTGAAGATTTTCAAATATGTCATACCAAGAAGCAGTGTATGGTGCGAAGGATGAAAGTCCAGGCTTGCGACTGTAGAACCTTGATGCAATGTAAAAGCAACTGTTCTCGGCAAGTCATCAAGGGACCAAGATGCTTGTTGACGAACTGTAGGATATGTAACCTGGATAGAAGAAATAGATGGTGGGTGTTACAGAGAAAGGACTTAATTTTGTCAAATTGATCATATTTCAGAAACAACACAAAATTACCTCTTCAACAGATTGTGCAGGCCGCAAACGCTTCATCAATTGCTCATGATCAGCATTCTGATACTCGACCATACCCAGTGTTGCTGGAGGTGTGATTGGGCGCTTCAAGATTGGAACTGTTCAAAATTGAAGGAGAAAATAAAAATCGCATTTACCCAACCTGTAGTTTAAATCATTTTGATCCACACACACATACACATATATATTAAAAAAAAAACTTGAAAGCAAGATTTCAGTAGTCTAACCTTTTCATGTAATTCATCTTTCATAAAAGTATTGCTTGAAGGCCAACTATAATTAAAGGTAAAAGCTTTTACCTTGATTTGGTGGGACAGGCAATGACGAAGCTGTAACAACGGCTGCCTGAACAGACGAAGCAGCAGCAGCATTCGCCATCCAACCAGCTAAAGCATTAGCACTGGCTGCCGCCGCCGCCGTAGGTGGAAATGGCTGCGAGCGACAAATGGAAGTGGGTAATAAAATTTAGAAGCATCCTACTATACCCATATATTGAGTGCAGATAATGAGAAGCTAAGGAAAGAAGAAAAATGTAGATATAGTCGTAATTGTGTTATACCCCATGCGCTCCAAGTGGAGGATAAGCAGTAGGCTTTGCAACTGCTGCAGCAGGAAGATTGACAGGAGTTGGTGCAAGAGACCCATTTGTAGGATTGCATGTATGGTCAGTGAACAAGGTTTTAATGTCTGGATTTGGCCTTGGGTTCTTACAGAGTTGGTGCTGCCAATTCAGACTGTACACAAAACATAATCAAATTTTGAATTACCAGCACAAAAACAAATAGGGAATGCATAATTAGCTTACAGATATGAGAAGGGGTAAAGGGAAACATTATACATGCAAAACTGAGAGCCATAGAGAGAAGGTAGATTGGTGTAGAGTACAAAATATTAAAAAACAGCATCAACGTGAAACGGATGGAGGTGCTAGAGCAAAATGAACAAGTAAAGCAGCAATTGGATCATATTGAATACCCTCCAACTTGTTAAGGGCATGATCCATGCAGAAGTAAATATAATAAAGGAAAGGAAACATGAAAATAAAAAAAAGGATATGATATTGTCATGGTCTAAAATCCACTCTTATGGAGCCATAAACTTCTGGAAGTAACCCATATGCATATTCATCAATTCAGCAGACCAGTTGTACCTTTGATTAATAAGGGTTCTCAATCTAGATGACTTCAAGGTGGGAAAAGCAAGCTTTTCACGGAAAAGCGGATTAGCTTCAATTAACTTTTTGAGCTCTATCAACATTATGCTCCGTGCTGTCTTTGTGTCACCATACTTGGAAAGCTGCTCGTTTTCTCTGCCATCAATGAAATTTATAAGCTTTGAAATACTGAAGTTTTCAGCTGCAATTGCACTTGAATGTATTATCGGAAATTGAAACTAATGGCATAGCACAATATTATCAACCCAAAATAGGCATCCTAGGAAAGAAACTGTTACGCTTAAGTAGGCTTTTCTTTGCTTAAGAAAGAAGAACCAAAGTAAATGACAGAGCTGCCTTGCTCATTTCATCTTATAAACCATCTCAATAATATACATTTAGCTAACATGCCTACGACACTCGCTCAGGAGTTTTAACTAGCACAATGACTGTTTCATTCAAGAAGCATTGCACACTTGAGGAATATATACACAGCAAAGGGAAATATTTTGTAATTTCAATTTTGTATCCTCAAGTATGCATGAAAGCTCTATAACAGCTGCCAATCTACTTTTTCATTAAAGCCCATCCAATATATACCATAACTTGCCATATCACATCGGGGTAGATATTTTATCCATGTCATACAATTAAATGCATTTGAAAATTTAATGAAGTCAAACATGATGATGGTCCTCCTTAATATATACCACGTACCTATTTCCTACCCTCCGCGCAACAGAGTTTTACCATTCTTTTTAGGTTAAGGTAGTCTCTCCAGGATTTACTTTCTTTCTTTTCCCCAAGATATGTGACTCCTCAATTCAATGCGCCTCTATCCAATCAAAACCGCACTTTCAAAGTTCTTAAAGAGTTGTTAGAAAATTAAAAATCTTCCGCCTAATACCTCAATGCCCATGTCTTACAAGCAATTGATTTCAGCAAATAAACTTGTACAGTTGATAATGAATGAAGTGAAAGTGACAGTAACGAAATGTACAATTCCATAAGATTACAAACCAACAGGAACTATTTTCTATCCGATCTAAACTTCTCAAATAAGCAGCAGCAACACACTTGCAATAAAACATAGGACAGGTAGGTGACAGCTTATTAGGGTTCTTGTCTAACAACTCCACCCAAGATAAACTATCTAACTAGGCTTGGATAAGTGGAACTTCGTGATATATTATAACCAATCTAGACAAATTTTCAAGATTGCATATTTTTTTTTTTTTGAAAGGTAAGATTGCATTTTTTTTTAAAACTCTTTATTCTTCACTTGGTTTCGGGAATGCACAAAATGAAGATAATCAGACCCCAATAATGAAATTCTCTGCGTCATTAAATGTTCAGTCTCTTTCAGTCTAATTTTCCTCTAGCAGCTTATGTAGGGATTCAAATTCAGATTGGCATGCAATGAAGATTAACAATCAGATTACAATTTTTTTAACTTTAATTTTTCTCAATAAAAAATTGTTCTGTAAACACATTTTTCAGGGGATCTTCCATAAGTGATGAAGCAAAAAGTGAGGCTGTCTATAATCTGACCATAAGTCAACACTGATGCTCATAGCATAAGGAATAACATCATGCATTCTACTAGGTGAACATATTGATGCTCCTTGTACAGTACTAAAGGAAATACATACTACCTGAAATTGCCAAGCGTTAATAGCTGAGTAATTTCTTTATAGAGATCCTCGTTAAATGTTGAGAACACCTTCAAGTCATTCACCAGTATCTCAACTGCCCTCGCCTTGTCTTGCCTGTCGAAATCAACAAAGATGCAAAAATTCACTCCCAAAAAACTCAGAATGAGGGGGAAAAAAAGAGACCACGCCAATTGAACTCTTCTTTAACAAAGGATAATGCATTATGAGAAAAATAACAGATGTAAATATCAATATACCGATCAAGTGCTTCAAGATACTTCTGCTTCCTTATCTCAAAAAAGATTTTCATGGAGTATCTGTTGTCATCAACTTTAGTAAAACCTGACAAGTATTTTTCAACTTCCTCCCATTCACCAGCAAGCACTTTCTCCTCAAAGTATTTCATATTAAAGAAAAATCCTGATTCCTGCTCAAGCCTACAAAACAGAACATGCGCATAAGCAATAAAATCTAAAATTTCCAATTTTGTTTAAGCAAATCTCAACAGCCGTCCGTGTTTAATATAACTTCTAATTTTAAAGTGCGTTTGCATTTTCCTTTACCGATAATAAAAAATATAATCAAGTGTGCAATTACTATAGCTTTCCATTTCCTTTTCTTTTTGAGTAACACATCTCCAGAACCAACCATCAACTAACCCTTTTCTTTCCAAAAAATTCTTATTTTAAATACGTATTTATATCAAAATTACTTCGATGATTTCAGTTCTAATTTTCCAAAACCCACAAAAAAAAAAAAAAAAAAAAAAAACTTAAAACTCGTCATTAATGGAGCTTTATTTTTTATTTATTTAAAAAAAGCTCATAATAAATTCAAAATTAAAACCCAAAATTTTCTTATCATTTCCCCATCAAAACAGTAACTAGACCCATCAAATCATACACATCACAGAAGTACCCACACACAACAGACAAAGAAACAAATAGGAAATTAAATATACACACATACTTGTGAACAGACTCCTTGAATTTCTCCTCCTCGAGGAACTGGAGTATGAGGAAAACTAATTCTCTGCTCAACGACGACATTTCTGAATCCTCTTCACCTCAGGGCTCACAAATCCAAGCAAAATACAAAAAAGCTCACAACAATCAACAGATCGAAGCCCCAGAGACTAACCCACCCCACCACCGACGACTTTCAGCTCTGAATTTCCTAGGGTTTCTCTCTAAAAACACCGAAAAAGGAAACAAGGCTGCGATGAGAAAAAAGAAGCATGAAATTAGAGAGAGAGAGAGAGTAATTATATATAGAGATAGAGAGAGAGTTTATATATATATGTGTATTTATAGAGAGAGAAAGTAGAATTAGAGGTGGGGAAATAAAGACTAGGTCTCGCTATCTTCGATGCGTTTGCCAGTAGTCTATCTTTTTCGATTGGCCTATCGCTGATAAGTAATTCTGCTTCTCACTTTTAATTTTCTTATCGATTATAATCAGAGTTACTTATCATCAAGCTTATCGTTGCGTGAGATGTGGGGAGTTTGGCGGATTTGAAATGCTGAATTCAAATGTGGTTGAATATTCTAGTTGCGTTACAGGCGGTACTCGTGTCGCTTTCCGTAATATTTAAAATACCTCATCCCCAACTTTTTATCGCGAGATTCGTGTGTTACACGGTTATCTCGTGGGTTTTTGATATTGTTCATCTTGTTTCATATGAACTGCCAACATAAAACAATACTGGACAGTAGTTTCATTCTTCGGCAAAAAAAAAAAAAAAAAAATTGTATTTTTTAATAGTAGATTGATGCAGAATGTATGGTTAAAAAATAACGAAAATTTTTGGATTAACGTAAAATATTATTTTATTGAAAATTGTGTAATTGAAAAGAAAATAGAGAAAAATGTAATTTAAAGAAATTGGGATCCAACTAGTGATGGCAATGGGGCGGGGCACCCCGCGCCCCATTCCTGTCCCGCCTTTGACGGGGCGGGACGGAGTCTTGCCTCATTTAATGCCCTATTTAGTTTTTTTTTTTTAAACCAAAAATTTCCAATTAAATACAAATTCAAAATTTTATAATCGAAAGCAAACAACACTTAAAATAACTATATCAATATCCAAACCAAACAATGAAAACAAACAATGTTCAATTTTTTTATTTTTTTTTTTAACTAGGCGGGGCGGGGCGGTGCCGCCAACCCGTCGGGCGGGTTTTTTTCCGCCTCATTCGAGACGGAACGAATTTTTTTGCCATCTCTAGATCAAACAAGTGTATTGTTATGATATAGCAAGCTGCTGAACTCCATTATAATTAGTTTCTTGGGGGAAAAAATATTTTGTAATAATAATTGTTTAAGATTATGTGGTTAAAAATGAAAGAAAAAAATTGGATTTAGGCAAAATATTATTTTATTGAAAAATATAGGATTGAAAAGAAAAGAGAAAAAATGCATTTTGAAATTAATGGAATCCAAACAACAGCTAAAGTTTGAATTGATATAGGTATAGACTTCTTTGGCACATTCGTACGATTTAAGTAAAGATTTTCTTCTTTGGGCTCCATTAAAAATAAGTTTTGAAAAAAAAAAATGTACTTTGGAATGATGATTTTTCGGAGGATGTTATTATTAAAAAAAAAAAAAAAGTTTTGAGTTTATGTATAATATTTTTTTTATTGAAAAATGCGTAGTTAAAAAAAAAAATGCATTTTCACGAAAATAGAGCCTAAACATAGATTTTATAATAGCAAGTTTTTGAAGTATGTGTTATTAAAAAATTGGATTTACTCGTGATATCATTTTGTTGAGAGTGTGTGTGTTTGAAGGTGAATTTGAAGAAAATGAGTTTTATACAAGGGGACTCGAATAAGATCACGCCCTCACCTTAAACACGTATTACAGTAAGTTTAAGTGCAAAGCCATCAAAATACGATCTTGAACGAAGTGAAATCGTAAATTAACATTTCAATAAATTTCTTAAAAGGTAAAAAATGTTAAATTAGCTTCCAGAATAATAATTTGTCAAATAACAGTTGATCTCCCTGCCAAAGGTATATTCCATATATTTAATTAATTAAATAAATATATATCTATTTGTATATAAATTATTTATATATTTTCATAATGAATTAAACTACTTGTACATGGGAAATTACAGATGCGGTGTTAGCAACACTGCATTAGCTATCAACAGCTCGTCCCTAACATACATTGGTCCTTGGTTTGACCTCTCGTATTGGTTCTTGCTTTTTAAAAAAGCAGAGCTAGGTATATTTGCTATGTGTGCACCACTTTCTTCGAGTGCATCGTTTGGTGCATTGAGCAATTGGCCTATCAAGCATTTGTCAGTAGCTCTCGTTGTTCGCTTACAATGTTGATCATCAATGCAGAGTTGTCACATTGTATTTGTTATAGAAATATTTTCTTATACACCCAACAAAGTCTATTCCTAATCAGGGGCGGAGCCAGCCCGTCGGACTAGAGGGGGCCTAGAGGTGAAGGGGTGGGAGGCCACGGGGGTTCGGGGGCAGCGCTCCCGATTTTTTTTTTTTTTTAATACGTTATTAATTCATTCTTTGAATACGTCATTTCCAACCTAAGAACGTATTTACGACATTCTTCACGTAAATGTTTTATTATCAATGCATTTTAGCAAAATCCACTTTAGGTAAATGAGATAAACAAATTACTACATAGTTTTATGTTCATTTCGAGTCGTGATATAAGTAAGAATAAATTAAATTGGAGTTGATTAAGGACAATTGAAGATCATCTTTTCTTCTTCAATTTTAGAAATGGAAAGTCTTTCTTCTCCTTTAACTTTAAAAAAAAAAAAAATAGCCCAAAGTTCAGTGTGGGCCTGTACCCACACTGGGCTGAACGTCACACACACTGCAGCCATTGATTGGACTTTCGAACGTCACAATTAATAAATAAAATCATATACAAAACAGTCCACTAAATTTCAGTGCTCTTCATTACGAAATGCTTAAAGATTTTTATTTTTTTAATTAAATCGTACGGCTGTGAAATGCCGATGTAAGTACTTAAAATAGGACAGTGTTGCATCTGAACATTCTCTGCCATGTGTTGCTTATCTTTCGCGTTTGACGAGAAGTTAAACGTTCAAAATATCGACGAAAGATAATTCGATAAACAAGATAAAAGTGGGGACCATGTTTGAGTGATCATTTTTCAGAATTGCATATGCCACCTGTCTGATTATTTTTTCGCTCACGCGCTCTGGTTTCGTGTGGCTGTCACAAAACGGGACAGTTGCTCAACAAATAATTGACATTTGACAAGGCATTAGAATAGAGAAAGTTATACGATATTAAGCTTTGTTTGGTACAAAATAAAATCCAAATTTTAATTTAGGTTAAAGTCAATATTTAATATTAACTACACATTCAATGAGATTCATAACTTTTCAACCAATTATTTCATCATTTTTTTTTATCAAAATCTACTAAAAATTTGATTTTAGTTCACAGTAAACAAGTAATTCATTTGAAATATATTGCGGAATTATTTAGAGTGTGTTTGAGTCGCATTATTTAGGGTGTGTGTGCGCCTTATTATTTTGGAAGAATGTATTTTGAAATATTAGATTGATGGAGAATGTGTGGTTGAAAATGAAGGAAAAGTTATTGATATGATGAAAAATATTATTTTATTGAAAAATGAGTAGATGAATGAGAATGAGAATTTTAATGTGGTTCAAACAGAGACTTAATTGCCGATGGTTGTTTCATAAAAGATAAAAAAGTTATTGTTCGAGACATACAATCAAATTAACCAGCTATATCATAATTTGGATCTTTTTTTCGATTTGTCTGGTCGAAATTTCTTGTACGACTTGACTCGTAATATTAATATTTAGTTCGTCAAATTAAATAATATTATGGAATAATAATCAATTTATTAGTTAAATAATGAGTGGGGTGATAGAATATAATACGTGAGATCGATCCATTCATGGATTGGACAAAAATATTATAATTACTTGTGGAATTGCATGTGCATCTTCCACCAAATTATTCATTTACTTTTTTTGGTGACCTTTTAAATCAAACCTACCTCAGTTAAACCAGATGACAAATCCACGTTTTTAAGAAAGTTTCGATTAATTTCAAAAGTGAAAGTATTTTGTCCTTTAATTGGATTTGTTTTGAATTAATTAGTTCAAACTAGTGGTTAGTATTAAGACTTTATAATCCATTTTAAAATGTCAATTTTATTAAGAGGAGTAATCAAAACTTTTATACGTTGTTCTATGTTTTTATCTTTATTCGATGTATGATTTATTCCTTAACATACTCTCGCAAGATGGTCTTGAAATTCGCATGCTCATTTTTTTAAGTTTTAATCAGATCGAATTATTAATATGAACTCTGATACCATCGTAAGACTTTGAATTGCATCTTAAAAAGTTAATTTTATTAAGAAAAGTAACGCAAACCTTTAAGTTGATCTATATTTGTATATTCGTTCGGTGTGAGATTTATTTATTGACATTTAGCACGATACACACACATTTAGTGTATTTGTGTAAATTTTGAAAATCTATCCGTCGATGGTCAATGAAGTTACCAACAAAAGCGTTAATAATGATATTTTCATAAAAGTAAGCCGAGAGTCAAGTTGAACACATATTTGATAATCACTAATTTACTTGAAATAAGAGTATAATTAATTTTTAAATAAAATTAGGCATTTTCAATTGTCGCATCACTACTAAAATTAGGTTAGGGTTCGGAGCGACCGATCTTCCTTATTGGGTTTATTTCATATTTGTCTTGATTTAATTATATTTATATAACTCCAATTATTATCTTCAGTTATTCATATTTATATTGGATGGAAATACATGTCTTAAAATTATTCAAATAAATATTTATTTTATTACCTTCATTACTTTGCTTATTCTCAATTGTGAAATGCTAGAAACTTCAATTTAACCTCTGCAAAACCTATAGTTATATATTTCCTTTAATTTCTTCACTAAAAATCCAATAAATAAAAAAAGTAAAATCCGAACATTTCATCTATGGTGTAAGTAATTGGATAGAGAAAATGAAGTGACTTATTTTCAAAATAACATTATTTTTCACATAAAAACCTGACTTTTCCAAACTGGGTAAACATTTAGGGTCTGTTTGATTCACCCAAATTTTTCATGAAAAATGGAAAAAAAATTCCAACTCTCACTTATGCTTTTTTTGATACACTATATTTTCCAGACAATTAATTTTTTTGATTTTGTCTCTCACGTGTACTTTTTTTGTCATTTGTATGGTTAAGTATAGTATTAACCTCATGGTAGTACGGTACGACGGGGGAGAAAGCCCCAACCTCATTTTGCAGCTAGCAACCGCTGATTGGAGCAGCCGGATCACAGCATTCGGAAAGGTGGACACGGAGGACAATCTCACTACCATTTCATTGGTGTCGTCTGTGGGAAACCACTGAACAAAAAAGCTATGTCAAGAAGATGGACTAGGAGTGAAACACGCATGGTCAAAAATACAGCAGAGACGGAGTTAAAGTCTGTTGCCCAGGGTCATGACCTGCCCCGCCACCGCAGTATGTAACGCAGAGCCAATTCAATGCCTTGGAGACACAATTGGCAACCTGATGACCCTTTTGCAAAGCCAGATACAGAAAATCGACCGCAGAGTTCGTCGGAAGCCGTACGTGAGCAACCACCCAAGGTGGCGCAAACGGTTACCTCGCCCGCTACTTAGCCAACGATAGGAGACGTTAAGGCTTCCGGGTTTGTGTTTCTACAAATTGCCCAACCCGTGACAGACTTGGAAAAAAAGATAAAGGAGATGATGACCCAAAAGATAAACGATGCATTGACCAAGATGAAGGACGGGCGTAGGCAAATGGTTCTGGAGGAGGACCCTTTTCCCCCCAAAATTATGGATGTTCTTTTGTCGAAAGGTTTAAACAACCGATGATGAAGCATACGACGGAGTCACGGACCCGTTGGACCACTTGCGGACCTTCGTCGATTTCATGAGACTCTATGCAGCCCTAGACGTAGTGATGTGTAGGTCATTTTCCCCAACACTCAGGAGGGAGGCTAGAAACTGGGTGGCCACACTGGCACCCAGATCTATAAAAACTTTTGATGAGCTTTCAAGGAGTTTCATAGCATATTTCATGAGTGTAAGAGAAAACGAAAGACGACTATTTGATTGATGCAGGTAGTATAAGAAAAAGATAAATCTTTGCAGGAGTATTTGGCTAGGTTCAGCCGGGCAACCCTTGGTATAAGGGACCTTCAAATGTCAGTAGTGGTAACAACATTAATTAATGGGACACGAAATTGGGCCTTCAAGATATCACTCTCCAAAAACCCTCCGGAGTCAATGCATGACCTGTTGAAGAAGGGTAACAAGTATGTTGATGCGAAAGAGGTAGAAAAGGTCACGAAAAATCTTAGAGAGGGATGGAAGATGGGGAGTCATAAGAGAAAGATATGCGATGTGCAAAAACATGTTGACAAGGATAAGCGGATGAATGTACATTTAAGTCAGGGATACCCTATAGACCTATTGGTCAGGCAGAGACAAGAGGAGGTCAAAGCCTTCACCCCTTTAAATACTCTGCGGGATAAGATATTGATGGAGATTCGAGACATAAAAGAGCTCGAATGGTCGAGGCTAATGACATTATAAGCCAATAAGAGGGATGCGAACAAGTATTGTCATTTCTATAAAGACCATGGACATGAAACAGAATGGTGTATCCAATTGAAGGAAGAAATTGAACGTCTTTTGAAGCGATGTTTTTTGGCTAAGTATGTGAGGAATGATCAAGGAAAACAGATGATCGACCACCGCATAGGGCGGGTGTTATAAACGTGATTGTTGGAGAAATTGCAGCAATGGGAGACTCGAACTCCACTAGGAAGAGCTATGCACATACAGTTGCGATCTGTTCCATCCCGAAGAAGGCCAGATTCGATCAAAGCATCACTTTTGGCGAACATGATTTAATAGGCGTGGCAACCCCCAATTATGATGCATTGGTGATAGTCGACGACATAGCAGGCTACGATGTCAAAAGGGTATTGATGGTGGTAGCGCAGCGAATGTTCTCACTTGGGAAACGTTTGAAGGATTGAAAATTTCTTTGGAAAATTTGAAAGCAATATATGCCCACCTTCTAGGATTTGGATGGGGTACTGTAATACCGGAAGGAGTCGTGGAGCTACCAGTGACATTGGGAACCTACCCTGCAAGTGTGGTGATCCTAACGAACTTTTTGGTTGTCAAGACCCTAATAGCGTATAATGCAATTTACGATCGACCCCTGCTGAATGCTGCTGGGGCCATTCCCTCCACTTACCACCAAGTGATGAAGTTCCCAACCAGTCGTAGTGTGGGGTGTGTAATCAACAGTTTTCCATGAAGTGTTATGTTGACAATATATAGATGTAAGAATCATCACCAGTGATGATGTTAGATCTTGAGCCTCCAATGGAGCAAATTGAGCCCTTCAATACTACAGAAACATTTTAGTGGTAGGATGATGTGAATTTAACGTGGAGGCAAAGTTGGGGCCAAAGGAAAACTACTGGGCAGGCAATGGAACACGTAGCATCTCAATAAGTATTATTAGTAGACCAACAAGTGAGAAGTTGAGCAGCATAGTGCTTGCATGTAAATATAGTGGCTAGGCGAATTTTTATTTCTGCATTTCTGATGCAATGATCATTTGTAAGTATTGTAACTAAGGGTTTTTCATGATGTAATGCCTGCAATAGGCAGACATGATTGAAATTTATTTAATGAAAATGCTAAGTGGCAGCAGATGATGAGGGTGCTATGGAAGGGTCAGCCTAACTGGGACGTCCCGGTGTGCCTACTGAATTCCCAAATCTTGGCAAATTAAATTCTGCTAGGAGTGTTGGTTCGTAATTGATTGAAATAAATACTACAAACGGTGAGCAAAAAGCCTAAAAATTGGCTAGCTCAAAATTGCTAAGGGCTGGTGGTGAGTTCTTCAAAATCGAAAATGGTTAAGGCTCAAAATCACCTGACATCTACCTCGACGATTTAAGACAGCTCGATGCATAGCGGTGAGCAAAAAAGCCTAAAAATTATTTAGCTCAAAATCGCTAGGGGCTGGTGGTGAGTTCTTCAAAACCAAAAATGGTTAAGGCTCAAAATCACTTGACCTCGACCTCGACGATCCAAGGTAACTCGACACATAGCGGTGAACAAAAAAAACTAAAAATTGGTTAGCTCAAAATCGCTAAGGGCTGATGGTAAGTTTTCAAAACCTAAAATGGTTAAGGCTCAAAATCACCTTACCATACATTCGACGATCCAAAATAGCTCGACACACAGTGGTGAGCAAAAAATTCAAGAAATTGGCTAGTTCAAAATCTAAGGGCCGGTGGTGAGTTTTCAAAACGTGAAATGGTTAAGGATCAAATCACCAAACCCGACATTCAACATTAAACATTTGAATATTTCGAGCGATGAGTCGGACTGACCGGTCAACGAGTGAAAAACTCGTCGACCGATCGATGGTCGACCAACCAAAATGCTGGTCGATGGTCGACCACCCTCGTTGGTCGATTGTCGACTATCAAGTAACCGGCCTTGCAGGTCGACGAATAAGGCTCCCTCATCATCACTCTCATCAAATGAAGAAGATATAAAAAATTTGTACACGATAAATGTGGAGTTTTAGTTTGTTTGGGGGAGATCTACCCCAAAACTCAAACTCGATAATGAGATGTCACTTGTATAGTATTTTGTCACTCTACGATAATTAAATTGATCGACCCGCTTATATTGAATGTCGACGCCAAAAGAAAAAATTTAAGCAATACGGAAGAAGTGAAGATGCTATCCTTGAACATCGACAAAGGATAGATGGGCTAATGATACAGGACATCATTAATAATTATGCAAAATGGCTAAGTCACCTGATATGCACTCCACGTAGAGCACCACCTGAGGCCGTCGACCCCCATGTGGTCGTCTACCACCCCCATGAAGTGGTCCACCGCCTGAGGCTGTCTACCCATATGAGGCTTTCTACCACCCCCATTTGTACGCGGGTGATAATATCAATATTTCAACAGCGTACGCGGGTGCCAATCTTGCAACCACCGCATTCGAAAAGGTGGACACGGAGGACAATCTCACTACCATTTCATCAATCAAATACAATTAATTGACAATTCTCAGGAAAATAATTCTAGACAATTCAATTCCCTATAATTAATTTTCTTTCTATCCAAATTTCACTCTTGCAATCAAACAGACCCGTAATATTTTTCAAGAAGTCGTAGTAATCTGTACACTTCCCTCGATTAGAATTGGGGCATAATGGAGCACTTCATCTTGAGAATCAGTGGATATTAAGGCCTATGGAACCATTGACATAAATAACACTTAAAATAGGACACATTACGAGAAGAAGCACTATTCACAAATGTCTATCTTTTATAATAATGGACTCAACAATCGCCAAAAGCCAATTAAAGCAATAATTGACAGAAATAACACTATCATAGGACGTGTAGCGATGGTAATCACTGTTTTTTTTGGTAATCGTACCCAAAAATACAGATAAGATAGTATTTTTCTTTCGAGTTTTGTAATTGAAAATGAAAGAAATACTCAGTCTTGTTGTCAACTTTGTTCATCGATAAATTATGTTAGAAAGACGAAATATACAAAGGAACTAAGAAAAAAATAATTGACATGGAATTGTTTGAAGATGTTAGTAGCTTGATAATTCTTTGTTGATGTCATATGAAATTTTGGAAATTTCTGAAGATGCTATAAGTTTTATTTATATTTTTTTACAATAAAAGTTAAAAAAGATATTTGTGTTATGTTTTGTCATGTAATAGCTTTATATTTAATGAATTAATATTATACATTTATTTTTTATTTGTGTTTCTTAATTAAATGAAAGAGTAATATTCGAATAGGATACCAAAAATTTCAGGACCACCTCTAAATTCAACTATCGTCAAAGCCAACTAAACAAAAACGAGATTAGCGACTCCAAAGAACACAACATATCGTAAAAAGTTGAAAACCATTTTCAGGTTTTACTAAATTTTAATGGGAACAAAGCCAAACGTACACGCTATTTCTCCACATCCACATAAAAACCCTATCTAAAAATCTCACCTTGACTTTCGTTTTCTAATTAAATAAATCTTATAATAAAATACTAAAATAAAATCAAACTCTCACATCTACGCGTTGTTTGGGCCGGTTAAAAAATAGATTTTTAGTATATTTTGATAAAAAAAATTATAAAAATATATAATTGAGAAGTTGATAAAAATCCTCGTGGAATTAGTCGAGGTGCGTACAAGCTGGTCCGGACATCCACGATTATTAAAAAAAAAATTGATAAAAATTATAGATCCCATAAACGTACGATTGAAAATGAATTTTTCAAGAAAAAATTAAAAAACATGGATCAAAAGAATAGAAAAAAACCAAAACCTCACAAACCATATCTAACTCGTCACAATCCATCAACAAGCAAGCTTGCTATCCTCACTCACTTGTGGTGTGTGTGACAACTCATTTTTTTTCCTTGTACCATCACGTCAAAATTATAAAAATAGATAATTGAAAAGTTGATAAAAATTATCGGGAATTAGTCGAGGTGCGTACAAGCTGGCCCAGACATCCACAATTATTAAAAAAAAAAGTTGATAAAAATTATAGATCCCATAAACGTACGATTGAAAATAAATTTGAGAAAAAATGATTTTTTCAAGAAAAAATTAAAAAACATGGATCAAAAGAATAGAAAAAAACTAAAACCTCACAAACCATATCTAACTCGTCACAATCCATCGACAAGCAAGCTTGCTATCCTCACTCGCTTGTGGTGTGTGTGACAACTCATTTTTTTTTTCCTTGTACCATCACGTTCCGAATAATTAACAGTCGAACTCTTTTAATAAATGATTATCTTATCTTGAAATGACGTGTTAACACAGTAAAGTATGTACTGCCAAACATAATTATGAGGTTCTTCATTGATAGAATCTCTAAAATTTGAAATTTTGGTACCTCGATTCTTGATTGACAATTTCCGTACATATTGTCGTTACAATTCACGTGCAATGCATGTCGAACCATTGTTTGAGGGGTAAAATAGAACAATTACACGTGATGCGTTGACAGTAATTATGTGGATGATTTTTTCATTTTTTATAACTGTTCAATCATACAACGATACGTGTATTTTGTGAAAAACATTGTATGAAACTCTTCTGAATGCGTAGCATGGTTCGGTAAAATATTGCTAAAATTAATTTAAAAGGGAAAAAAATAAAAAATAAAAACAGGATCGGGATCCCCCAGACCACTCGTTGGCCTTGTGACAAAATCTCATTTTAACTACATATTTTTTTGGGTGTCAAATCTTAGTAGAATGATTGTTTGGAGCCTAATATGATAATTATATCTTATTGAACTTTGACTTTGGGATAGAAATAGAATAATTTATGGAAACTGAGAAAAAAATAAAAATAAAAGTCGAACTTTAATCTCATGATTATAGGAAAATTTTAATGTGAAGCACTAAAACTTATTACAAGAGAGAATATCGATAACTCTAAAATTATACCAAACGTATATAAACAAGTGGCGACATTTTTTTTTTTTTTTTTTTTTAAATCAGGGTGTTAAATGGGGGGAGCCAAGCCGCTCAACTTGGCATGTTTGGCCAGTTGGCTCACTCGACCGAAGCGTGACTCAATTTGTCGTCTGATCTTGCCTATTTGTTTAATTTTATCAAAAATACATGTTTTACTCATCAGGACAAATCGACTCACATGCGAGCAAGGTATCTCGATCAGCTCGAGAGCCAAATCGTATGCGTTGCTTTAAATTCACTCTTGAACTTGTTAATGGGACTTGTCAAATTAGAAAAACGAATAATCCCACTTAACACGATTAACCTTCGAAGCCCAACACGTCTCTTATACAAAAAGTCATAGCGTCCATTGCACATCTATCTTTCGTTATATCACACAAAAGATTATAACAAATTCAATAAAAGTCAGTGATGAAGTCCTAAAATATCGATATTTGGTACTTCTTTTGATAAAATATATCCTGAATTGTTGTATTTTATGTTACTAGGTGTAAGCAACGTGCAATGCACGTTTGCTTAGTTTATATTTAATAGTTTTGTTTAAGAATTAATTTGTTATTAATAAAGATGTAATTTTTTTGGTTAATTAAATAATTAATGATGTAATGTTTATGTAATTGATAAATAATTAAATAAAGTGCTTCTTTCTGTCATTTCCAACTCAAAATCACAAACAGAAAACTCAAGGTATGTTAAGGGGTAAGAAGATGAGTTTACTTAGACTCCATTTGATTCTCATTAATGTAGAATGAGAATGAAAAATATAGCCGTTATTGGACCCCACACAAAAGATAGAAATTCAAAATTGATAGATTGATGTGATGGATAACGATCATATTTTTCATTTTTATGAGTTTTTAATGAAAAACAAACGGAGGCTTAAACTTTTTGTATGACTTAAGTCTTTACTCTTTTTTAAGTAATAATACAATTCATTTTATCGCTAAAGTATGATATGTATTATGATAATATATGTATATCATGTGTTAGACTTAGTATTGGTAAGTGATCGGTAAATTTTCGAAGACGAAAATATTTTAAGGGGGTGAGAATGTAATTCCCCAAAAATTTTCATAAAATACAATTCGATTTTTATATACTATATTTTAATATTTTGAAAGTTAGGGACTAAATGATACATTTATCAAATTATATTTTATTTGTGTCAAATATTTAGATATTGATGGAGTTATCGTAAATATATGAATATTGGTCTCGTTGGATAAATCGTAATTAGATACATAAAACAGATTCGAGAAAAAGTCGATTCGGATAAGTTCGCTCCAAGATATTTTAGTTTGAAAGAATTATCAAAAGCTAATTTATTATTATTATTTAATTATAATTTTGAAAGTAGGGGTGGTGAAAAAAGATTTTCCGTTAAAAACAAGAAATTCCGTTAGTTTTTCCGTTAAATCAAGAAATTCCGTTAGTTTTTCCGTTAAACCAACAAATTCCGTTAAATAGGCACTTTTTATATATAGAAAGATATAGGTAAAACTCAATGGTTGAACGAGGGATTGAAAGAAACAAAAGAAAAAATCAAGGAAAAAGGACAAAGTCCAAAGTTTAAGGACCAAATTGAATATATTCAATAGTTAATTCGGACCATAAGACTATACTTTAAAGATTGCCATGAGATAATTGGATAGAATTAGAACTCAAACAAGAATGGAATAGGATCAAAATTAGGACTGGACAAAATTTTCGAACCTGAACTGAATCGAGCGGTTCTTCATAAGTTAAATACTTGAACGAGTATTTAAATCTAGAACCGATGGGTTGGTCGGTTGTCGGTTCAAAAACCGAGAATCGAAGAACAGAATAAGGAATCTAAATATTTTTTTAAATTTTTTATATTGAATTAATTAATTTTTTTTAATTTTTTCTAAACAAATTAGCAAATTAACTAATTTAGTGATTAATGCTCAAACTCCCAAACCAAGTCCATGCCTAGCTAGCCCAACCCAACCGAATTTCTAAATTCATTTTTTTGTTTTAATTTTTTGACCCAATTATTAATTTTATTGTTAACTCAAGATCTAGGTCTTTTTAAATTTTTATCATCCCATTTTTTCATACTTTTATTTGGTAAGCACGTGTCCATTAATCCCAAATCATTTGATAAATTGAAAATCTACATCTACATACTCAAATCGAAGCCCCCGACTGTCGAGTCCGACCTTCTATCTCCAACTGTCTAACGAAGCTATGAATGAACATGTCATTAGTTGTATTTATGTAGTATTGTTGTAAATGTTAAAAAAAATAATTATGGTATGGAACCAAACAAAATCGAATCGAACTCAAACTCAAACGATTCCATAATTATATTGGGACCCGACAATTCCATTTATTAAATACCCAAAAATTTTGGTTTGGTTCGGTTCTCTTTAGTTTCGAACTGAACAGAACCATGTTCAACCCTAATCAAAATATTATCAAAATCAATTTTCAATCGCACAAGTTATATTCCATATTTTTAGTCAAATGTTGAGATCCATTTTTGGAATAGTAAACGTTCAAATTCGAAAAAAATCTAGTTTTAGCAAAGTTGTAGCCCTTTGAGTTAGATTTTCAATGCATTTTGAATCGGATCAATCGGATATTGGAAAATAAAGTTATGACCAAAATAATGACTGCTCTATAGAGACATTCGTGCGTGAATGCAATTTTCTTATTCGATTGAAACTCTTTTGAAAATCAACTTGGACGTGATTTACAACTAATTTTATACTCCTACAAATACCTAACAGATAAATACATATTAGAGACCTCTCATATACATCTCAAACTCTTATATTCATCATTTATTATCATCAAATGAAGAAAATTCATAGTATTGAATGAGACTTGTAAAAATTCAATCAAATGAAGATTCAAACTTGATTTTTGGGCAAAGAATAGAAGAAATATGACTTCTTATAATTTCGATATGTTAGACTAGTTTTATACATTGAAGAGATTCATCAAGTAGAGATTCAACAAGAAACCATTGAAGAGATTCGCGATTTCAAGATTCATCTTCTCAATTTATCAAAAGCTTGGGTTAAGTTTTTTCACTTAAGTATGATTTCTTATAATTTCGATATATCAGACTAGTTTTATATATTGTTAGGATGAAATGAACATTGTTTTGATATTTTTAGTTTTTAATTAATTATTTTGACTTTAATTTAATTTGATTTGTGGATATTTAATATCGTTTTATTGTTATTTTCAATTGTTTGATTACCAATTGAGTTGTTAGTTGATTTTATTGTTATCATGAGATGATAAGGTTTAAGCACAATATAATAAAGGGAAAATTGCAACCACGGTATCAAACTTTCACTTTTTTTCAGACTTTTGCCTAAACCTTTGTTTTGTGCCACCCATAATATCAAACATTTCAAAAATATGCACTGGAGGTTCAAATGGACGGTTTCTGTCCAGTTGACCGTTAGTTGACAAAAAAAGTCAAAATTGACATAATTCATTAAGGACAAAATGGTAACTTTGTATTTTACATTTAAAATAATTATAAAGAAAATAAAATAAAATGCTAGCCACCCCACCTTACCTTACCTCACCTTGGTTTCTCTTCTTCAGCTAACAACGCTGCACCTCCACCACCTCTATGTCGGATGCAAATATAAATCACTTCATAAGGATGCCCACTTTCCAGCATTTGCAAAATCAACACTGTTGCAATCCCAAATTCAATTAGTATTAATTTCCTCACAAATAGCCATTAACTAGAGTATGAGCTTTTTCAGCTTCATAAAAAGCCTTGATGACAAAATCATCCTGAAAAATTAAGTGCTTAGATTGCGCTTCTGAAACACGTCTCTTGCATAAGGCAGCATTTCCAACTCCTCCACAAAACGTGAGCTCATCACCGGAAATAGTTGATGAAGGGGATGGATGGAAACCCTTCACTTGAAAACCATGTGCAGAATCATAGGCAACGCATGAACCGATGGTGTGCCTGATAAATCCATTGAACAATCCTACTCCCCGACCGTATTAAATTTAAATGCCCAGAAATTCTCAAATCTCCAATCATAGATCTCACAGGTGGGCTTTTGGAACTCGACCCAATAAAACTACTCGGGTGTTGGAGTAGAGAAATCGGGCTCTGATGACCCTAATCTCGCTTCAAAGACAACGACGAAACCCTAAACCAACAAATGGGTGATTTGTGAATCGATTTAGGACTATTTGTGAATCTCTTACAACACCGCCGACACAGAGGTGGTGGGGGTGCCGGCACTGTTAGGTAGAGAAGAGAAAAGAGAAACTAAGGTTGGGGGTGCTTAGCCTTTTTATTTCTTTTGTTTTCTTTATAATTATTTCAAATGTAAAATATAAAGTTACCACTTTGTCCTAAATGAATTTTGTCAATTTTGAACTTTTTGGTCAACTGGACAGAAACCGTCCATTTAGACCTCCGGTGCATATTTTTTTAAAGTTTGGTACCGTAGGTGGCACAAAACAAAGATTTGGGTAAAGTCTGCAAAAAGTGAAATGTTTGGTACTGTGATTGCAATTTTTCCTATAATAAATATTGTAAGGTTTGATAGAGGATATAGACATACCTCCATATTTTGTATGGATTCAATATGTGTTCTAGTACTTGTTAATTCATTTTTACGTTTGCATATTTCATTGAGAGATAGAAGGTTCACATGAGGGAAATACATTTGATCGCTCTTGAGACATGCTTTTAATGAAACTAGGAACATTGACCAACATGGTTGATTTCAAATTATCACTTTGATTGTTATATTAAAAATGGAATTATAAGGGGTTTTGACATTTTAGCAATGCATCTCACATATTTGAAAAATACGTTTACTTACTTTCATTAGTTTAATTGATAAATTAGGTATTAGTATAGAAAAAATCACAAAATTTGTTTACTATTCGATTGAAGTTACAATTAATTTTAATTCGGTCAAATATATAGTCCTTGTGTGTTCGATATTGTATTCATCATTATATTACTTGATCACTATACTTGCGGATTTTCAAAAGATCAGTCAAATCGGTCAACAACATATCTATGGAATATTGTTAGGTTACATTCTTGTCTCCTATGTATAAAATTCAATAAAAAGTAGTTCAATGTAAGAATTATTCTATAACGAATACACTAATACTAGAAATAATGAGTCAAGTTCGAGAATTTAATTTCTTTACGCAATGATTTACATGATATATTTGCATAAAACTAAATCGGAATCGAATCGAATCTGTTCGGTTCTAACTCATTTTAACTCTTATCGCTATACAAGGTACATTTTGGTTCCATGCATAGAATTTTTAGGTGTCCGTGTTAACAAATATAGTCTTATTTTGTTTTATTGTTTATTAAGGGTAGAATAATTTTTTTAGTTTCCTTTATTTTAGACTATATATAGTCTCTTTATATTTAGGTTTTGTATTCACTTTTCATTATGCAGAATTAATGAAACCATAGCCTTCCTTTTTTCCTTTTTTTTCCTATGAATTGTTTAACATGGTATCAGAGCAGTTTTGATCCTAAATAAATTAACTTTTGAATTTCGTTTCCGGCGAGAGGCCTTGAGCCGCTCGTCCGGTTCTCAATGTTATTTTTCTTTTCGGATGTATCCCTACAAAGTCACATCACATTCCGGTGGTCAAAACTCAATTTCTGCAATTTGTTTGGAGTTTCTTCAACTTTGGTAATCTGGAACTTGGTCCAGTTTATTTGGAATTTGGTTTAGTATGTCCAGTTCATCTGAAATTTGGTTTAGTATATGTCCAGTTCATCTGAAATTTGGTTTAGTTCATTTGGAAATTTGGTTTGCAGTTTGCAGGTAATCTGGAATTTGTTTTGCATATTTGGCCCAGTTGATGAGATTGAAAATTTGGTCCAGTTGATGGGATTGAAAATTGTGCAAATTACCCAATTCCCTACTTTTGGAGATCCATATTCTAAAATCAGATTTCATGGTTTAATTTTCTAAAATCAGATATTTTATATATAGATACAAATTATAATTATATAATTAAATATTAATTATAAAATTTTCATCCCAATTAAATATCATCTAAAAACAAACCCTAAATTCATTTCACTCCCACCGTCACCTATTTTCTCTCCCACTGCACCGCCACACTGTCGAGATGCATTGCCCGTCGGAGGAGACATCTCTGGCAACCGACTACGAAGGTAGACGCCGTTGAGAGCAGATATGATGACTGAACTCACATCTTGCATATCACGCCAACAACTTCGATTTCCCCATTGTCAAATCGCCTATCATTATGATGCTGAACATGTAATCGATTTTGAAATTGAAACCCCCTCTGTATAGATTCAACATCTCTCACAAAACCCCTCTCAATCAATCTTAAAGCACGGTCGCGATGCTCGACGCTGCGCCGACTGATGAAGTGGCAGCGTCGCAACGGCAGTGTTACGATGCTGACGACTGATACAGGGTGTGTTGTGTGCGGTGGTGATATTTGCGTAGGTGGTGGAGGTTGTGATGCTTGTGGCCGTGGTGGTGATAGTGGTGACGTGGGTGGTCGTTGGAGCAGGATATAGCGGTTATGTATGTAACGATGGAGCTATTGGCGGTGATGGGGAGGTGGCGGCGGCTTTGTGGTAGGGTGGTGGTGTGATGCTGGTGGATCTGATGGGGTTGTTGGATCTGGCGGTGGTGGATGTGGTTGGCTTGGTGGCGGCGGCTTTGTGGTAGGGTGGTGGTGTGGTGGTGGGAGATCTGATGGTGTATGTTGGATCTGGCGGTGGTGGATATGGTTGGCTTGGTGAGTTGCCGGCTGTGGAGGTTTCTGTGGTAGTTTACGGTGTTGGGTTTTCATGTGGTGGCTGTCTTGGGTTTTTGTGGATTTTTCGTGGGGTGGTGTAAACGGAGATGGAGGTGGTGTAATATTGTTGGTGCTGGAGATTGTGACCAGGACTATGACTTGTGACCTAAGCTGTGACGTGGGCTGTGAACTTGTGACATTTGACTTTGGCGGTAGTGGGGCGATTCTGTAGACTGTAGTGGTGCTAGTTGCTGGATGTCACGGTGAGTTGGTGTTGGTGTGGGCGACTATGGCTGTGACCTGACCTGTGACTTGGGCTGTGATTTGTGACCTGAGCTGTGACATGGGTTGTGAACTTGTGACGTGCTCTGTGACCTGGAATGTGAACTTGTCTGTGGCTGTGAACTTGTGACTTGGGCTGTGACTTGAAATATTAAACTACGACCATGATTTGAAATCCAAACAACTTTGAACAAATAAAAGATCCGATTAAACAACACTAAAGTCTCATATCTATTACATGTTCATATTTAATATTTAGGCTGCAATTTAACCATCAAATGCGGACGATGTGCTGATAGTGAGCCCTATCATGATATCAATCATTATAAACAAATAATAATATTTTGTGACTTGTGACCTGGATTGTGACTTGTGGCTTATGACTTGTGACCTGGGTTGTGACCTGAGTTGTTGTAGGAACAGTCGCCGGAGTAGTCGCTGGAATCGGAGTAGTGGTCGGAGAGATCGCCGGAGCAATAGGGATGGTAGAGGTGGGGGTGGGTTAATTATATATATATATATATATATTTGATTTTTGAAATGTAAAAATTGTTTTGATATTTTTGAAATAGGGTAAAGTAAAGGTAGGAGAAATGAATTTTTCCCTTGAAAATTTGGTTTAGCAGTTTGAAGGTAATTTGGAATTTGTTTTACATATTTGGCCCAGGTGATGTGATTGAAAATTTGGCTCAGTTGATGGGATTAGAAATTTGGTTTGCAGTTGGCCCAGTTCGTGGGATTAGAAATTTGGTTTGCAGTTTGGCCCAGTTGATGGGATTGAAAATTTGGTTTGTTTTTGGTTCAGTATATTTGGATTTGAAATTTACATCCGTCTGGATTTGTTGAGATTGTGTGGTTGTGTTGACTACTTATAGACATGGGTGTTCAATCGGTTTGGTTCGGTTCATCGTTTTTGGTTTCTTGCAAACTCTCGATGCTAAGCATCATAAGTTTGAGGGGAGATGTTAACAAATATAGTTTTATTTTGTTTTATTATTTATTAATGGTAGAATAGTTTTTTTAGTTTCCTTTATTTTAAACTATATATAGCCTCTTTATATTTAGATTTTATATTCACTTTTTATTATGCAGAATTAATGAAACACTAGCCTCACTTTTTTCGTTTCTGAATTGCTTAACACGTGATTTTGTTCAATGAATGTGACAATTTTACTGGTGCAGTGGAGCAGAGCTTCAATCCCATGCGCCATCATCCCATGACCTACCAAAGCTGGAAAATTAGTCGTTTTCCCAGTGCGCCGTCCCACATGTGATTGTTCTTGACCTTTTTGCATCGACAAAGCTGACTGCATTCCACGTGGCCACTTGTTAGCACAGTTGGATTTTACGTATCTACATGATTCAATTTAGCCGGTTTGTCAGGGATTAAAATCAGACGTTAGATAAAATTTAATAAAAAATGATGAATGATATAATTGAAAAGTCATGAATTCTATATATATTACGATTAAAATTAATTATTGATTTTAACTTTAATTAAAATCTGAATTTTAAACTTTATGTAATAGGGGTTTAATAAAATCATTTAATAAATTTTAATTTTTTGAAAAATTACGTACAACTTCACAAATTTGTGAGTAGGGACTTGAATTCGAAAATTGGAGCTGTATATATCAAAAACTTTATACAATACTTTGATACGCTTGCTCTGATCGAGATTTTTGAAATGAAATCATACTACATTTCGATGGAGGATCATCGAGAGACAGAAAAATGTTAAAATTTTGTTCAATACAAATAATTAATTATTTCATAGTATTACTAATAATAATTGGTGTGATGAGGTAGAAAGTTCTTAGGGTGGTACCAAATGTATGATAAAAAAATAGTTTTGGACCCATAGTGACATGCAACATATATCTAACGAAGAAATTTAATCATGGAAACATCCACTTTAAGGTAAAGTCGTGGCCCCACTTTTGGCCTTTGCTCATCTATGATACTTTCTTGTTTGTAAAATTTGTAATTTCGTTTATATATTTGTCCGTATTTGATAATGTTTTCGGATCTCTTTGTTATCGTTATTTTAACTCCAATCTTCAATCTCATTAGTGTAAAATTTGGAATAAAAGGTGAAAAAGATATGCCGAATTTTCCATACCCGTCCGTGCTGGACGTACAAAGTGCCACACACACTTGTCAGTTTTTGATTTGACAATTTGCCAAAAAAAAAGGGGAAAGAGGACCAATCTTGATATCACGAAGCCTGGAAATTCCTAGTACAAGGGGAATTTTCCGTGTTGATTGAAGATAGAAGCCTTTTTTCATGTTTTTCCAAAATCGAGCACTTTACCAAAATCTACAAGCGTAAACTTTGTGATGTATATAAAGAATTCCATGTTTCTTAAATTCATTTTTAAGTAAAATTTATGATTTATTTGATAGAGCTTTAGTTTTTGCTTTTATTTCTTGCAAAAAAGTTTTTAAAGAAAGTTATCTTAAATCGACATTCTTTAAAAATATTTCTAATCAGACAAAATACTTTTAGAAAATTATTCAAATATGTTCAAAAATAACTTCATGTATTCTCATAAATAACTTTTTATTTTTCATAAATTCTTTGAAACGAGCCTTTTTCTCGGACCATTTTCATGCCCTCAACTTGATTTTATTTATTATCCCACTTTGATAAGGAATTAATTGGGAAGTGTGTTTGTTTTTTCTTTGTCTCTTTGTTTTTCAATAGGGAAGTGGGTTGGTTAAAGCTATTAATAGCCAAAAGACTAACCACATTTTCAACTATATAGCATGATGCATCCTACACTAAAGCATTACCACCATCCACTTGACTCATCATTCTTGTTATTGAAATTGAGTAACTCAATAGGAACTTTAGAAATTTCAATTATTATGAACATTTGATGGTGGGATTTGTTTATTTTTTTTCTCTCCACCAATGAAGACTTACAATAGAGGTTTCGTAATTTTAAGTTTTGATTTAAGTAAGTTATTGATACATTCAGCTTACCTAACTGTTACTCGTATATGATTATAGGTCTATCGACATAACATGACATAATAATTCATTATTAGAATGACACTGACTTGTCCATAAGAATCGCGCAAGTGAACACATTAAACTCAAAATAGTCGTATTGAGGAGTTTGGAGGCCCGATTGAACTAACAAAGCAAAATATTGAAAAGCTAGATAGACGATTCTTACCAAACAAGTAATCTATGCTACAATAAAATGCTAAAAAAATAAGGGGTACGACCAACTTACTTAACTAGCAGAGTGCTTAACGATACGAGTATGACGACGTTAACATACCCAATATAACATTTGAAGCGACATACATGATAATATTAAATAGTGTAAATTTCACTTTGGGTCCCCAAAATTTTCAAGCTGTGGCAGTTTCAGTCCATTCAATTTTTATCCTCTCTCCCATCCCTAACCTCGGAATTTTTTGATATTGATTCTTCGAAACAATTGGGCCAAATCCCTCGTCTATACAATCCAGGGAGGATTTCTCCCCTTGGTTTGCTAGCAAACATGGTCGGAAATTAGGAAAAATGAATTTATCTCTAGTTTTCGTCGTCGATGATAATGAATATCCATAGATTTTCAATAGAGGAAGGGGAGCGTAGGGGTGGTTGTTTGCATGGGTTGTCAGCGTTTTATGGCAAATTGTGGAAGTCTTGGAAGGGATGGAGGTTTGGGCAGCGATTTTAGGGTAGGGAGGTCGTGACTAGTGGTGGTCTTTGGTGTTGTGATGCAGGGTAGGTGGGATTGAGGTTTGTGGATTTTTTTTTCCTTTAACTTATTTCAAGTTAAATGGTAGAATTGATGGATGAAAATCGTCGACGTACAAATGGATGAAAGGTTGGTGGCAGGAAAGAGGGTAAAAATTAAGAGCTTGTTTGGGAGGGATTTTTTGGGGGAATAATTGATTTTGAATAGTGATATGATGGGAAATGTGTGGTTGAAAAAGAAGAAAAAATTATTGATGTGATGGAAGATATTATTTTATTGAATAATGTGTGGTTGAAAATGAGAATTGGTGTACTGTAGAATTTGGAGAATCCATACCAAACAAGCCCTAAATTGAGACGAAATCGCCACAATTTGAAAAGGTTGAGGACCCAAATCTTATTCAGTCTTGTTAATGCATTGTATAAAAATATCTTACATTTCAAAATCACTCTAATTTATTTATTTTTAATTGGCCAATCATGTTCATCCATTCATTTTTCAAAATAAGAAATTAATCTAAAATGTCAACTATTCCTGCTTAATTTATTTGAAAAAAAAAAACATAAAATCTATTTTATTGGAATATAAAATACAAATCTTAATCTCCTTGGTTATTTATTAGTTATGCATTAAAGAACAAATCAACATTCCCAGCACAGATGATTTATTATTTATTATAAAATGAGATAATATAAAGAAATCAACCTCATTATGTTCGTTAGCCACGAGATAATAAGATTCTAAGCAACAAAATAATCATAGTTTCCTATTATTCTGGAAATTAATAAAAAAAAATTTGATTATTTGGTTTAATTTAAGGCTCGTTCGACACGACTTCTACTTCTTGTACGAGGGTTTTCATTTAACTTCTGATTTTGCTTTTAGGGTCCGTTTGATTGTAAATGTGGAAAATAGGTGGAAAGAAAATGAATTCCAGGGAATTGAATTACCTAGAAATTGTTTTACTGGGAATTGTAATTAATTGTATTTGATTGGCACCTGAAAAATGCTGAAAATTTGAATTTTTTGGTATTCATTTGACTTTATTTTTCATGAAAATTGTTTATTAAAGAGATTTTTTTTTTTACAATTGTAGATAGAATTTGTTTACATTGTAAAAACAAAAAAAAAAAAAATTTTTAAAAAATAAAAGGCAAAAGACAAAAACATGGAAAATCAATTCTCACCTAATAGTTGAGAATTGATTTTCCTTGAAATCCATGAAAACCCACCGTGTGAGGCAAACTTGGAATTACAAATGCCAAGAAAATTTTATGCATCAAACAAGACATTTTGAATGGAAATGGAAAATATTTTCCACTTTCCATGGAAAATGGCTCCAATCAAACACAGCCTTAGTTCTACTTATTGTAGAAGAGCTTTTTAAAGAAATTATTTTAAATCAAATTCAACTAAAAATTCTTTTAACCAAACAAAACATTAAAATCAACTTTCAGTCTTAGAAGCAAATTTTAACTTTTTAAAAGTCTTGTCAAACGAGCTCTTACTTGATAGAGTAATGCTATGTAGCCCCATTGGAGTTATAACCCCAATTTAGATGATGTTAGATGATATGTTAAATAAAATGTAAAATTAAATAATTTATTTCATTATACCTATCATTTAATGTCACATTAACGATAGCTAGACTGATGTTGTAATCCCAGTGAGACTAAATAATATTACTCTCGATAATCAACGACTGTTATATACTAGTGTTGAAATTAATTAAAAGGCTTCCAAAACATGGGTATAATTTTCATTTTTAGTATGTCCGGACAAGATTGGATTTTTTTATTTATTATTATTTCATACAATACATTTTAATAAAACCCCTCAATCTTTGCGTGTTATAGCAATTATTTTCATAACTTTTTCAATTGAATTCTTATCTTCAACCTTCCATTAATTAGTACGTCTCATCCTTGATGATGATTTATATTAAAATATTTGTTTTCATACTTTAAAATGAGGGAAAAATATTTTCCGTACTTTTTAATTTTTAAAAACATGATGAAGAATTAAGTTATTTTACGCAATTTCAACGAATTTTTGGGCAAAACTATTATCAAATACAAAACGTGTTAACTAATAAAAAGTTTGAGGATAAGAATGACTTGAAAAATAATTAGGAACGTGAGTGCTATACTGAGTAAAGATTAAGAATTTGAAGAACAATTAAAACGTGGTACAATAAATAAAAATGGTACTGTGAATATAATTAATGTAAACAGTGAAACTATGTAATCTGTGGTTATATGTGTCATTTTCATGCTATAACGTATGCTTTCACAGAAAACTACCTAGTTATTACAACTAAATGAACACCACGAGTTTAGAGTATTTTACGCGCACCTTTTTGTATGTATAGATTATCTGTGTGCGCCAAAGCCAAAACGGCTCTTTGTTTTCTTCTCCTTACACATTAAAAAGCATCAAATTATGGATTATGATGCATCACTGTCTCGTTATCTCAGCTCATCTCGTCGGAACTCCATTTTTTTTCGGCAAACAAAGTCAATGTTCCGTCAACTTTTTAAGTTTCCGGCTTAGTGACTCCTCTACTTTCTCCACACTTTCCGCCTCAAAATTGAGGTCTTTCTCCTTTTCAATCTATTTGAGATGTTGGGTTTGTTTCTTTGATCTTATACATATAATTCTGTCCTGTTTCTTGAGTGTTTTGGCATAAGTTGCCGGGGTTAAGCAAATATAAATAAAGAGTATTCCGGGCTTTATGTTTTGATCTGTTTAGTTTCCAAATTCTGTACAAGAATGATGTGATCATGTCTATATATAGATTATATGCCTATCTTTGTGATTTGAATCTGTGTTGATAGAGAATCGTGTCTGTGAGGGTTATTGGTAGTGGTTGTGTGATATGGGGCATTTATCGTCGATGTTCAATGGATTAGCAAGGACCCTTTCGACCAAGAAAACGAAGAGTTTGAAGAACAAATGTGGGAATTCTGATGCTAGAGAGGCTATCGAATCCATGATGAAGGATGCAAAAAAGAATGACTTGATATTAAGATCATCAGGCATTGTCAATGTCAACGGGTCAAAAAATTTTGCTTCTGTTTTCTCAAAGAGAGGGCAGAAAGGTGTGAATCAAGATTGCTGCGTCGTTTGGGAGGTATATTTAACTACGAAAATGCATCTTTTTTTTTTTTTTTTGAGGTTTTTCGGTGATAAATAGGTTGTTTAATTTTTGGTTGTAGGAATTTGGATGCCAAGAAGATATGATATTCTGTGGGATATTTGATGGACATGGTCCATGGGGACATTTTGTGGCGAAGAGAGTTAGAGAGTCGTTACCACTGTCTCTTCTTTGTTGTTGGCAAGAAACGCTTGTTGAAGCTTCACTCGATCCAGATTTCGATATGGAAGCAGATAAAAAGCTTCATAAATTCAATATATGGAAGCATTCCTACTTGAAGACATGTGCTGCTGTAGATCAGGATTTGAAACACCACCGCAAAATTGATTCATTCTACAGCGGAACCACTGCTTTGACAATTGTTAAGCAGGTGATAATAGTTACTTATTTTCTCGCTTTGCATTATGATAAGCTAATCCGTACACGAGTATTTATTTTTCACTTATTGCGAGTTGTCAAGGTCATTGCTTGTTTATTTGCATTCTTTCATACTACAAATATTTTCTTAGGGTACACGAAGCATGATGTCTTTGCTGGTGCATTACAAGATTTGGGATGTCGAAAAGAAGTAAAAAAATTATTTCAGAATTGACATGTTGGCCCAAGATATGGAAGATGTAACACATTCTGTTTTTGTACATTTAGGCTTTGTCAAATGTAAGAACAACATAAATTTTTCAAAGTGAATAGTCATCAATCGAAAAATTCAAACCTTTGGACTTCTGCTACACGTTGGCCTCGTGTAGTCGCGTATGACTTTTTTCGGCATTTAACAGGCAATGACTTTAATGGGATATGGCAAGTGCCTTTGGCATGGGAAAAAAGTTAGTGTGGTGGTCTTCCAAAATTCGATTGGTTTATGAGCTGATGATTGAATGGTTGCTAACCCAAATGCTTATCAGAGCGTTCTGCAAATGAAGAAGTTTGATTTGAGGATCTAGACACATGTAGATTAGATATGCTCATTCGCTAGTATTACTGGTTTTTATAATTGTATCGAGATCAACATATTTCGCATTTCGTCCTAAATCGTGATGTTCTTCCAGGGGGAGCTTATTTTCATAGCAAATGTTGGTGACTCTCGTGCCATATTGGCCACCACTTCTGACAGTGGCAGCTTGGTACCGGTTCAGCTTACTGTCGACTTCAAGCCTAATCTACCCCGTGAGTCTCTCTCCCCCTCCCCCTCCGTCACTCTCTACATCTCTCTCAGGTACAATGTCGAACTGTTATATTTGTACAGAGGAGGCTGAGCGGATAATGCAATGCAAAGGCCGGGTATTCTGTCTGCAAGATGAGCCCGGGGTTCACAGAGTGTGGTTGCCAGACGAAGAATCTCCTGGACTAGCAATGTCTAGAGCGTTTGGGGACTATTGTGTCAAGGATTTCGGACTTATTTCCATCCCTGAAGTGACACAGAGACGTATAACGAGTAAAGATCAGTTCATCGTGCTGGCAACAGATGGGGTATGTACGCCTTGTTAACTAATGTGGATTACTATTGCTGCCTGTCATTACTATTTACATTTTTTGCTATATAGTCTGAACATTTTATCGATAATAAACTATTCTTTCCTGTGAAGGTGTGGGATGTTGTATCGAACCAAGAAGCCGTGCAAATAGTATCAACAACTCCGGACAGGGGAAAATCGGCTAAGCGTCTGGTCGAGTGTGCTGTCCGTGCATGGAAGAAAAAGAGAAGGGGAATAGCTATAGATGATATATCAGCAATTGTACTCTTCTTTCATTCTTCCCATTTATGTGAACAAATTAATCCTGTATCTACACCAAAATAATTCTATCAAAAAGTTAAAATAATTGCTGACTCTACTTTTTTCTTATACAAGCAAGTAGAGCACGACAAAATATGAAACGGGATAGTTGGAAAATCTGATTCTTGTTCGAAGAGTGCATAACTTTGTTTCACACCACAAGGAAGAGAACTCGGGCAAATTGTTAAAAGCAAAACACGAAACTAAAAGTAAAATGTTCATAATTCCTTTTGCAAGCAAATAATGGAACTGAAATCCACACAAATTTTATTGAAAAAAAATATGCACTGAGAACTGAATGAATAACCAAAGTACGTTGAATTACGTTCTCAAAATCTAAAATTTTACTTCAGTAGACCACTTCTTTATGTTCAATTCTGAACCCAATAGTTTCACATACAACTACTACATATACATCTCTCAATGGGTACTTTTAATCTGCCATCACTAGAAACCGTAAACTCTAAATCCACTAGTATTTTTGTTCAAGGAACCCCAGATGCTATCTGAGTAAAGAATCATCAGAACTAAATACACTCATGCTTTCTTCCCACAGAACCCTAGACATTGTCAGCATTTCAGCATGTTATAGATTCTTATCCAAGACCTAACGATGATATGGTTCAATGATACCCCGTGTTCAATGGAACACTTGTGGAGATGCATAAAACTCGCCTTCGATAAACATTGGTCTGAGATCTTGTTCTTGACTCATGAACTCCAAGGGAAAAGAAACAAGAAATCCTTTTGTGGATTTTAACATTTTCAGTGAGTCGATAGTTACGGATTCGCCATTCTGATGGGATTCATGCATTGAAGAAGCTACTCCTAAGTCTATAGTGGTGTGCCCAAGTTTTTGTTTCCAATGACTGACACTTTGTCTAAGTGAAGATCTGCAGTTAATAAAAATGTTGAAAAATATAAGACAAAAGCATAGAGGAAAAGAAGACATAAAATGAGAATACAGATTTTTAAAGATGTACCTGGAGTGTATGAGGTCATTGGGGATGCAAGAGAAAACATCTTGGTAAATTTTTGTATTTGCCTGGAAAAGGGACAATAAAACTGCTCAAGAAAAGAGGAGAGACAAAAATGAAGTAAAGTAGACCTAGTGACAATAACATTTTTCTGTTCCAAATATAGATCCGATCTTCAGATTCGTGCAAGAATAGAATAATTACAACACGAGAGAACTGCAGAAAGCTCAAAATGACGTGTTGTGAAAATGATATGAAGTCCGAAAACTACTTGCTTTCTAATACTTAGACTTAGACTTACACTAAAATTATTATTTGTTTACTTCAAAATCAAACATGCGTATGCATGTGTAACTACATATATCTTCACAAAACTTCAAGATGCGAAAAGTACAATAGTTTCTTTTGAGCACTAAATTTACTTCCCTAATGCCATATCAAAAATCTATGCAAACTATATGGTCCGATATTTAATAATGTCTTACCTTTGCAGTTTCTACCCACAAATCCTTGAATGTAGAGTCAGCTATAGGGTCTCTTATTCGACAAAGCTGGAGAAGAGGGAGCGAAAATTTAGTGTCATGGAATTTTTTAACAGACAAGTAAATATTTCGTGACTTTTCTCACCTCTTCGCCGCTTAAACCAAGGTGCTCTCCCCACAAGGAAAGTCGAAGGCTTAAAGAAAATTTTCCGGCTTTCCAAGGCTTCTCATTCATTGATGACCCGACAAATTCCGTATCTTCAACCAAGACTGCAATCTGAATATCACGTGTCATATATAGAAATCCACCAATCAATGGTTAAAATGACAAGGTAATAGAAAAGTCATGGAGAACGAAGACGGAACGAGGAAGATGAAAGACAGTTGAAAATTTGGAGCAAAACTTCACGTATACTGATATATATAGGATAGTTCATTAATATTCATTTCAAGCTTTTAAAAATTTCAAAGTGTTTTTATCAGACAAGTGTTCTTTGTTAATAATGGGGTTCTGGAGCATTTAGCTGGTAATACGAGAGTAATATATGGAAATCCAAGTTCTAGTTCTAATAAAAAAGGGTTCTCTAAAGATATTGTCGTCTTAAAGAATCCAGCTAGTAATCGTAAATCGCTCTCATTGTTGCCCCAATATTTGACCTCATTATTAAAAAATGGGCCTGTTAAATCGTCAAATGTCTAACTGAGACATAGACTACAGGTCCTTGGATAGATTTTGTATTTGTGAACCTCCTTTCCTGAAATTAATACTTCAGTTATCACATTTTCTTAAGAAACAAAATGTGCCTGACTACAATTCTGTTGCATCATGTTATGGATTAAGCCCTAATCCCTTCTGAGAGTAATAATAAACAAAAAAACCAATCAGAAAATGAGCAAAACGCATAAAGATTTGTAGTGGTTATCTCTCAATGTGAGAGCTATGTCAACCCACCACCTCATATTCCACTATATTGGAGAAAAGTCCACAAGGGTTCTCTCATGTCTTGAGGCTCGGTGGAGGTACAACTAAGCTCTATGCAGTATGTAGCCTGTAAGATGACTGCATCCATTTATAACTTTGATCTCATGGTATGCAACATAGTCTATACAGTTCTGTAAGTTGGAGAAAAGAGAGCAGTCAAATGTAACCAACCAAGATGGTTAAGTATTTCACCTCTGAGTCTCTTGATCCTAGCAAGCTCCTGTCATTTATATTGGATGATCCAACCAAAGCACAACGATCATCAACTATCATCACTTTACTATGTACATAAACCTGTGTGAGAAAAAGACACGCAGTTCAAATTATGTCTTTAGAACAACGACAATTAGTTACTTTCCAGTTTCAAAGGGCGAGTAAAAGCATCAGCAGTAAAATCATGCACGCGTTGAGCCTTGCAAATCAAGTTTGGAAGAGGAAAAGTTTTTTGGAAGAAGGATAATGGTAGGATATTGTTCTGTACTGGCTCTTGTTCAACTTACATAAATTTTACCTGTTATCGAAGATGACTAACATGCTATTTTGCATCACGAGTGAGAAATTTCAACAGTAATTTGTGGAAGTAACTTCCGAAACACTGACTATGAATAGGTTGTGGAAGATTTAGAATATTACCTGACTTGTAACCAGAGGACCACCATCAAAAAGTCTACCATAGGTTCTTAGACCATAAAAAGATATAAAATCATGTGCTACCGGCCCCAACTCTGAGCAAAGTTTTTGCAATATCGAACTTTCTCCTCTACAGATGGTACGGTATTGCCAATGCATGATGGCTCTGACTGTAGCTGCACCACTGTCATCCACACCCCCCTGTTTACTCAGAAGTATGTAATGAAAAAAGAAAGATAGAACCAATGGAAAACTCTCAAATCAGAATAGAGAATCACCACCTGAAACCCGGGTAAGAGTGGAATGACAATTATAGCTCTGAAGCACTTTCTTTCTCTGTGTGCCCGGATTATGCGATTATATAAAGATTCAAGTACGCGATTCTGTATGACATCATCTTCTGAAAGTCCTGATATGAAAAATTGATTCTGCAAGTATCAGATAATATACAAAAAGATTAGTAATTCTTTTCAGGTTGTAAAAAATGATTAGGAGATAATCTAACAGAAGTTACAAGAGAAAGATCCTTGAACTAATGTAACTCGCATTTCTAAAGTTATTAAGCTACATAAAATTAATACCACATATTCAATAATTGAAAGCATAAACTGTTAGAAGGGAACACGTTTACTTATTTAATTTTTGACTTCAACAAGCCTAACCATCCAGTTATATTTTCTTGAACAAAGCTCATTTCCAGGAATACATAATATGACATTGTTGACAATCCAAAGATGTAATGAAGGCATAATAATGGCATTCATATATAAATTCACCTCAATGTAGACAAAGTTCTCTGCTTCTTCAATTAGAGAACAATAAGCTATTTGAATGCTGTCTTCAGTTTGGCTTGTTCCAGCAGACCATTGGCTGACACTTCTGACAACCTGCATGAAAAAAGGTATTAAACTGGGATTGAACATATGTTAGAGCAGACGAATATTGCAATATAACTGTGATTATTTATTAATCATATGGGAAAAATCTTTCGAGATCAGTCTAGCTGAGATGAATCATGCTGGAGTGAAAGCCACTAGTCATGTGAGTTATGAGCTTAACTCCAAATCATCTAGCGTAGAAATGTTGTTAGAATGGTTGGTGGTATCTTTTCTTCACTTGAATCGTTTGCATCTCATAAAATAATTGTTTCAAAACTAACTTGTAAAAAAAGCATATTAACTAAAAAAATTATTTATAAGAAAAAAACTTCTTATTAGTAAAATATTACTTATAATAAAAAATAACTTTTGTGAAAATTTGTTTATAAAGTAAAAATACTACTAATAAGATAAAATTTCCTTATAAAATATAAAAAGTTACTTATAAGTAAAAAAACTCACTTATGTGTAAAAATTAATTAAGAAAGTACAAAATTTACTTATAATTACAAAGTATACTAGTAAGTAAAAAATACTAAATTAGAATTTTAAGTAAATATTTAACTTTATTTAATTTTTAAGTTAAATATTAACTAGCATGTAAAAAAATTATCTATAAGTAAAATATCATTTATGAGTAAAAAGTTTTATACAAGAAACTATAAACTAAAAAATTCATCAAAGGCTATATATGTAACTTTATTCTTTAAAAAACTTTCAGAACCGGTGAATAATAAACTCTCAAGCATGAGTTGAGCCGTTTTAAAAACCGCTACTTGAACTGCTCAAAATCGGTCCACTCATAAACGCTCAAAATCGATACTTTAAAAACGCTCATAATCGGTACCCCTAAACTCCCAAGCAGGCCCCAAGTTGTAATGTTCAAATATACTAAATCTCGTGGTGTTGATTTTTGACGAGTATGATTTACAATGACTGAGGCTTGATTAGCCAACTTTACTTATTCTGATTCTGTACCTTGATAGTGAATTGGTCTTTTCAACTTCTGTCTTTCAAGAATTTCTCATTATATGTAATTCAACTTTCAAAAACCACTCAAAATTCTAACTTTTATTCTGATTATAAGTAGATCCCAAAGAATAAGTTTGGAGTACAAGTATTAGAAAGGGCACGAGAGTACACGAGAAAAGATTTTAACTTCTCTTTTTTCCTTAACATTATCGAGTCTTATCTAGTACTTTGTATCAAACTTGCACTAATTGGGTCTCAAAGGTTTTTGACCTACACAACTTAACCAAAATTCTCTTAGATCCCTATAAAAAATTCTAATTCCCAATTTTCCCATTTTTGCTGGTACTGGAACCATGGTCTGAAACCAACTAACTTAACTGAAAATGTATTACCATGCATGAAAAGAACTATATCCATTTTCAGTAGGCAAAATAGGTCGTGGAAACCAATAAATTAAAAGTCATTCAAGAACTTTTACACAAGTTTGATTATGGATTTCAGTACATCATATCACTAGAATAAGCGGTCTTAGAGCGGAGCCTGACAGGTTTAGAAACCAAAACGATAACTTTCAGAGAACTTCCTTCATCAAAGCAAGCGCACAAATGTGTGCTACCAAATAAATTTCAGGAATAAAAATGATAAATTCAAACCTGACAACGGCATGAAGTACATGGACCAACTTGTGCTAGTTCATTGGACAATACGTGCTTAGAACCTTGCTCTAGTGTTTCACACCAATAATCCTTAACTTGCAATTCAGATGCTGTTGCTTCCAATATTGATTCACTTTGAGTATTTACCCAATCATGATCACCTGCAGAACCACTTGTTTTCATATCAGGGAGAGAATTACCATATTTATAATCCTGACAAGCAAATGACAGACCTTCAAAATGCCCATGTAGCGTAGTTTCATGACATCCATTTGAGTTTAAAAAACTCAGTTTAAGTTCCATAACCGAAGTTTCTGGTCCATTAGCTTCGGGAGGTAAAAGCAACGGGACGTCTTCTGGCGGTGACTCTGATGAAAAAGAATTCTTCCTGCTGATGTCCTTGTGATACACTTCAGAATTCTTATGATCAACATCTACTTCTTTGCTTCTTCCCATGTAATGTGGTAAAACCATGTGGTGTTGTGGCATAAGTAATGGTATTTTCTGTTCATTTGGAGCCTTGCTTTTCTGGGTCAATGTTCAAATATATTAGTGATTAAATATTTTTCACGAGTTTACATAAGTATCAAATTCAAACCTTTGCATGGTTCCAACGCTGAATGAAGTGCCGAGCAATGTCCCTGCAAGGTGGTCCCCAAAGAGCACAATGAACATCGTGCCATGGCATCCGAGGATATTTCTCTCGATCCATTTCATCTTTCATGGCGTCTTCCCAAGAATTTGGTTCCGATTCTCTACACAATTAAATGGATTTACTACATATATCAGAAACACTGGACTCCCCTACATATCTACTTCTTATTCAGGAGAAAATCAAGCCTCGATAAAACAATAGTGACTAACTTAATTGGATTTTAGTTACCTACCTAGTAGGTGTATCTGAATGATGCTAGGATTTGTCTATTTAGGATATGTATTATCTGACACCGTCAAAATTTGTAATATATGGTCTATGAATCACTAAAAACAGATGTAGTGTTTTTATTAAACCATTAACAACCAATCAAAGTTCAACTACCGGAATGTTGACATAAAATATCTCATACATTCCAATCCATCTAACCTTATTATCAGTTCCAAGTTCAATAGTTGCCTACAGATCTTACACATCTTAATGAAAAAAATAATATACCTTGGATTATAGTAGTCTTTTCCAGGCCATAGAAAAGGAGGGAAATCACCTACTTTGTGCTCATTTGTGTCATATCGACCAAAGCATAAATCTAGTCCTCCAATAAAGCATATCTTGTGATCCACAATGACAAGCTTTTCATGGTGCGACCTGCATGTACCATACATTTTCCAGTTAGTTATCTGAACAAAAGTAAAATCCACAGAAATATATGTGTACATAAATGGAAATCTCCACTTTAATCTCAAATGAATTTTCTTTTGAGTTCATGAACAACGTACCACGAGTAAACTCCAGTTGACAAATGGTCAGGATACCGCAAAACTCTAACATTTTCGTGAATGCTAAGAAGCCTTCTCTTACTATATGAGCTGTTAATTTTTAACGCAAGAGAAACTTCCTTGTAAAGAAGAATGTATATCTGCATGATAAGAATCTAGAAATTAGTTTTGCTAAAAACTGGTTATAACTGGATGCAGCTCATTGTTGCTCAGTTTCATGAAATTTATTGAAAGCCTTGTTACGAGTGGTTTCAAATTGACATTTGAAGTATTGATCCCTTATAATATACCTAAAATATTAAACCTGTGATTTATATTATTCCGGATATACTATCCTCCATCATCTGATTAACAAAAAAAAATGTTGATACTGAAAATAAATAATTATGTATTCAATAATCTATAACAATTAGAGAAGGAGAAAACACCGAAACAGTAGAATATTGCTTGAGATATAAAAATAAACAAGATGGGAATACTCATAATAGCAGGACAAATTCCTAAAAAGTAAAACTATTTTTTCATGGTCCTCAATACTAAAAAGGATTTTCTTCATTTGCACCTGAACCCCTTGCTTAGCTTTAGCCTCAAGTAAAACGTCAAGTCGGGAGGAGCTGTGATTGTGAAACGGGCGTCTTAAGTACAATTCTGGGCAAAGCCACCACCCTGTTATGTATATCTGCATACAGATTCCAGTTAGTTTGAAAGCTCATGGAGTTTAAATATGGTCAACAAATAAACATGATTAGTTAGACTCCTAGTGTTGAATAATCAAACCTCTGAATTTGCAGTCTCTATTGATGAAGCAATTGCTTCAAATGCTGATTTTCCATCTACAAACCATTGAGCATGGCTTCCGTCTTCAACCAATCCTCTTGTAGGGGCAAAAGAATTAAAGCGGTGAGGCTGACACCAACTCTCAGAAGGTTTTAAAATCTCATTAATTGCTGAAACCCAGTCTTGCATTTTATCAGCACTCGTAGTTCTTAGTTTTATGCTTCTACTCCCACAAGAAACCTTTTGACCATATTAAAAAGGACAATCATGTTAGTTGCTTTCAATTAAAAAAGCTGATGCATTTGACACACCACCCAGAATTATGTTGTAGCTTGTTAATAAAGATATTGATGAATCTAGATTAACGTGTGAAGATGGCTCTCTACGCTTTCAGTAAACCATATGATGAATCTAGAATAACATGTGGACATTGTGGAGATGGCTCTCTATGCGTTCGGTATATCATATTCCTTAGCTTCTCTTGAAAACATATCCACGATAGCAGATAAAAAAAATTACAGATAATGATCAGATAAATATGCTCTTAAATCCATGGTACAACGGAAGATAATCATAGTGCTAAATAATTTTGACTAACGGTTGAGGGAATGGGGGCCAAGCGGCACAAAAACTTTATGCACAATATGTATTGGGAATGTGTATGACCATACAAGATTAGTGCTTAGGTAGAGCAATTAGATAACAAACAAACGATGTGAAATTAATTCTGTACAAGTTGATGGAAATCAAAAAATGAAATATCAACGAACTGTGTCATAAATCAAATAAAATAAATCAAGATAAAACACATTGTCAAACATCTTTCACCTACAATATAAAATTTCAAGAAGTTGAAAATGGGAGAGGAAGAAAAAGAGGATGCTGACCTGAAATGCATGACGCAGGGGATTTCGTTCCTTTAACAATTTAGCCAGATAAACTTCTTCATCTCCTTTAGCTTTTGAAGCGGGTAGGATGTCAAATACAATTATATCTAGGAGTTTGGTGCCAAAAGGATCTTCCAGGAAAGCCAGGAAGCCAGGTTTCAGGATGAGCCAAACCTAAGTGCAAGTTAATAACAATCATGTGGCCTCTGAATTGACATAAAAATCTTATATAAAAAGGAGGAATAAAGCTCATCGAAATGATATTCTTCTAGCAAGAAGAAAACTTTGATGCAAAATACATGTGAACGGTAATAACATGACTCAAGATGATGACAATTTACTGGAAATGGCACCTCTTCAAATTAAGTTTCAATCAGTGAAAGATGGTAAGTACAATCCTCTCTAGAAGTTCACAACTTATGTTAGGACCACTGTGCCTTGATATCTAGGACTAGAAGATGTATTCTGAAATGTTTATCTTCCAGAAATCCAATTTTCTTTTGAAGGATCAATGAAGGCGAGGAAAGAAGGTCTGTCAACATATAAGCCTCTTATATAGTGGAACCAATCTTCAAATTAGCATTCTAGTAAAGGCAGGAAAAAGTGCTCTATAGGAAAAATTAAACTAAATGCTAGTTGTCATTCTTTTAGCAACTTTGTCCGGGTTAATGGAAGCAGAGAATTTTCCACATGTATGAGTCATGAAGGATTGTAGCGACTCGCAGGGAGCACAATGCAATTCATTTAGCAGAAAAATTAAATTCCTGCAGACCATTACCTTTCGCCAGGTGTTGCTACAACAACTGCACCAATGACATAAAAAACATCTTAAACAGGGATCATCCTCTGAAAATTTTGTCAAATGCTTTGCCATCACGTAACCTTCTTTCAACTTTGGACCATATTCTCGTAAAAATGATAATTTAGAGACCTCCAAAAACTTGCAGACCTGAAATAAGCAGTAGTTACCAATCCATATTTCCTTCAATTAGCACAACGTAAAATTGAGAATTGAGCAGCAGTAAAAACATCAGGATCATGGGAAAGTCCATAGGCAACTATAATTGACATATATTCACTTAATTAAACCACGTGATAATAAAAATGGTTGATGAATATGTTTAAAGACAAACAAATGTGTTGGGTTTATGGACACCACATATCTCCACATTGGTATGATATTGTCCACTTTGGGCCTAAGCCCTCATGGATTTGCTTTCCCAACAAGTGGTATCAGAGCCAGGGCCCAAAATTTAGCCGGAGGAACGCAGTGGAAAGCGTGGTGGAGGTCCCTAATTAGCCTCACGATCTGACTAAAAATCATCCGCATTTGAGGTGCCTTGTGTCGAAAGTCTTCCTGACATAAAAAATGTGGTGGTCAGGCGGCGGGTCCCGTTTGGTCGAGAGCGACGGCAATGACGGCGGTACAAGATGATTGGCGGATGGATTATCGTTTGAAGGGAGGCCACAATGATGTGGTCCTTCGTTTGAGGGGAGGATTGTTGGGACCAAAAGAAGTCCCACATCGGCTAGACATGGGAAATATAATGAGTTTATAAGTGTAGGACAATATTTCCCATGTCTAGCCGATGTGGGACTTCTTTTGGTCCCAACAAAATGTGTTGTACCATTAAAAGTTACAGATATAGCTGGTTCAACATTGGGTGGAATTGAGTTTCTTATACTAAAATATTCATCCTTTGTTTCATCAAAAGATTGATATTAAACAAAAAAATTTAGATTTTTCTTAGAATTATCTTAAAAACAAAATTACTGGATCTGGTTTACATTTCTACATATACATTGGTAGCATGACCTGTAGTAAGTTTTTCCATTTTGGTAGAGCGTAAGAGGTAAAATAGAGAGATGATATTAACATGTTTGCTCCTATTCTTTACAGCCAAAATTTCAGAATAATATGAAGCCGCAGAACAGACAATCAAGATCTTCTCTCTATGACTATGGGGGCGTTCATATGCTTGCTTGGTAATATCCTTGGCACATCATGCATTACCTTTCTTTATAATTAAGGAAAATATAACCAACTCTCTGGACATGAGAGTTATGCTTTCACTTTTTTTCCATATCAAATAAAAGCTTTGAACACGAGACTATGATGGAAAGAAAGTCAGTTGGAATTTCCAAATAAGAACAACTCATATGTCCTGGTCTCTTAAATCTCAGAATCATCTAGAATTAAATACACCACAAAATGGCAACCTGGTTTTCTGAGCAGGCAAGAAGATAATTAACTTCACAAGAAGCCATACTAATAACTCTCAGTGACAATTAAAATCTTAAAGGATAAAAAAAAATATTGGGGTTGTTGCTCAACATATGCAAAATGAATAAGTTTGAACTTCATAAACATCGCATAGTTAGATGAATATAAGATACTGTGAAGGGAATTAACTTAGTTTGCACCTCTCGCGAATTAATAATGTCCAAGTTTCCCAGGAAATGATTCAGATAACCTTGCATTGCAACTTTTGCTTTGTCTGAAATGGTATGCTTGCCGATTGCTGGACGAATGATTGACAAAGCAGCCCTTGATGGCACATTTCTGCATATACAATAGTCTGTGATGACTAAATTTCTTATGAGCTAAACCACACCAGAGTATCAAAATTCATAGGATGAAAATTCTAATCACCTGTTTTTAGCAATATCTTCATTAGATATTGGCACAGCTCCATCATCAGGTTCATCCTCATCATGCACAACAGTGGTATCATCGCCTAATCCTACGCTTTGAAGCCATTCCTTAATCTTTTCAGTGGAAAATCAACAAAGATTATAAGCTATACGCCTATTTATGAGAAGTATGAAGTCTGAATCCATTAACAAGAATCGAGAACAAAGATCTATGGTTAACCACAAAACAACAAATAAAGTGTGAAAAGGTATAGCAGGAGATTCTGCCCATCAAAGAGGAAAAAGGAGAGAGAGAGAACCTGTTCTTGCTTCTCATGAAATTCTTCAATTAATGCACGTTTCTTCAAAGCAAGGTGTAAATAAATAACTTGAGAAGCCTTCTTTAGCAAATGCCACTTGAACTGTCAAAAAAGAAAGACAGCCTAAAACTAAAGAAGAAGACAGAATATACAGGTTTAATTATGCCACTCATGTTCTTAAACTTAGATCAGAGGAGCCTTGGTTCTGTTGTAAAACTGATCTGGTGCAGTCCATTTAAAACTACGAGACTAAATGTGCACAAATTTCTGTCGACATTCAGACTTAGTCTTTTAATGTCCACAACTGTCCCGAGTTCCTTCTAGGCTAGAACTCTTGAGTATGTTCACATTATATGGAACATTGAGAATTTGGGACTAGAGTTTGATTCAACTTATGAGTGCAACCTCATTAATGGAACTCTAAAGAATTCATACAAACCTGAAAACTGATTGTTCCCATAGACACAAGCACGATGGGATCTGGATCTCCGTATTCTATCTCATATGTTAGGATTAAGCTCTATAATTCCATCTTGGTTACATTTCAATCTCATCCGAGTAGAGTCCAAACTCACCTCATATACATTTTCTAGACTCTATGAATTGAAGGAGGACAGACTTAGAAAACACACATCACAAGACATAGACAAACTCCACAAGAAAAATCTATTAGGTATTTTCATCTTCTCCCCTCTTCTTATGCTTCAAAATTAGTTTGAGGAAAGTTGCCTAGACCACTACGCAGTGCATAGAATATTGCCAATGTTCTTCTTGTTGTGTTCCCTTGTTCTTTACTTAAAATATATTTTAGAGGGAGTTTAGCACAACTGAAAAAATTAAGATATGTGCTTAAGTTTTCACGGTTCTGCGTGCATTTAATTAGGGTCCACTTCCAGCCGCGTGCATACATACATTAATGTTGACAATAGAGAAAACGTTGAAAAATTAAAAAATGGTCAAGATTGTATAAACAATGTATTCAACCTCCTCTAGGTAATAAATTGCTAGAACTAAACCTTAGATTACATAAATGCCAGATTGTGAATATATCCCAAAGTTTCAGTATATGTCATGAAACATCAAACAAAAGAACATGTAAATCTGGAAATAGGGATAAGTACACTTCAGAATTAACCAAATCTAACTTAGCATTTCCAACAAAACCAGCAAATGATGTCAAAGGGAAAAAAGGTTCGATAACAATATCTACAAGGCCACAACACCATCAGTAACCCCTTGTCCCCACCCACCCCACCCCAAATGAAAAACATTATAAACCAGAATAAATATAGGCCCATTATATTTATCATCCATTCCACAAGCAGCCCTATTCCGGTGGAAATGAAGGATAATTTGCTTTATCCAGCATACCATGACTGACAATCCAATATTGTATCACCACATTACTGGAAAAAGTAAGCATGATAGTTGTTTAATAATTAGATTGTCTAATTATAATTCTTGCTTCAAATATAATCCTTAATTTGATCCCTCCAATAAAATTTAATCTATTTGAATAAGCCAAATTGATAAAAATCTATTAAATTTCTGAATCGGTTGTTCTAATTTTTTTCCCCAAAATTGTCAGAGCCAAACAAAAGGGCCCCTCTTGACCATATTCAAAATAGAAAGCAAAGGTTCGCAATGCAGCAGAACTCTAATGGAAGATGATTATCGTATCAAAAGCTTGTTAATTCACACAGAATATGGAGAAATTATCTCACACTATTTTATTTAATTGAAAAACAAAAACCGAAGCCTCCAAACTATTTTCACGGACATGCATCCCACATTCAACTTCAGATGTGCGTAATGCACGTGAAAAGCTGAAAACTATAACATAAATTAAAATCACATTGTATAATTATACACAATAAATAATTTACCTGTTTGTATTCTAGTTCAATGGTGTACGACAAAAGCAATGGAGTGATGTCACTAGCATCCGGCCGGGAAACCGAAACGATGGTGGCCTTCGGCAGCTCCTCGAAAATTTTCGCAGGTTCGGTTGCGTGCCGGATTGAGTGAGGCGACGAAAGCGCCGACGAAGGCAACTGATCGCCGGCAATCAGCCTTTCAGACGACATCTCATTATACAAACAAAACTAAACTGAAAATTATTCAACACAGTTTCAGATTATCCCTTTTGTATATTCTTACAGGATATACATACAAGAATTTGTGTATGTATATATGGGATGATGATTTGTGAAGAAATTGAGAAGAAAGTTTTTGTTTGCTTTGAAATGAAAATTTTCATTTTTTTGCGGTTATGTGAGCATAATATAGTTGGTTTTGGTGGCACATGGGGACTTTCTTATGACCCTTGGGTTTATGGAATTTTTGTGAAATTGAGTTGAGATTGTGACACGTATACCTTATAGGTCCTTTATGACATTCGGCGTCAATCTGAGTGGGTTGTATGGTTTTGAGATGGTTTATGTGATTTGAGGATTAATATTAAAAGGGCGATTAATGATTTTAATTATGATTAGTTTGTTGCAGCCAGCTTTTGGCAAGTCGGGTTGAGGGACTTCTATATTAAAATATTGGGCGAAATGACATAAATACCCCTTCAGTTGTCGATTCAATTTAAGATTTTTTCAATTAAAAACTGTCACGAAAAGATTTGTAACTCTTTTTATTTTATAACTTTTAGTGCATAGAAAGTTAGGAGAAAAAACATAAATCAACTTCCAATGAAACACACACAAAAGAAAATTTATTACTAATCTTGAAAACAGTTGATAAGATTTAAAAAATGCAATATGTTCGACTAACAGATCAAGGCCCCGTTCGGTAGAGATTAAAATTCAATTAAAATTGAAAATATAGTTGTTATTGTGTCTCGCTAGTCTAATAAAAGTCAACAATAACGACTAATTTTTCAATTTTAATCTCTACCGAACGGCCCCAAGTAAGATACATTTCAAAAACACCAAAGAGGGTAAAATGGTAATTTTGTATGTAGTGGGTCCCATGATGTACAATTGAATATTACATGGACATGTTGGAATGCAGACAAGAATAAATTATAGAATATCCATCTTTTTGGTGGCTCCCCCATTGAGAATATGCTATAAATCAAAATGCTCATATGCCTTGCGTTAAGTAAATCTAAATCTAAATGATTAGAGGAATTTGGAATTAATTTGGGTTTTTTTATTTTCTACCTAAACAAATGAATTGCAACATATCTTAATGGTTTCCTTGCACGACTTTACAAACTTTCTTATATTATTTCTTTACACTTTTGGAATGAATACTAGGAATTTTGTATTTTTGATTGATTAGATCGATTTCGATTTTTTATTGAATAAAATATGGAGTACGGTTTGTACGTTAAATTAAGGTCTTGTTTGGTATTGATTAAAATCACATTTTAATTTAAGTTAAAGTCAAACAATCAATATTAACCACATTTTTATGGGTCCCACAAATTTTCAAAAACTTTTATCACAATCTACTAAAAATCTAATTTTAATCTCCACCAAACACTCTCTAACTAAACATTACATTCCGTACTTGTATTTTCCTTTTTAACGGATTAAGTGTCTTATCGACAGAGTCAAGTGCCAACCAATGGAATCCTCGGCTCCCACCGAAATTTGTAATAAGATTTTTTTCAAATTTTATTTTTGTTATTATATTTATGTTTGAAAAAAAGAATATTCATAGTTAAATTAGATATTCATTGAATTTGAGTCGTGAATCTTATCAATTCGTTTATAAAAAATGACGAATGCAATGCATAAGCCCGAAAAAATTGATAAGAACCATCGAGAGGTCCTTATTTTACAAATGGAGCTTTCTTGATTGAGTTTTCTTCTTATTAATGCAAAGTCGATGTTTATATTGGTAGAAAAGTTGAAATAATTTATCTTTATCGAAAACATAAGAAAAGTCCAATTTGTGGGGCTTCCTAGAATATTATTGATATATCAATTTCTAACTTCTTGGGATATGATGTGGTGCCTTTTGGCTAAGCTTTAAAATTTTGCTTATGAGCAAGTAAATTTAGGCCCTATCTGGAGTAATTTGTTCAACACAGAAAATTGCTTTTTCACCCGTTGGAGCACTATTTTTCAAAATGTATGTGAGATGCAAGTCAACAATGGATGTCGGTGGGACCCCTTCAACGGTTATAATTTTGCTCAAAATTGGATAGAAACTCCAGCATACAGGCCCTTTACTTATATTCATCATTTTAAAACCTAACTCAGCTCGGTGATTCAATCGAAAAACTTGTACGCAGTCATAATTCATCGGAGTACTTTATTAGATTGGTCTACAACCTTCTTGGTAAAAAAAATCGAAAAATTCGTTGTGTTTTTTCGTAAAAATTGCCGACCCAAACTAATTAACTAGGGAAGACATTGTTAATTGAAAATTTTTTAAATTTTATTTAGAACCTGAATAGTAGCTTACCCGTTTGAATTTAGCATTCTCTTTTTTTCCTTTCCAACTTTACCTTTCCGTTATCCTAAATCATATTATTCCCTTTGATACGTACTCACAAAAATGTAAAAGTTGAGCAATTCACGTTTACATATTGAAATTTTAATATAAACATATCTAATCAAGTTAACGTGTTCTAAATTGACCAAAAAGTAGGAAAAAGAAACTATTTTTTTATTTCATCTTCAAAATCTTCATCCATCGAGTTAAGGATTAATGATCGAAAGATATGCTGGTAAAAATTGAAGAGAAGTAGGGGAAAAGAAACACGAACCAAAAAATAGAAGTAAAGAATGAGGTCCAAACACGTATATGATATGATGTTCTAAAAACGATATTTGTCTCCCCTCGTATGTTTTAGGATTTTCGACAAAAAAGTTTAGAGGATTAACAAGCCTATAAGGAAGAAACACTAAAGCACAAGTGATTCTTCTAAAAGAACTTAATGAAAACTTTAAGGAAATTGAATTTGTTATTTTATGAGTTGGAATAACTCAAATATCTTCCTTATGTATAGAGATCCATCACGAAAAGACTCCAAACATTCATGAAAAATTGAGATCGTTCCATTAGGACTCTACTCTTGAGTGTGTAATGCATGTTTGTTTTTTAGACTTCTAAGAAAGTGCACCCCCTCCAAGAATAAACACCTAATTTGAAGTAAATTTGTTTTCTCTCACCTTAGATATACAACTAGCATCGATATATCCTTTTAGAATTGTTGAGAAGCTCGGCTCGGTCCGTGAGCTCGTGGCTCGAGCCGAGTTTCGACTCGCGAGCTCATCAATTTTTTTTAAGATAATCCTTTTTAAAAAAATAAAACTTCGAGTTGTATTAGCACACAGGCCGCTCGCCAAAAAACGAGCCGAGCAGACTCGACTTGCCTAGCGAGCCGCCTGCTCGGCTCGGGTCCTGAGCGGCTCACGAGCCGCTTTTTTACAAGCTAAGCCGACGAGCCACTCTACTCGATTGCCACTACTAAGTCCAAGGTTTATTTTCTTTAAGTAATCAATAATCCTTTCAATGGTCTTCTAATGTTTCGAACTTGGATTAACAGTAAACCTACTTATTTTACTAACAACAAATGCAACATTTGGTCTGGTACATTGTATCGCGTACATAAGATTTCCAATTGCACTTGCATACTCGATTCTATCACTCTTCCGTCGCTCTTTATTAATTTAATACTTGGAACCAATATGGTATTTGCCTCTTTAATAATTAAATGTTTGAACTTATTAATCACATTCTCAACATAACGTGATTGACTTAGCCTATGTTTGGCCCCCATTTTTACAAAAAATCATTTTTTACAAAACTCATTTCCAACCACACATTTTTTACTATAAAATAATATTACGCGTAAATAAAGATATTTTCCTTATTTTTTAATTACACAATCGTCAACAAAAATATTATTCAAAAATGCATTTTTTTGCTAAAAATGGGGCTGAAACAAGGGCTTATTGAATAACCTTCACTATCATTTTTAACTTTGATACCTAGGATAGTATCTAATTGTTCAAGATCCTTCATTTTAAACGTGTTCGATAGAAACCTCTTTATTTCTTTACTTCTTTCCATGTTATTACTAATAATTAACATATCATTAATCAATGTAACAAAGTATCTATTACCTTCTCTTGTTAACATGTCATTCAATTCACAAATATTAGAAAAGCACATGTTCAAGTAATTGAGACGTTTTTTTCTACACTATGAAGTGACTTTTTAATTATCTTTGATTTAATATAAACGCATTTATCAAACTTATTAAATTTACATGATATTAAGCCACATTTTATCACTATTTTAATAGTGCTATATATATATATACCATGACTATCTACCATGCCATTAGGAAAATGAATCAGCCATATAAGCAAAAGATTTATTTTTATTATTAGAATCATCATCAATAGTACATAACTTTGCTTTGGATTGTATTGTATTGATTTCGTCACCGTAGTGACAATGTCTTCATGAGAATTCACATATTCATTGCATGCAATCTCTTGCATAGTGTAATGTCCCAAAACTTCACAAACATTGGAGTGTTACCAAAAATTTAATTTTTTGGGGAACGATAAAATAATATTTTTTAAATAAAAATAACTGGAATATCCATAATGATAATATAATCACAAATTAAATAATTGTCTTGGAACAAATTAAAGCGACTAATAATTTAATGAAAAAAATAAATTTAATATTTTATCTCTTTGATTCCTCTGGCAGACACGTCACCATCTCGCCATTATTCCAATCGATTCGAACTAACTTGTATGCATATATATATATATATATATATATATGTGGGTATCTTTTTGTGGAAATGAATTGTCTATTAACGAGTATATGGTATGTTAAAAAAGCATATAGTTCCATTTGCTATTTCAGAAAGCAGCAGAATTTATAGAGAAATGCTTTTGGTACTTAGTGCAGGATTGGAAGATTGAGAGGTACAAAGAAATAATCAGATCTGGTACTGTAAGGGAACGCATGTAATTATTGATTATTGATGTGAGAAATGATTTTATTTCTTTCGGTTTTATCTTTAAAATTATTCGTTGAGAATGGTGAGGATGTTAATTGCTTTGGCAGGTTGAGTCTAGACCATTTGTGACCAAATATCTGTCTATTGTGATTGGTTATGACCAATTTTGTGTTAACTGTGACCGATTGTGACTTGATTATGATCAAGTCACAATCGGTCACAGTTAACATAAAATTGGTCACAGACAGTCACACTGAATACAAATTTGGTCACGGTTAGTCACATTGAATACACACTTGGTCACAATTGGTAACGGATGACACGTTTCAGCGGCTTGATTATATAAGCGTATATTCGAGCCTCGTTTTTCCAATTTTTAATGAGCTAGAATTTTCAAAACAGTAAATTAATTGTTAAACAATTACAAGTGCACAGAGCTTTGTCAGAAATTTTAAATTTTGCAGAAAACGGTGAAATTGAGAAGGTCAAAACACCCTCATTTTTTAAAACCAATTTCCAAAAATAACCCTGCTATTTTTGAGCTGGTTAAATAACTTATCACCTTTTATTTGAAGGGTAAACTGGGAAATAAGATTTTTTATTCTGACACAACTCTCAACAATCAATGATTGGTGTGTGTCTCATAATTATCGACAATTCTGACAATGTGGTCTCCAGAATGCAGAAATGAAATTGGCAAAAAATCGGGGTGACTTGAACAGAGTGTAAAGTGACTTGAAATTTTTTCGTTAATTTTTTTAGGAGATGGATGCAAGGGTGGGGTGGTGGTAGGTGGATCCATAGGTTGGGGTGTGATTTCCAATTTTTAATTTTCTAAAAAATTTTAAAGTCGTTGGAACAGCTGCCGGAAAAGTCGTCGGAGCGGTGACCGGAAAAGTCGCTGAAGCGATCGCCGGAGCTGATGGCAAGAGGGAAGGTGATGTTGTAGGATAATAGGATGTAGTAGGTGATGTGGTATTGGTATAAATAATTAAGTATATTATATTATATTTTAATATTTAATAAATTTATTTACCACCTAATTTTTGAAATATTTTAATAAGTTTGTTATTTATGAAATGTGAACTTTAAAAATAGGAGTTATGTATTGTTCCCATCTGATTATATACCAAAACCAATTTGATGGAAGCTTTCAAAGTTCAAACTGTCCCTCATCCAACTTCCACGGTTCTACCGTTCCTAACGTGGCGATACCTCCACCTTCTGCTACAGCTTGTCATACCAGACGACGTCGACGACGAGTCGCCGGACTAGACGACTCGAGTCTCGGATGGTCGAAAGACTCGAAACTCTCATCTATAGTCTGTCGCCTGCCTTAGTACCGTGAGTCTTCTTCTTCTTTTTTGCTTTTGATGTTATTTTTTATTTATGAGTTATTTACCTTACTTATGAATCATGATTTATGTTCTATGAGTTAATTGGTAATTTGACGTTGAAGCGAAAATTGTAAATCTGTGATCTGGCATTTGGGAATTGGGGTAAATAATTTATGTTTCACCATCATTAAGTTATGAATTGTAATTTATCATTTATGAGTTTTAATTTGTGAATTAAATATTACAATCTCGCTATTACGATCGTTGATTGTCGACAATAAACGGTCGACGGTAAAAGCCCGCCCTAACTGAAGTTAAATCCTGGGTCCGCCACTGATGGGTAGAATTATTATGTAGATCAAGTTTAGTTAAATTTTTAATTAATAATATCTAATTACCACTTGATATATGAATTTTAAACTTAACCCCTTATTTATGAAGACTAATCTTTAATTGTAGGTTTCTAGGTAATTTTCCCCTAATAATATTTTGACAATATTGAGAAACCCAATAATGTAGTACATCAAAGCATTTTACAAGCTCCAAGTCGCCTTTTTAACATAAATACGTTTGTCTCCCCCTTTAAAGGAACACAGAAAATCAGTGGCTTTAGAGTAAAGCAGAGGAATAATTGTTGAAATATCGCTTTAGGTATAGTTAAAACAAAACGAAGAAAACTAAAAGTTGTTTAGAATTAAAAATAATAATTTATACCATCAAGAGAAATAAAATTACAGTAAAAAAAAAAAAAGATACAAGAACACATAGGATTTGAAGATGTACGTCTCAACGTAAGAATATGTCTTCGTCCGACGCTACAATAATTAAGTACGATGAAAATAAGTTTACAGGAGAAAATCACGTGCTCTATTTTTTCTAAGATCTCTCCCCCTTTAATGATAATATAAAATCTTAAGCATACAAACTCCGTGCAACATCAATAATTAGGTTCCACACTTTAACAAAAAGTCTATCCCGTCATGGGATGGCAAGGATCAATCCAAGCGTCCACATTGGTGGTGATGGACACATAAATTATGTTGGACCATTCAATCTAGGCCTTGCATGAGGGTCTTACGCCTTGTTGAAGAGGATCTACGTACGATATGTCAAAGTCCTCCAAGCATAGCGTATTAGATGTGATACATGCCAAAATCTTATTTTGAATTATTTAATGCTTATTTCCTTGATATTGTAGATGGATGAAATTAATTCTTTCAAATGATAAAGTTATGAGTTTTCTATAATCGATAAGTTTATGAATTTTAGTTTCTAATCACGAAATAAGATTTTTTCCGTCTCTTTTTCAGGTGATTTATTAAGAAGTTAAAATTAATTATTTACTGACTTAATTTTTTATCAACTTTTTAGCTAAATCAAACATGGATTAAGTTGATAAGGAAGATTTTAAGTCTTCCTTTTCTTCCTAAATTTCGACAATCAAGAAGAGCGTTCGTCCCTCTCGGAACTCTGTCAGCCAAAGATCTATCAATGAATGATTAAACTTCAAACTTAATGTTAACTTTGATCATTTATTCTTATAGAGACTCTACAAAAGTCTGTCTTCTGGAAAATTTAGAAAATTCAGCGTTGCCTACATAAACGGGAAGACTATGTATGGTAGGCTATGTTGATCTTATCTAAACACTCAATTATTGGATGGGATACATAAATTTATCATAACACGCCACCATACGTGTAGACAGAAGTTGCACTACATGTTATGCATAACATCAATGGTATTTTCTGATCCCTGTCAGCTCTAATATTATCTTAAATACCTTAGTTATAATGATAACATGGTCATGAAGGGAAGATAAATTTATTGATTAAGATTTTTTGGAAATTTAACATGTCACATAAATTGCAACAGTATAAAATCACACCAACATACATTTTTTAGAGTTATGGCCAGGGGACCGTATTGGCCGTGGCCATTCAAGGGTGCCACTTACTGTTGGGAACCTACTTAATCATGCGCAGCGAAAGTAAAGCAAATTTCGATTTCCAAACAGGATCTGCTTTATGTTTAGATAGAAACTGTGATAGAAATAATACCTTTGATGAATTCTGCAAACTGTTTTGCTGATTTACGAACTCCAATGATCACGATCTACAATCCAAGCTGTCCAGTTGTCCAGCCTCCAATGGTGATCCACACAGAAAATAAGAATGACGGCTAGGGTTTTCTTTTCGCGTGCTAGCAAGAATAATGAAAATTCCATTAGGTTTTTCAAACCCTAGCAGCCTATTAATATAAGTCCAAACGGGCTGGCACATCTCTTAACTTAACCCGGTCCAACATTTAATTAATCAAATTAATTAAATCTGGTCCATGAATTAATTAATCCAATTAATTAATTCAGGCCTATTAATAAGCAACTCAATTAATTAATTATCCAACACTTGCCAATTAATTAATTGGTAAATCTCATTCTTCTGATTCTCTTTTGTGTGTGACCCATTAGGTTCCCGATCACGATGCATAACTACGTGAATTATTATTTTGATCTAATCAAAATTGATAAATTAAAATACTCATTTTAATTTATCATCAATTCACATTCGTCGTCCCAGATTGACATCTAGCAATGTGTCAGGACAATACATGTGACGAGAAATGTCAAGTGGCATGACAAAACCAAACTTGTTCGTTTACCGTGAAACTATAATCCCTTAGTCAATATGATCCGATCAATTACGAGATATGGACGTGTGTCAATCTCAATTATCGATCATATCTTTTATCCTACTGTTAAGTCAATGTAAGTCGAAAACTTTTTTCCTACTTATGAGTTCACCTTGGCCAAGGATTTCATTATCAACTTAACTGGATGAAATGTAGATCATAATCTCTTACTATCTAAGAGTGACGAATCCTCTATTGATCATTCACAACCTTCATATGATTCTTGACATACCCGAACGATGTCGTATTAGCGACCCTTGACAGAGCAACATCCGACATCACCAAAGCATGACTGTCCTCACATAAGGCACTATCATGACATCAAGTCAAATGACCAATTCCACTACCGAACGTTAGAGATTAACCACTGACACTCAGATAGTTTTCCATGTGGAATCTCTCAGCGGGTCTCCAATATTTTGTTCTATAACAAAACATTCACGTGTTCATTCAAGTGTATCCACACTTTAGTTTGTGATATCAACTACTTACTTCATAAGTAAGAAATGTCACACGTAATGGTCTATCCGTAATAACGATATCGGTATCTCGTTATTACATACGACCATGAATGATTTAAGATTCAGTCATATGTAATTTGTATCTCACAATCACAACTCCTTGTGATTAACAAATCACCAAAACTTGAATATACGGATTCTATTATTTAATTAATTAGAATAATAATTCAATAATAAATCTTGCCATAAATATGCATCGGTTATATATACATTAAAAGTGCTTATATCCAAAGTTGATTGGATCTAGGGCATAACACTTACACTTACCCCCCACCAATATGGTAAGATTACACTACCATACGTTTTTTAGAGCTAATGGATCGTCGGCCATCCAGGGGCACCATGTATCCCCCACCAATAGTGGCTGCCACATGGCGCCCCTGGATGGTTGGACCCATATGACATTGACCAAGCATCTTTATTCTCCGTTTGTCAAGTACATTTTTTCCTTTAATTTCGACTTTGTCACTAAATGACATACATTTTTGAGTAAATTAAAAGCAATTTTTCTTTCAATTTCAACACTTTAAAGGGCACGTTTGGTACGGATTCTCCAAATTCTACAGTAAATCAATTCTCATTTTCAACCACACATTCTTCAATAAAATAATATTTTTCATCACATCAATAACTTTTTCTTTTTTTTTCAACCACACATTTCCCATCATATCACTATTCAAAATCAATTCTTCCCCAAAAAATCCCTCCCAAACAAGCTCTAGAAAGAGATCTTTTAAGAAACTTGGATGGAATGTTTTTTTAAGGCTTATTAGCACAAAACGTCCATACGTTTGACAGTTAGTGTGCAAAACATCCCAACGTTTCATTTTTTTGCATTTTCGCCCCTATTTCAACTTTTCAATGTGGAAAACGTCCTTTTCACTATTTTTCAGTGTAAAATGACCAATTTACCCTCAAATTTAAATAAAACAAATGAAATGAAATGAAAAATAAAAAAATAAATTGTAATTATACTCCCAAACTTTTTAAAAAGTGCAAGTTGCTCCAAAAGTCTTATTAAAAGTTTTAAGCACAAAACGTCCCTACGTTTGACACTTAATGCGGAAAACGTCCCTACGTTTCAAACATGTTTGTATTTGCTCAATAGCACAAAATGTCCCTACGTTTGATACTTATTGCGTAAAACGTCCTTACGTTTCATTTCTTTTTACATTTTCGTCCTTATTTCAACGTTTCATTGCGGAAAAACGTCATTTTCACTATTTTTCAATGTAAAATGACCAATATACACTCATATTTAAATAAAACAAAAAAATAAAAATAAATTACAATTGTGCTCCCAAACTTTTTAAAAAGTGCAAATGAGTTCAAAAATCTTATTAAAACATTCAAATCATCAGTCTTCTCCTCCTCCCTTAGCTTTATCCTCCCTCCACCAGACCCCACCATTCAAACTGTTAATGCTGACCACAACTATCAGCTCCAGAATTGTAGAGGGAGGTGAGATGGTCTGAATGGTGGTGGGGTCTGGTGGTTTAGGTGGTGGAGGGAGATGGTTTGAATGGTGGTTTATCCTCCCTCCACCAGACCCCACCTATTTTTGAACTCATTTGCACTTTTTAAAAAATTTGGGAGCACAATTGTAATTTATTTTTATTTTTATTTTATTTTTATTTTCTTTTATTTAAATATGAGGGTATATTGGTCATTTTACATTGAAAAATAGTGAAAATGACGTTTTTTCGCAATGAAACGTTGAAATAAGGACGAAAATGTAAAAAGAAATGAAACGCAAGGACGTTTTACGCAATAAGTATCAAATGTAGGGACATTTTGTGCTATTGAGCAAATACAAACATGTTTGAAACGTAGGGACGTTTTCCGCATTAAGTGTCAAACGTAGGGACGTTTTGTGCTTAAGCCTTTTAATAAGACTTTTGGACCCACTTGCACTTTTTAAAAAGTTCGAGAGTATAATTACAATTTATTTTTTAATTTTTCATTTCATTTTCTTTGTTTTATTTAAATTTGAGGGTAAATTGGTCATTTTACACTGAAAAATAGTGAAAAGGACGTTTTCCACACTGAAACGTTGAAATATGGGCGAAAATGCAAAAAAATGAAACGTTGGGATGTTTTGCACACTAACTGTCAAACGTAGGGACGTTTTGTGCTAATAAGCCTTTTTTTTAATTGCATATTAAGTAGCTAAATATTAATTTTAAATTCTTAAAATTATATATGAGTTTAGTTCTTGAACCGAGATTTTACATTTTTAAAATGTATTTATTGGTATTATACATGCCCCAAAACACAATGATAATGCAGAAAATAGAAAGAACACAAAAAAAATTTCTCCCTAAGGCCCGAATGTTCAACCAAATTAGGGTTAATCACCACTTTGAGCATACACCGAAGTGATTATCGCTTCAATCCACTAGAAACCAACAATATTATCAAAATCAAGTTACAATACAAACAGATCCATAAAGGATTTGCCCTCAGACCCAAAAATAATCTCTCACAGAAGCCCTAGAAAATACGATTATACAAAGTAACCAAAGTTTACTGTCCACAAAAGAACAGAAACACAAACCAAGCCTTAACCACACTAGATCTCACCAAGAACATCTAGACTCAAAGATTACAAACGAAAACCAAGAGTTTTCAGAGAGATAACACAGAGAGACGAAGATGAGAAAACTCTAGAATAATCTGGAACCAATGAGACAAATGAAAGAGTCAAGCCAATAATACAAACAGTCAGAAACATCCAACGGTCACAGCACATCCACGTGTTACAATCTCAGCCATTGAGATTAAGTATATTGGGCTGTCGGGTTGCAAACAGTAATTGGGCCAGACTTCTCAACTTAATAAGGTTTCATCACAAGGCTAGAACAATAGTAAATAGGATTGGGCTGCATCAATGGGCCCAAATGTTAAGGACCAAACTTAACAGTATTTAACAAACCGATCTTACTTCACTTATCTTTTTCACAGTCACTTACAAATCAGTATAAAGGAGTAGGACTATGGTAAGTCGATAACTAATGTAAAGATTTATCATATTTTGTAATATGAATCCTTAAGTATATTTTGTTGCGGCATCTTCTACTAGCAATGAAATGATTGAAATTGGAAAAATCAAATTCATGTAATCGAATCCACCTTTATTGAAAACAAGACTTAACTTTCTATACCAAATTTTTTATTCCAATAGTCACTTTTACTTAACCATTGTTTGCATAATTTACTTTGTCAACATCATAACAATACACGATTCTATTTGATAGTAAGAAAACTGTGTGTGTACTCTTTCTGAATATTGCTTGTTTGTCAACACAATCATCGCAAGATTGTGGCTCTACCGAGCTGGTCTAATGTTTGAACTGGTAAATATTTTAAAAAAATTAGTTCTAGACTTGTATGAACTTGACTAATGGATTGCATTAAATTTGAAACCCAATCCACTAGTTGAAGACCAACATGATAACACGGATAGGTTGTTGTCATGTGTTGAATTCATGTATTATATTATGATAAATGTCAACACATTGCCAACTATAAAGCCCTTTGCATTCATATCCTAAACAAAAACAAGAAACCAAGATTTCCTCCATCTCTAGTGGCACAGTACAAATTTCTTGGTTCTTCTTATTAAACCATGTCTGAAACAACAATCCACGACTTGCCGGAAGACTGTCTTGCCCACGTTATTGCATTCACGACTCCTCATAACGCCTGTCATTCTTCGACCGCATCGACTATGTTTCACAATTCAGCCAAATTGGATTTCGTATGGGACAAATTCTTACCTCGTGATTATCGCGATATCATGTCAAAGTTGGTTTCTCCAGTGGAGTTTTCATCCAAAAAGGATTTGTTTTTCAAGCTTTCTACTCCTCTTCTCATTGATGGGGGCAATAAGGTAAATACAACATAGTCAAAATATCCTCTTGAAAATCATGCAAGCCATACAATTTAGTTCACTTGCATTTCAATTTATGTTAATAATAATAATAATTGTTACAATGCAGACATTTGCAATTGATAAAGTTACAAATACAAAATGCTACATGTTGAGTGCAAGGGAATTGTCAATTGCTTGGGCAAGCAATCCTCATTGTTGGAGCTGGAAACCCCTTCTTCAATCAAGGTATACATTTCTGTCATATAAAACTTAAAATTTTTATTATTATACAACAATTACTTTTGGGTGGTTCGAACGTAATAAGAGTTTTATATAGTCGACTTTAAATATTTCGAAAATAAAGTTTTGGAAAGGAACTATCTTGGCACCTAATTTTTAAATCTTTGGTTTTTGTGTTAAATCAGATTTTCCGAAGGGGTGGAGCTTATAATGATAAGTTGGTTAGAGATATATGGTAAAATCAACACTCGAATGTTAACAAAAAATACCAAATATGGAGCCTACCTCGTTGTTAAACTTGCGGATCGTGCATTTGGATTACATTCCCTACCATCGAAGGTTTCAGTTGAAGTTGGTGATTATAAATACACAAGAAAAACTTATTTAAGAGTCAATAAGTGTAAAGAACAAGAATTGGAGCGTGATGCTATGCAACACAAAACTAACGAATCAAGATCAAGAATTCATGAAGTAGAAGAACGCGTTCTTCATATGCGCGAAGATGGATGGTTAGAGGTTGAATTGGGTGAATTCTATTGTGAAGGTAAAGACAAAGAAGTGAAGATGAGCTTGAAAGAGGTGGAGGGTTATCATCTCAAAGGAGGCCTTCTTGTTGAAGGCATTGAGCTTAGACCTAAGCAGTAGATGTTAAGACAATTGAAATGTACATAGAAATTTCTTTTAAAAGGTCTTTCTTAATAATTCATGCAACTCTAATTTAAATTATAAAAATGATCTCTACTTTCTTCATGTCGACTTCTTCCTTACTCCCTCTATTTTCTTCTTCTTACATGTTGGGGACACAACAAAGGATAAGAGTAGGAGTGAAAAAAAGATTTGAAAATTTTTCACGAAATTAAATTAGCGTTTTCAAGAATATCAACTAGAATAAGATAACTCTATAGAAAATTAGAATGTCAAAACCATTTTTTCTATCGTAAAAGTCAATAAATGTGTGTTGCCGTTTGATAACTTGGAAATATTGAAAAGGAGAAGATGAAGATGAAAACAAGAACAAGATGAAATGAACAATGGGGATTGAACACATATGATACGCTGTCTTAAAAATAATATTTGTCTCCTCTAGCATGCTTTTAAGATTTCAGACAAGATGATTGACTGGCCTTCAAGGAAGAAACATAAAAACACAATAACTTATTGAAAATTTTAAGAAGTTTGAATATTTGATGAATGAATTGGAATATCTCAAGTAATAATTTATTTGTTGTTTCTAATATTTGGAAATAAAAATCTATAATCTATTTATAATATTTCCATCCATATGTCTCGAACAGGTCCCAACAATTGCTTTAGTTTTCTGCAGACAATTCCTTGCGTACGCATGACCATTTGGCCTATGTGTACGCATATGCATAATCTTCCACATACCAATTTATTCTCAATTCGTCGACCTGGGCCAAATAAATCTCTTTTTATGCCCATAAACTAATATAAAAACATTGTTTTGAACAAATTTACAACATAACTCAATTGAGATTTGATAATGTTCTTTTAATACATGTTGCTAATGTATCATTTTGCAACGTTTGCGACTTCTTCTTGTTAATTATTTTAGCAACGTACACTTTGTATTGCCTTTAATGGTTTTACATACGTACCTTTCGAGTTGTGATTTATTGTTTTAACAATATACATTGCTTGCGAAAGACAATTTTTCTTGTAGTGAATCTCCATATATTAATAGTGCCGTAGCATTTGGTTCTTGAATATTGACTTGGAGGCATTTACCAATCCCCTTTCTTTTTGTCTCTATATGGACATAGATTCAAGAAGTTTTCACATTTGGATAACCTTAAAATATTTACTTATAATTTTTAAATATATAATTTGTTTTATTGATACTACAAAAATATATTTATAATGTCGGGAACGTAAAAGTCTCTTCCATAGAGCATTTGCCCAAGACCGCAACTATTTTTCAAAAAATAAAATAAAATAAAAAATCAATCTTGCAAACGATTTGACGTTGGATACGATAAATACTTATTTATATACATTGTTGACTTTTTTTTTTTTTTAAATTAAATAAACATTGGAAGTTTGTTTCCCATATTCAATCTTCTCCCAATACTCTTCACACTCGAAGAAGTAAGATTAAGATGTCTAAATAATTTGCCTCAAACAGGAACTTACACGTGCATGGGGTAACTATGGTAGAGAATGAGGTAGCTATTCCTTCAAAGGTACTGACTGGGTGCATATGTTCGTTGACTATAAAAAATTACGTGCAGCCCCGTCCACAAAAGGATCATTGTCCATTGGATTTGATTTCCTACTCCCTATTAGTAGTATAAAATTTTTTTATTGCTGATCTGACAAGAAAATCTTAATTATGGTTCCCTTATGGTTTGTTTCAGAGAATCGTAATTAAAGTTCTCTTATCACGTCAGCAATGAAAAGTTTTTATTCTGTCCTATGACGACAAGAGATCAAACCTACATTTTCCATTGCTTTTGTGATCAAATCGTAAATCGTGTAGCTGACTATCCTTTCATTGGAGGTTGTTATCAAATAGATATATAGCTATAGAGGATCAAGAGAAGACTACCTTTAAATGTCCGTATGGTAGGTGTTCTTTTTGCAAGATGTCAATTGATTTATGTAATGCACCAGCTACTCATGTCAAGTAATTTCGCTCAGGGGAGGAGCTGGGGGGGTCCTAGGGGGGACTCGGACCCCGTGCTACATTAATCCTAATTATAGAGCAAAATATCTAGTGGAAATAATTAATAAATTAACAAAGTTATACAACAATGTTGTTATACAACGTTATTAAAGTGTGAGAACTTTGAAGGAACGTTTGTAATAAGGTATGATTTTGCTAAATTAAAGATTGATACTTTCTTTTACACGTTTCTTGATTTATTTTTTTTGTTAATAACGTATCCAAAAAAAAAATTTCGGGGCCAGCCGTGGCCCACCCATCCTATCACCTCTGGGACCCCCCTAATCCAATGGGTTGGCTCTGCCCCTGATTTCGCTCATATGGTTGAGAAATGCGTAGAATTTTTTATGGATGATGTGACATGTCTAAATTCGAGCTGATCTTTAAATTACAAACTCCTATTTTTCTTGGCCACATTGGCTTCTTATACATGAAGAATAGAAGTTGGTCAAAAATCGAGTTGATCTTTAAATTACCAACTCGTAACCCAACAAGAGATGTAAGGTCTTCTCTCATACAAAAATTTCTGTCATATTTGTACTATCTTAATTGAATTTATTTTAGGAAGACAGAGAAATAAATTAAAGCATGAAGCGTCGAGTTAATTATATGATTGGTCAATTATGGACATTTTCGACTATTCACTTGGGCATTGCACCATTATGCGTTTCACCCGATAATCTCCCCTGTTAGTTAGGATTTAGGATGTCCTCATATGTCAAATTAATGTTGTCATCCTAACGTAAATCCACCATTATTGATTATCCACTATATATGAATCCCCTTTTAGACCATGCTTTCATTTTCTAAACAAAACAAGCCTACAAAATTTCTTGGCACGACCTTTTCTTGATAAACCATGGCCGTGACACAACTCGACGACTTGCCGGAAGATTGTCTTGCCCATATCATCACATTCACGACTCCTCATCACGCTTGCCAGTCCATGCTCGTATCAGCAATGTTTCGTAGATCTATTGAGTCGGACCTCGTGTGGGAAAAATTCTTGCCTCGTGATTATCGCGACATTGTTTCTAAGTTAGCATCTCCGATAGAGTTTTCTTCGAGAAGGGATTTGTTTTTCAAGCTTTCTGCTCCTCTTCTCATTGATGGGGGTAACAAGGTAAATGACATTTGTTTGAATTGTTACACCATATAATTAATAATGTTAATATTTATTGCAATTAATGCAGACATTTGCCATTGAAAAAATTACAAATAAGAAATGCTACATGTTGAGTGCAAGGGAATTATCAATTGCATGGACAAGCTTTCCTCTTTACTGGTGCTGGAAACGCCTTCTTCAATCAAGGTTTCTATTTTTTTTAATTTCATTAAGTTGACAGAAAATTTTAAATTTTCTCAAGTTTTACGATAATTGACTTTTCGGATTACAACAGATTTCCTGAAGGAGTAGAACTTGTACTGTTTCGTAGGCTAGAGATATATGGTAAAGTCAACACTCGAATACTATCATCGTACACAACTTATGGAGCATACCTTGTCATTAAACTTGCAGATCGTGCTTTCGGATTAGATTCATTATTGTCTGAAATTTCAATTGAAGTTGGCAATTACAAATCGAGAAGAAAGACTTATCTGAGATACAATAAGCGAATGAAGCAAGAATTTGGACGTGTTTTTAATACACAACACGAAATTGATAGACCAAGATCACGATTGAGATCAAAAGTTTGCGAAGTAGAAGAATGCTTTCTTCATGAAAGGAAAGATGGATGGTTAGAGGTTGAATTAGGTGAATTTTATTGCGATTGCACAGATAGAGAAGTGATAATGAGCTTAGAAGAGGTCAAAGGCGAGCACCTCAAAGGGGGACTTATTGTTGAAGGCATTGAGCTTAGACCTAAATACTAGTACATAAAACCGAAATTTCAGATTGATTTTCTTTTTCTTTTTTATTTTTATTTATAAACATGAAAATTTTATGCAATGCCACTTTCTGTGTAACTTTTTTTTTTTTTTTTTTTCTAAAAGTCGTCACGAATATTTATAAAATTGATATAGTTGCCGTATAAATTCCCAATATTGTGTCACGTGTATAAAAATTGTATCCTCGAACGTACTAAACCAATGCTATATTCATGTTGATTACATTTGTGACCTCAATTGTATATAATATTAAATGCCCTGACATTCTTATCTTTCCAACTTCTTTTCGCTCAAAAGTTGTGACTAATATGCGGAGCATTGTTTTGGTGACTTTCTTTTCCCAAATAATATGCCAGATACATAAAAAATTCTTGCTCAATATTTCAAAATGAAGAAGGAAAATATGAATGAAATTCAGCAAATGAAAAAGAGCGAATGTAGTAAAGACAAAACGTTTCTCTCCCCACAAAGAAAGGTATATGGTATATGACGCATTTGTTTAAGCCACATTTTCACTCTTATTCTTTTACTCATTTTCAATCACACATTTTTCATCAATTTACTATTCCAAAATACATTTTTTCAAAATAATGTGACTCAAACACACCCGAAATTAGTGAAATTCAGATTTATAATAATAAACATAAGATAATAATTTCTAAATTAAAAGATTCGTAAAAATAGTAAATCAAAAACTAAAATATGTATATATATATATATAAAATACCTGATTTGTGAATAATTTTGATAAGAAAAACTTAAAAACATAGTTTCGTTTTATTTTCTATAAGGCTCCGTTTGATATGCAGAATTTTTCAACTTTTGTAGTGTTTGATAGACAAAATTTTTCCGAGAATATTTTTTTCAACTTTTCAAATTTTCCACATTTTTGAGGAAAATAAATTTTTGATATTTTGATGGGTAAATATTTTCCATTTTTTTGGTAATTAAAAGAAATTCTAGATACAATAGTAAATTTTTTTTCACTTTTATTGACAATTTTCATGCAATACAAAGCCAAACGAATGATATTCGGTATGATTATTTTTTTTCAAATTTTTTTATTTTTAACAATTGGAACAAATTCTAAACCCAATAGTATAAAACATTATCACTTTAATGGACAATTTTCATAAAAATGAAGTCAAACAGATTCCAAACTTTTAACATTTTTCATAAAAAATTATGTCAATCAAACACAATTAATTATAATTTCCAATAAAACAATTTCTAAAAAAATCTTTTTCCTATAAAACATTTTCTTTCCACCCATTTTCACCTTACAATCAAACGGCCCTTAGTTAAAGAATTCTGTTACAATTTTTCTACTGGATCAGGCGCCACTAACTCTTGGATCTGACCCATATATGGCCCGTTAAACTACTTGATAAAAGGTTTAGGGCACAAAAACCCTAATTCCAAACAAATCCATTATTTAAACCCCACGCCCCCGCAGACGGTGGATGAATCTGGCTGCCGCTCCCATTTTTACAGAACGGGATCTCTCATTTAATTTTAATGTGAGTCTCTATTTGTGTATTTGCTTTTCTATTAATTGATTTTGGTATTTATTTATCGGCATAAAGACGAGATTGTAGAAGGTGTCGGCGGTGATGACAAGCTATAATCCCAGCTCTATGAGACCTTTTTGTAAGGTCTGGGAAAATAATCTATCTCACGTCTTTCTGAGCTTCACACCTTCATTCGCCTTTTTTTTGCCAATTAATTTTAAATTTTTCTTGTAATTTAAAAAACATTTGAATGTTGGGTTTTCCATTAATTCGAAGTTGTGAATAATTTTTAGATTTAGATTTTCAAATTTTTCTGATTTTTTTTCTCACGTAAAATAAATTTGATTTATGCTAATTCTGATAATATTGTGATTGAAATTATAAATTTATAAAAATTCGTATCCTCGAACGTACTCAACCAATGCTATATTCGTGTTAATTAATATATGTGACCTCAATTCTATATAATATCAAAGGCTCTTACATTCTTATCTTTCTAACTTCTTTTCGCTCGAAAGTTGTGACTAATATGTGGAGCATTGTTTTTGTGATTTTGTTTTCCCGAATATGCCAGATACATTAAAAAATCTTCGTCAATATTTCAAAATGAAGTAGGAAAATATGAATGAAATATGTTTATGTTTGATATGTATTAAAATTTTCATTATCATTTTTCTATTTATTTTTAATTATTTATCTTTCAATAAAATAATATTTTTGATCACATTATAACTTTTTTTTCTCGACCACGTATTTTTTATCAATATACTATTTAAAAATGCATTCATTCAAAATAATATGATTCAAACACACCTTATATATGAAAAAAAAAATCGTAATACCTGATTTGATAAAAGAAACTTAAAAACATATGGTCTGTTTGATGGGCAAATGTTGAAAGAAATTTTAATTTCATTTTAGTTAAATAAAAATATAACAAATCCGTGGGAATTCGATATCCATTAAAACAAAGAAAATGCAGTTTAAAGTAATTGTATTTTGAAATTAGATTTTTATTTTCGGTTGCAATCAAGCGATCAAAATTAAATTCATTTTCCTCTAATATAATATTTTTAATGAAAAATGTGACAATCAAATATGTCTATAGTTTCATACTTTCATTTAAGAAAAAAATTAATAGGTCATGGATTATCTTTTACGAAATCAAAAATCAGGGTTTAAGGTTTAAATTTACAAAACTCAGATTTTTTCATGGATTAATTAATTATATTTTATAATTAAACTATTAAATTAAATATTAAATTTAATAGTTTAATTGACCCACTCTACCTCTACCTTCACCTCCACCTCCACCTCCACCATCGTTCCGACGATTGCTCCGATGACTGGCGAGCGACTAATTTCGGTAACCGTTGGCCGCCGCTTAATTTTGGTAACTGTTCTGATTTCAATGTCACAGATATCTTATTAACTAGTAAAATTTAATTTTCGGTCACAACTTATCAAATTAATTAGTCATAGACTATTTTAATGTTAAAAATGAAAAATTTATAGGTCACGAATTTTTAATTGGTCACAAGTTAAGAAATTTATTGGTCATAGATTTCTAAATTTGTTGGTCACATATTATATTTTGAGTCACAGATTAATAAATTTTAAGGTCACGGTTAAATAGTTAGCCATAGAGAACTAAATAATTGGTCACAGATCAATATAGTTGGTCATATACGCTCAAATACTCGTCCCCCAATCCAAAAACGCCACTAATACTTGGTCACATGTCACATACGACCAAATAATTGGTCACAGACACTTTGTCCCGTTCGCCACCGACCCCAAAATCCCTAAAACACCCACCACCAATAACATGTAAAATGGATAACTTTAGGGGAGGAGGCATGGTGGTGGTGGTGGGAGGATGCGGGGCTGTGGAGAGAAATGAATAAATTTAGGGTTTGAATAGATTGGATTAAAATTTGGGTGTAGGGGCGGGTATATATATTAATTTAATTTAAAATATTATTATTAATATTAATTGTGAAATTAAGATCTGATTTTTTATTAAATAAAGTATAAGCTTGATTTTCAAAAACATGAAACTAAACACCTGGTTTAATGTAATTTCCTCTTCATTTAATTTTCTCCAAGTTAAGAATGGGAAATTACAAAAAATCAAGGTTTTAAAGATTTGAACTCAAACCCTAATTTACCATACCCAACACCCTCTCTCTCTCTCGCCTTAGTAGCTCCTATCTCCCTCACCTCTCTCTACCATCGACACTGTTGGGCAGCATCGCGACGCTGCCGTTCTCGCAGCAGCATCGCTGTTGTGGTTCGGGCAGCTTCGCAACGTTGCCATTCACACAGTAGCGTCGCTGTTCGAGTAGTTGCTGTGGTTCGCGGAGGGAGACGTCGTTCGTGTAGCTGCTGCCGTTCACACAGTAGCGTCGCTACTGTAGTTCGGGAATCGTTGCGACGCCGACAGAGTTTTATGGTGATGGTGGAAGGTAAGGGCGGATGTGAATGAGGTGAGGTCGGGGTGGCGGAGGGATGCGGTGGTGGTGGGTCCATTAGGCGGCGCTGGTGGAGATTTGGGGAAATATGAATGGATCCATTAGGTGGCGACTGGTGGTAGCTATGGCAGTGGTGGCGTTGGCGTTGGCAGTCTAGTAGTGTTGGCAATCTAGTGGTAGTGGTGGTGGTGGTGTGGTGCTGTCATGGCGTCGTTTCTGGCGGCAATGCGTTTTTTGCGACGGTTGTGTGTTTCTTTGGCGTTGGTTGTGGCGGCAATTAGGCATGGTGTTGTGTGCAGTGGTGGTGGTGGTGGCAGCGACGATAGTCTGTGACAAAATGTTTGGTAATATCTGTGACCAATTAATCAACTATAACCTAAACATTTAATAATACGTAATTGGAAAATAATCTTTGACCAACTAATTTAAAAATCTGTGACCTCGAAATAATCAAATTTGACGATATGTGACCATTAAATAAATTTATAACTTATAATTATGAATCTGTGACCATTAATCACAAACTGTGACTTTATTATCATTATTTAATAAATATTTTTAATTAATTAAATCTATACCCGATTTTTGAATTTTCAAACTATTTACCTTACTTTTGAATTGAGGTAAAAAATACACCTTAAATATGAATTTTTCCTGTTAAGAATCCTGCTACAATTTTTCTACGGGATCAGGCGCCACTAACTCTTTGATCTGACCCATATATGGCCCGTTAAACTACTTGGATCTGACCCATATATGACCCATTATGGCACAAAAACCCATATAACTCTTGGATCTGACCCATTAGGGCACAAAAACCCTAATTCCAAACAAATCCATTATTTAAACCCCATGAAAATTGACACCCCACGCAACCGCACAGTGGTTGAATCTGGCTGCCGCTCCCATTTCTATAAAACGGGCTCTCTCATTTAATTTTAATGCGAGTCTCTATTTGTGTATTTGCCTTTCTATTAATTGATTTTGGTATTTATTTATCGGCGTAAAGACGAGATTGTAGAAGGTGTCGGCCGTGATGACAAGCTATAATCCCAGCTCTATGAGACCTTCTTTTTGTAAGGTCTGGGAAAATAATCTATCTCACGTCTTTCTGAGCTTCACACCTTCAATCGTCTTTTTTTGCCAATTAATTTTAAATTTTTCATGTAATTAAAAAAACATTTGAATATTGGGTTTTCCATTAATTCGGAAGTTTCGAATAATTTTTAGATTTTGATTTTCAAATTTTTCTGATTTTTTTTCTCACGTAAAATAAATTTGATTTATGCTGTTCCCAATGATGTTTTCACACTGAACATGCTAATTCTGATAATATTGTGATTGAATTTATAAATTTATAATTTTCTGAGGGGAACATCATTGAATTTTTAAGTTTACTGTGCATTTTGGGGACTGGAATTATTCTCTGTTTATCGAGGGGGGTACTTTTTTTTTTTTAAAGAGGCACGGTCAAAAGCCCAAATTTCCAGTTTGAGCTTTCCTTTATTGCATATTTTCATATTAGCCTATTTGAGTTCAAAAAATAAAAATGTCATTTGAGTATATAAAATAATTACAAAATATGATTTCGTTAAAAAAGACAATACTGTCATTTTAGTTAATAAATAAAAATTTCAAATTTCAAAATCAATTCAGGACAAATAAAAACTCTTTTATCTTCCTCAATTTGAAAATCTCAAAATTATCGATAGTTAAAGAAAAAAATTATTTTCTGTCACTTACTTTGAATTGGCAATTATATTTATGTATGTTTAATTTTGTTTTCATTAAATGTGTATATGTTTTTAAAGTTAGATTCAACATAGAATAAGAGACAGATAAATTTTTTTAAGCATGAACGAAAAAAATTCATCCGCGTGTTACTTTTCAGGAAAAAATTCACTAACCTTTATCTGGTTGAGATATATATTTTTTCGTTTTTAACGAGTTTTTGTTTGTTACTTTGAGTCGAATTTTTGAAAATGTTTTATAAATTCTGTTTTATCACATAAACTTGTAGATCGTGCTTTTGTATTAGATTCATTACTGTCTGAAGTTTCAATTGAAGTTGGCAATTACAAATCGAGAAGAAAGACTTATCTAAGATACAGTATGCGAATGAAATCAGAATTTGGACGTGTTTTTAATACACGACACAAAATTGATAGACCAAGATCACGATTGAGATCAAAGTTTGTGAAGTAGAAGAATGCTTTCTTCATGAAAGGAAAGATGGATGGTTAGAGGTTGAATTGGGTGAATTTTACTGTGATTGCATAGACAGAAGTGATAATGAGCTTAGAAGAGGTCAAAGGCAGCACCTTAAAGGGGGACTTATTGTTGAAGCCATTGAGCTTAGACCTAAATACTAGTACATACAACTGAAATTTCAGATTGAATTTTTTTTTTTCTTATTTATTTCTATTTATAAACATGAAAAATTTATGCAATGTCACTTTTTGTGTGACTTTTTTTTTTTTCCCCCTAAAAGTTGTCACGAGTATTTATAAAATTGATATAGTTGCCGTATAAATTTCCAATATTGTGTCACGTGTATAAATTTTTTAATCCCTGAACGTATTGAACCAATGCTATATTTGTGTTAGTCTCTGTTTGACACCCATTGATTTCTCATTCTCATTCTCATTTTTCATTTCAACCACACACATTCTCCAAATAAAATAATATTACATACAAATTAAAAACTTTTCATCATTTTTCCACCACATATTCTCACATCAATCATTATTCCAAAATTTCTATTTCTACCAAAATGGTTTCAAACAGGGCTTAATTATATTTTTGACCTCGATTGTATATAATATTAAACGTCCTCACATTCTTATCTTTCTAACTTCTTTTCTCTCGAAAATTGTGACTACTATGTGGAGCATTGCTTTCGGGATTATTCTACTTCACCCGAATGGGTTACCAAATGTTTTACCGAATCGTCACATGGCGGCCCCCTATTGGGGGGGGCGTCGGTGGGCCCAGGCGCCCCCCAATAGGGGGCCGCCATGTGGCGATTCGGTAAAAAATTTGGTAACCCATTCGGATAGCATAGCACGGTCATTGTTTTTGTGACTTTCTTTTCCAGAATGTGTCAAATACATAAAAAAATCTTGCTCAATATTTCAAAATGAAGAAGGAAAATATGAATGAAAGAGATATTCTTGTTGTATATAATAGGCACCATAATGATATTCATAATGGACACGTGGTGACCCTCTATTGGAGGGGACAAGGTTGAATTTTCTTCACCAAATAATATGACATTAGGGAAATTCAAATTTATAATAATAAACTTAAGATAATAATTCCTAAATTAAAAGATTCGTGAAAATAGTAAATCAAAAACTAAAAATATATTTAATTTTTTTTTAATAATACTTGATTTTTGAATAATTTTGATAAGAAAAACTTAAAAATTTATGATTCGTTTGACAGGCAAATGTGGAATTGAATTCCAATTCCATGTTAGTTGGAAAATAAAAAAAAGGGGAAATTAGGTCCAATGTTCTAAAAAGTAATCTAATTTGATTAATATCCTAAGTTAATTAAACATCACATAAATCCTGTATTAATTACTTTCTAAATTGAAATAAAAATTCAAAATCTCCCAATTGACTACAGACCACAAACGGACGAACGCAGTGCACAGCCATTCAGGAGCCTCTCACTATCGTCTCTTTGAGCCATTGACAGTGCGCCGCCTTCCTTTCGTTGACACCATCGATGGGCAATACAAGCGGCAACGCAAACGATTGATTTTTGGCAGAAGAAGTGAATCATGAACTCACTGAACTGGTGACTGGTGAAGAAGAAGAAGAAGTCAAGGCGACAATCGACTGAAGAAGAACTCAGAAGCTGCTGGAGTATGAAGTTAATTGGAAGCGCCTTACATGAGGTTGAGGAGAGGTCATGGGTGAACTTAATTCAGTAATTGAATGATGTCTTAAGGTTAGACACAAGCTGTTGACTTAAAGTAAATTAGATGTTGTGCACTCAATTAAGCAAGTGAACTTAATTGGATGTTCATATTGAGCCTGAAGTTTTGTGAATTGCAGTCTGCATACTTAGTTCTGAGGGTAGATAAGATATGATCGAGAGTATTTTGTTTGATTTTATATAGTTGTGTGTGTGTGTGTGTATTAGTGTTTGTCACGTTTTTGAAATTTTCATTACCTTTTAAAATTTCTATCACATTTTTTATTGCAAACATAGGTTTTTATTGCTATTTTGTCACTTTTTAAAAGTGTTTTGTCGCTTTTTTTTAATAGTGTCATTTTTTATTGTTTGTTATTTTTTAAAAATTTATGTCACTTTTTTAGTGACAAAAATTATCATTTTTTTTTCTTCTAATTTTATCACTTTTTTGAGTGTGTGACATTTTTTAAAATTCTCTCTTTTTTTGAATTTTTTGTCACTCTTTTAGTGACAAAAGGGTGACAAACTTATTTTTTTTAGTTTGTCTGTCACTTTTTTAATTTGTATAATATCTTTTAATTTGCGCCATTTTTTTGAATTCGTCACTTTATTTTTGTGACAAATGTTATTTTTCAATAAAAGTGACATTGTATGTCATTTTTTATATAAAAAAAAGTGACACTTAACGTTAAAGATCTCTTTTTTCTTTTTTACTTTGTTACTTTTTCTATTAAAAAGTGACAATTAATTTTACAAATTATTTTTTACTTTAAAATATGTTTCATATGATTTTTCAAAAGACCCTTAATTTTAAAGGTATTATTGTAAGTTGCCTAAATAAAAACTCACCAAATCCATAGGAATTCGTTTTCCATTAAAGCAAAGAAAATGCAACTTAAAATGATTGTATTTTGGAATTTGATTTCTATATCTATGTTGCAATTAAGCAGGTCCAAAGTTTCATTTAATTTTCTCTTGGTCAAACATGGGTACTTACAAAAAATACCCTTAGAATTATAGATGTTTTGAAAAATCATATAAAAAGTTTTAAGAAGTAAAAAATATTGTGTAAAATAATAAAGTGACACAATGTCACTTTTTTTTTTAATAAAAATTGTCATTTTTTTTTTTTACTTTTTTAGAAAAAGTGACACAAACTCAAAAAAAGTGGCAAAACTAAAAAACGACGACAAGTACCAAATAACCAAATCCATTTGTGCAGCACCAATAATCATGTTCTTAAAATAATCACCACGTTCAGACCAATCTACATGTTAATTATGTTAGAAAAATATAACATATTATTTCATTTTTTTATCTTCTTAAAAAATGACAAAAACTTAAAATGTGACAAAAAACTTTAAAAAGTGACAAAATTAGAAAAAAGTGGCACAAATTAAAAAAAGTGGCACAAATTAAAAAAAGTTACACAGAGTAAAAAAGTGACAAATAATAAAAAAACGATATACTCAAAAAGTGACAATAAAAAAAATGACAAGCTTAAAAAAGTGACAAAAATTTTTAAAAAAAGTGACATTAAAAATTTACGAACACTCAAAAAGTGGCGAAATTAAAAAACAAAGTGACAAAAATAAAATTTAGTGACATTTAACTCCATAATGCAGAAAGATGTGCATTGCCAATTGAAACATTCTACCATATAGCATTAGCTTCACATATACAATTTTAAGTGATTCATACCCATTAATTAGCAGTGGACTGATTCAGTAGGTGAATGATACAGTTATCCATTCATTGAGACCATTCCGCCTAACTAGTGCCAATGGTATTACCAAAATGAATGAAAATAACAAATTTCTACAACAAATTAACAATGTCAATCAACACGGCCTCATCTGGCGCAAAATAAAAATCAGCAGCCAAGCTCTTGATTATCCACTAAGAATCATATTCAAGAAACAATTGATGACACGCATTTGAAACACCAAAGAAAAGTCCTCTATCAGCGCCACCACCTCTACATCCTTGACCGAAAAAGGCTCCACCACCCTCTTCGCGAAAGCCACCAAATCTCCCTCACTATCTCTAATCATATCTTGACGACAGCCATTTAAAACACCAAAGAGAAGTTCTCCATCAGTGCTACCACCTCTGTATCCTTAACTGAAAAACGCCCCACCACCCACCAAAACTCCCTCACTATTTCTAATCACCACCATACCCCAATAACCATTGTCACCCACCCTCACAACAGCATTAGTGTTGGTTTTTTTCTCGAAAACTTTCTACGCATCCTCCTTTGGAAGTAAACTAGACTTCATCATCCTCCTTTGGAAACGAAGGTGTCTCAGAGTTTTCTAATTCACGGGCTTCTTCCTCCTGCTTTGGGTTTTCTGTATTTTGAGGTTTGGAAGTAATTAATAAAGTAATTATAATTTTATTTAGTTTGAAATGTATTAATCAAAAGTGTATTTTTTTTAGGGCAGTGGGCCTAATTTTCCTATTTTTCTACTGGATCAGGCGCCACTAACTCTTGGATCTGACCCATATATGGCCCGTTAAACTACTTGAAAAAAGTTTTAGGGCACAAAAACCCTAATTCTAAACAAATCCATTATTTAAACCCCATGACAATTTGACACCCCCACGCAACCGCACACGGTGGTTAAATCTGGCTGCCGCTCCCATTTCTACAGAACGGGATCTCTCATTTAATGTGAGTCTCTATTTGTGTATTTGCCTTTCTATTAATTGATTTTGGTATTTATTTATCGGCGTACAGACGGGATTGTAGAAGGTGTCGGCGGTGATGATAGGCTTTAATCCCAGCTCATTATGAGACCTTCTTTGTGTAGGGTCTGGGAAAATACTCTTATCTCACGTCTTTCTGAGCTTCACACCTTCAATCGCCTTTTTTTGCCAATTAATTTTAAAATTTTCATGTAATTAAAAAAACATTTGAATGTTGGGTTTTCCATTAATTCGAAGTTGTGAATAATTTGATTTATGCTGTTCCCAGTAATGTTTTCACACTGACCATGCTAGTTCTGATAATTTTGTGATTGAAATCATAAATTTTTAATTTTTAAGTTAGGTGACTAGAATTATTCTCTTTTTATATTCTTTTTAGTTTTTACGAGGGGTAATTTAAGGACGGTCAAGTTAAAGGCCCAAATTTTCATTGATTTTTCTTTTATTGCATATTTTCACAGTGACTAGAATTATTGCATATTATTCCTTTTAATGTATAAAATAATTACAAAATGTGATTTTTTTTTTAAAAAAAGACAATATTACTTTTTTAGTTAACAAATAAAAATTTCAAAATTAGCTTTATTACGGATAAAAATTCTCGCATCTTCTTCAAAGAAAAAAATTGTTCTCTCAATTATTTCGAATATTTACATATGTTTAATTTCGTTTTTATTAAATGTGTATATGATTTTAATTGATAAATTAAGATTCGACATAGAATAGCAGGTGAATAAGTTTTTTTTAGCATATGTATAATTTTTTTAAGCACGAACGAAAAAAAATTCGTTGTATTTTACTTTTCGAAAAAAAATCATCGAATGTTAACAGTTGGTGATGTGGCTGTAACGGTCGCATTGTCGATTGTTCCGGCCGATGTTATTTGGCTGTTATATATTTTTTTATTTTTAACAAGTTTTTGTTGTCACTGTGAGCTTTTTGAATGAATGTTTACAAATTTTGTTTTGTCATGTAGATATGATGATTGTAGTCCCGATTTGTTTCTTTGGTGATTTTGAATTGGATAAAAGTAATCCGGCATGGATATGGAAATGGAAATGGACGAATGACATACAAAGTTGTGTTGCAACATATATAACAGAGAGTACATCATGTGAGGAACTGTATCATACTATACAAAACAAGTTGAACGTTGATTTATCTCGATACGATATGGTACTGAGGTTTCAATTGATAGATCATTTGCCTTTTCCTATTCCACCTATAAATGTTACATCTGATGTTGCAGTGAATTATTTGTTTGAATTGAACAAAAAGCAAATGATACCTATTTGCGTCACGTTAGTGAGGAAGGACGACGCGAAAGGTAAACATGAACATTTGGATGGAGTTAAAGATAATACAAATGATTTTTGGGATACAGTGAAGACAGCTCGCAAGGATGATGTTAATATTCCTGATAGTTGTTCATCATCGTGACATCGTTGTGACGTACAAAATTCAGTCGGTAATTCAGGATAACGAGAATGTAAATGAATTTACAAATAAAGATTTGATTGCTTTATTTCATCAGAGACATGAGCGAGGTAGGAGTTCAGGGATGGAACGAGTGGATTGTCATCTAATTTTTCGCGTGTGATTTTTGATGATAACATTTGTAAGTCGAGCAACCGTTTGAATTAAAGAAAGAAAAAAGAATATTTTATTTTAGTAATTATTAATTTCAAATTCTTTATTCAAGTATATATATCGAACAAAATGAAATTAAAATTAAATAGAGAATATAAATATTATTTAATTAAATTTGAAAAAATTAAAGATTTATTTACAATGAATATTAAATTGAAAAATTTTAAACTAAAAAATTAAAAGGAAAAAAACGAATTTGCTAATTCGTAAAAAAGAATATTTCATTTAGTAAATAGTAATTATCAATTTCAAATTCTTTATTTAAGTATATATCAAACAAAATGAAATTATTAAAACTAAATAAAGAATATAAATATTATTTAACTAAATTGACTATAAAACAAAATGAAGTAAACAAATTATTTATTATTGAAAAATTAAATTATTAAAAACAATCACGGGCGGACTAGTAAACAGTCGCCCGACTGTTTCGGCTAGCCGTTTAACATCAATGGTTAAACAGTCTCACGGCATTGGACACGAATATTAACATGGACTTTGTCGAAATGATCATATGATACCATTACAAACATATTTTTCAGACATCTTAATCCCAACTTGTGTTAGATAATATTAATTATCACCATTGACTATGCTTAACTACGTGGACACTTTGTTCATGCAAAGATTAAAATATGGATTAAGGCGGTATCCAATGTGATAGTTTTTATATAATTAAACATTGTTTTGTGTCGCGATTTGGTATTAAAGAACTTCCAAGCGGTGGATTTTTATTAGTCCGTTCAGCACAACTCGTACTATCGATTAACTTTTTAATCATTTCCTTGTACTAGAATATTATCGATGAAAGCTTCATTTGTGGAGGGTTTTAGACCCGAGCTTTTCATATGTCCACCGCATCAAATTAATAAATAGATAAAAACGAATGATAGATAGGTAGGTAGCATTTGTGGATCCATCAAATATTGTTCATCATTTGATCTCAAGAGTGTTTATTCTATGCTCTAGACACACCTTAGATTAGGGGTGTGAGCGGTCTGATTTTTACATTTTTTGACAAATTTTCAAATCAAACCGTTTAAACCGGTTTGAGAAAAACTCAAATCTAAACCAAACCATTTTGAACGGTTTGAAAAAAATTCAAACAAAAACATAACGGTTTGGTCCGATTTTAAACCGTCGGTTTCACCGTATATTTTTTTGTCTGTCTATTTTTATGACATTAATTCATTGAATCCAATATATATTTATATTTTACTAGCAATAAATTTGAAATAAACTAAATATATCTACTACAAATTTAAATACCAACTAAATCAAAGTGAAATCACAATAAACTAAAATATAATTTTTTGTTTGTCATTTTAGGCTAAGACGATACGATAACGTTACAATACAAGTCTACTAAACTAAATATAAAACCCAAAAAATATAATGATATTCAACAAGATCTCGTGATCATCATATCTGAAAAACAAAACTACTGATTAGACTGAGAGAATAACCAACCATATAATAAATCAATTGTTTATAATATTTAAACATAACAATTATACAAGACAAATTCAGTTTTTCACATATAGTCAAATATCAATTGTTGTCACACATGATTCATAGTCTCCATTGTCAAACAAATGCATTCGTTATATCATCATAATATTGGATACTAGATAGATAAATGAATATTTGAAAATATGGTAATATAAAATATAAACTACCCGACACAACTTTCATTGAATCATCAAATGCTTCCATTTCATCTAAATATTGACACAACACTATAGGTTCATTCTTAATTTGCAACCAATTCTTTCCGCATATGTAAGCCTCAATCATCCTTGCACCTAATAAACTCCTAAATGAATCAAGTATCTGACCTTCATTTGAGAATGCAGACTCAGAAGCAATTGTAGAATTTTGAATTCTAAAGAGAAAAATGATTTTTGATAGATTAAGTTAATCATGAGATTATTAGATATAAATTAGGATTATTTAATAATAATAATAATATATATATGTAATAGAAAATTATAAATTGACAAAAATACATACAAATGATAAAACTATTGAATTTTGCATATTTGAATGAATTTTCAAAAAAAAAAAATCATTTTTTTTATTTTTATATATTTTTTCGTCAGTCCGGTTTGATTTTAAACCGCAATTAAAATTCTCAAACATAAAAAGGGTTTGGTTTGGTTCAAAATCATTTCATTAACGGGTTCACGTGGCACCAAATCGACGGTTTCTAAAATGCGATTTCAGTTCGATTTTTCGATTTAACGATTTTTGCTTACAGCCCTACCTTAGATCAACTCATTCGAACAATATTATGAGACATGTTGTAATCATATTACTTGCTTGATTTTTACTGAGTTTTTAGACTTGATAAAGGGGTTAAAAATACAATAAACATTTTTCATGAATGAAAAATCGACATTTCGATGCAACTTAAAAAAAAAAAAAAAAAAGTTCGACAACTAAAAAAAAAAAAGAGTTCACTTATAGTTGAATGACCCAAAGGTATTTCTAACTCTTCCTTAATATGTTTCTCTTGTTTGTGACTTGAGATTAGTTGACGAGACTTAGAAATCACATCAAAGGGTTTATATTGACGGACCAAAGGGTTCCACGTGGATTCAAAACGTAGTGACAAGACAATCATGTCACATTGGTCCTTTTTCACATGAAATTTTTCCTTAATCTGATAAAATGGACAACAATATCAAAAGGCTTGTCTAGTCTTTCTGCCTCATGTGATCCAAAAAACAAATGTCACAAATTGTGTGGTGTTGATGTCCAAAGTCTTTTTTTTAGTTTGAATTTATGTCTCACCATATTATTTTGATTAAATGTATGACTCGACCTCGGACACCCTCGGATATGTCTTGATGCATGTCCGCTTTAACATTTAATAGCAATGTAACGAAAATCGACAGGACTGAACAAGTTTAATACTTCACAAAAAATGAATAAGATGATCATATATTAATAAATCTTGGAAGAAGAATACTTTTTATAATTAATAAAAATTATCGTCGATTTAGGTGGCAATGAATTGCCGAATCATGAACCAATTATTTAAAACACATCACAACTTCATTGACCAATGAATCGAGAGGTCGACCGCCCTATAATAAATCAAACGATCCACCATCATCGAAACTCATGATTAATAACATTACTCATCTTGAAAAAGAAATTCTGCGAGCCAACATAAGCTTGAAAGGCATACCATACCAAAGTGATGGCCCACCTGACAATTCAGTCCATAAAAAAAGCATGTATTCTGTGTCATACATTCACCTGCTCCACTGCGCCTATTTCATGACAAGGAATAATATTTATGATTATTCTTGTTGTACATAATTTTCTACGCAATTTTTTATCGAATCGACAAGTGACTGCCCCCTATTGGAGTGTAGCTTGCCGATACTTGATACAACATAAAAAAAAAAATGTAAAACAAGAATCTGTACATGTAACATGATTGCTATATTTATGATTATTCTTGTTGTTCATAATTTTTTATGTAATTTTTTTATCAAATCGACAAGTGACGTAGCCTATAAAGTAATAAAAGAATTTAGATTTTAATTTTCTTCTTTGACTTTAATGTTTAGCCGATAAAGATATGTAGTTGCTTAGTTTAGTCCAAATTTTATTCGTAGAAGTAAGGATTCACGGCCATTTGTCGTGGAGAAAAATGTCGTTGAAAAAGGATGTGGTGAGTGAAAGAGTGCGAGAACCAATTATATAATCACTTGTGGTGATGGTCCAATAAAAATGTGACATCAGGGTTCTAATAAAATATTTATGAAACGATTGGTGACAATGTTGGTAGGTGACAAAAAAATTGTTGGTTGGAAAGAGAAATTGGTTTTTAAACTACCCAATAATAATATGTCACGTGACATGTTGTCAACATATTCAACGTGATTGATATCTCGGAGTAGAATAAATCTCTTTCGGGGTAACTTTACATAGAATTTATATAATTAATTATACTTCGATAGTTAAGTCAACTTTACTAAGAGTAAGAAACGTCTAGATCGTGTTTTCTCCATACCTTTTGCTAATATACGAATAGTTACTCATATGGGTGGGCAAAACCCGACTGAACCCGTCAAAATTGTCCAAATAAAACCAATTCGACCAGTTTGGGTTGTTTTTAAGTGGGTTTGATTTTTGGGCTATGTAGGCAAGTTGAGTTGTGTCGAATTATGGGTTAACCCATGAAAATCGAATAAAACTGTTCAACCCGGCCCATGGATTGCCTTTGTTCTTTATAGGCTTGGCTAATGAGGATTGAATAAGTTAATATATAATTTTATTTATTTATTTACTATTTTATTTTGTCTACTCGAAATTAATATAATAGAAAATTGAATGACTTTAATATTTGTTGGGTTAAATTTTGATCAAATCGATCATATTAGATTGGATTTTGGTTGAGGTAAAAATCGACCAAACCCAATCCATGCCCACCCGCAGTTACTCAACTTCCACACGATTTGTCTTGGCCAATGAAAATATGGATGGGAAATATTTGATTTCCCAAAGTTTTTGGGCGCACAGTAACATTCTCGTCATCGTTCTTTTGACTATGACTATATGTTTATGCATTCATCATTGCTCATCGCCCGTCGAATAACTTATACAAGCCGATCACTCTACGTTTAAATATATGCATGAATCTACTCGACCTTGAAAGAAGAGAATCATATATGTATACCATATTGCCTTCCTCTCAGCAAGTGCTTGGAGAAAATAAACGATCCTTTCATTCAAGAGTAGTCATTCTCAAGAGGCCATGTAGTGAAGGATGCTACATTGACATGTTGTATGGTTGTTAAAAAATCAATAAAAGAATATGGAATGGAAAATGAAACCGAAGGCCTAAAAATTGGCGTATGCAACCAGAAGGCTTGCAATCGCATAAGCATTTGTAGGGTTTAAAGGCACTGTCATTGGTTGTTCTATGTGACCACATATGTTTGTTCTATGTAAGGCTCGTTTTGTTTGAAATTCTGGTGGTTTTTCAAGTCTTTTGGTACCACTTTGTGTAGCTTTGCATGATGGCTATAAATAGATGGTTTATGATCAATGAAATAAGATTGAAATTTTTTTTAGAGAAACCCTTGATATTATTCCCTCATTTCAAAAAGTATTGAAATTCATTTTCTCTTCATATTCATTTTGTGTTCTCAAATTTTGGAGAATTACACTAAATGTTTAAGTGTTAATCTTTCAAACCATTTGTCAAGATCCTTTTAAGCACACAAATTCAATCTGATAGGGGGCAAATGTAGTTTGAGTACAAATTGTTACACGTTTAAGCCATCGATTCTTCTTTGCAGATTCTTGATCACTTGTTCTTTATTTATTCCTCATTTCTCTTTGTGCAAACATTATTTTCTAACGTCACAAGCTTAAAATTTGAGTAAAATGATTGAACAATATCCCTATAAACAAATAATATGAAATTTAATTTCATATAAAATTAGTAAATAGTAGAATTAAGTCCCACCACTTCACTTTTACAAAAATATTAAGGCCCGTTTGATTGTAAATGTGGAAAATTGGTGGAAACAAAATGTTTTATTAGGAATTGAATTGCCTAGAATTTGTTTTACTGAGAATTGTAATTAATTGTGTTTGATTGATATAATTTTCTATCTGGAAAATATTGAAAATTTGGTGTCCGTTTGACTTCGTTTTTTTATAAAAAAAATGTCCATTAAAGTGATAATTTTTTCTACCAATACGTCTAGAATTTGTTCCAATTACCAAAAGTAAATTTTTTTTTTAAACAATTAGAAAAAATTACCATATTCGTTTGACTTTGTTTTGCATAGAAATTGTCAACAAAAATGAAAATTCTTTTTACAATGGTTAATAGAATTGGTTGCCATTACTATTAAAAAAAAAAAAAAAAAGTGAAAAATGTTTTCCCACCTATTAGGTGAAAAAACATTTATATCATTGGTGCATCAAAGGGTTGTACCTAAGAAAAGGGAGGGAAACATTTTTCGTGAAAAATTTAACCTATCAAACAGTCAGAAAGTGGAAGTACCATGAAAAATTCCGCCAAATCAAACGGACCCTCAATGTATCAAGCTTTTAATCGGCCAATAGAATCAACTCGAAATATTAGCACTTTTACGTCAGTTATTATTATTCTATTTTTTTCCTTTCTTTTTTATGTAATAAATGTCGGGAAAGCCACTAACTTTCCCTGTCTCTATGAAACACAGGACCACCGAGTATTCGTAACTATTCCAGTCCCAATTCCACCAGAACTTTGTATCAAATTCCGACTCGTCAACTTCCAACAAAAACCCCCACCCATACACACTTCGCCACCACTGTCTAACTCTATGTCGTGTATATATGTATGCATTTTCTGCAAGAATTCTTTGAGAATTATTAATATATCTATGCCTTTAAGCTCCATGTCAAAACCCATAAAATAAAATTAGGTACATTTAACAAAAAAAAAAATGTCAACTTCGGATGGCAATTCATCCATCAGAAGCCTTAGTGATATATCAGAACAGGAAACTGTGCGCTTCAGTGTCGATCTTGTGGCTGCTGCTAAAAGAAATCTTGGATTTTTAAAACTTGTTAATGATTCCCATTGGCTGCACCAAAAACCCACCATTCTTGAAGCCATCAGAAGGTATTTCTTTTACTTCTTCTTTAATCTGTACTGGCGATTCTGCCGTGTTCTTATATGTTAATATTTGAGCATTAAACGGATTAAATTGGTTTTTTGAATATTTGGACTCTCATATCGTATTGAGTTCTGTCTTGCAACCTAATCTTGTGCAAATGTATTGCTGCTTTCATGGGATTCTACAGTTCACAAACACTAGATTTACTTTCAATATTTTTGTCAAAACCACCGCAAAAGGAGATGAAAATGGGATGCAGAAGGGTTCTATTTGGAATGATAGTGCAAATTAAAATCTGAAAATAATAGAAAAATATTGGAAAACTGGGTTTTGGCACTAGATTTATGTTTATTGTGTTTAAGTAAATATTAATTGCTGATTTTGTAGGTATTATCAGCTATGGATGCCATTATTTGCTGATCTTATTTCGGGGTCAAAGCCTCCAATGATTCTTCCTCCTCTTGATATTGAATGGGTTTGGTATTGTCATACTTTAAATCCGGTATTTCATCACTCTGCAATGAGTTTTTTTTTTTTTTTTTTCCTTTTTTTTTTTAGTGAGTCAATTTCTAAATGTTGTGTTAATTACTTCAATAATCTTGATTTTCAGACCAGTTATAGACATTACTGCGAGTTGAGTTTCTCGAAACTTATAGGAAAACCGACCATATTTGATGAAGAAAATGAAGAGTATGCATTGAACAGATGCAGAGAAATCTGGGAACATAGATATCCATCCGAACCTTTCGAAAATGAAGCTGATACGAACTCAGATGATCAGCCAATTTTTCCACTAGATCTGTTGGAGGAAGTATCAAAGCACAGATATTTGTACAAGAAATTTTCTGAACCATACAGTTCAGATATGGCGTATTTAATAGCATCAAAAAAGAGGTATACAGGATTTATTTACATGATGCTAAGATTTGCAAATGAATGCTCCCATCTAGTGCCCACTTCAGATGTTCTATTAATGTGGCTGACTCATCAGGTGCGTTTGTTATCATCGTTGATTAGTGAACTTTCTTGTTTCGAGTCTACTGGTCTATTGTTTCCAATCAAAACATAAACAAATAAATCCGTTGAATCCCTAAACAACACAAGTTTTTAGATGAGATAGTTCGACATTATATCAAATTTGACGATGGTTCATGGCTCACTACTGCCCATATATGAAATCTCCACATATTGGATCCATGATGAAAAATGAATTTTCCCTTCAAGTTATGGGATTCGTTGAATACAAAATACAAGAAATATGGAACTGCAAAAGAAAGTTAAAGGAAAAACCAATATGTTGGTATGTGTTGTGGATTAAAGTAAAGTGAAGGATATATTATTTTTTTTCTAATATTGTTCTTGAATATATTATAGTTTTCAAGATTCATTGCTTCAAGGCAGTACCTATTTGAATATTAGTATGGCACATGAAGCATATAAATTGTTTAACTTTAACATGTGAAAGAGCATCAGTTCTATGAATCCTGGATTATTAGTTCAAGATGTAGTGGAGAAGAGAGTGAAAATGTGTCATCTCTTCTTTTATTTTTCTAATTATTTTGCTCCCACTTTTCTTACATGTTCTAGTACTATCAACCTTCTGGGGGATAATCGATCTTTTTTCGTATTTCAACTTGTATTCTGCGATCGAGCTTATGTAAATATATTCCCACGCATGGTTGCATGCGAATTTTTGCATTCATGGTCTATTATAGAGATCATATATTTCTTATTCTAATGTTTACATCCATTATTTTCATAATTTTGTGCATCGTTATAATAAGATAAATGTTTAGTTAAAATTTACATAGCTGTGATGATGAAATCCTGCATTTTTTTTTATTTTTTTTTGTTTATATAAATTTAGAGCTATCCAACAATTTATGCAATGGACATTAAAGAGTTGGAGGGGGATATAGAGAAGATAGTTGGGCCATGGGAAGCTGTGGAGGAGGAAAACATTGAAGAAACCAAAATGCTTTGGGAGACAACTTTTGATCAACCATATGAGAAAGCTGGTGGTGCAGCCATTGGAAGTACTGTCAATATCGAAACTCCTTTTTACTGGGATGTATCAGATATCGATGTTAACACAAGATATAAGTCCATGGTGCCCCGATTCTTGTTTGAGGTTTGTTGGCTGTTGATACTATCACTTCCAATTCATTTTAAAGATATTTGGTAGAAATGATTGAATAACACTAGACAGTACTAAGAAACATAAAGAAGCTAAAGTCTGGCTTATTATATTGTTCAGTTCTATCGATAAAGCGTACCCAAACATACACTTCATATATATCTATCAAAATAGAAAACACGTGTTTTACATGTTTAGTTAAAGCAAGTTGTTTGAATGCATTCCTTTTTTGATAATAAAAGAGGATGTTTCCTTTAAACTTAGGTTTTAATACAATAAATTTCTGCATATGTTAATAGCTCAGACACATGCACCCTGCCGTGATTGCCAGTTATTAATAAATGAGACGTGAATGAACATTCTTAGTTTTTATATTGCAAAATGTGGTTAGTTGGATACTTGTTGGTTGTTTGAACCTACTTGATTCTATTTATGTTAAAATTGCTCGATGTGTGTGAATATAATATAAATATCATAATGATCACATGGCTTGGCTCATAATGGCATTGTGATTTTATGAACTTTTTACAAAAAGGTTTTATCTTTTTTTCTTCTAATCAAATCATTTTGCCATATTTGTGATTTAAGAGTATGGCAGTTTTTCACAAAGTAAACTGATATGTAATGATAGTGTCTTGTGAACGCAGCTCTGTGTATCTGTGAAATTGAACACGAAAATGAAACAAATGGAAGGGAATTTTTCCCGAGAATTTCTCCGTCTCCGTATGGTGAAGTGTCACAAGGAGCTCAAACTAGATAAACCACTATCTAAATTCACCTCAGAATCATGGAAAAAAGCTTGGCATCTTTACTGTGAATTTGGGACAAAAGGAACGATACTTGAGCTCCGGCAGCAACGAGGCCAGTGCTTTAAAAGTAGTACCCTGCAACAAAGCGTAAAATATTCTTGGAATGACTTGTTACGTGCACCGTCTCTCACTTCAGATAAAGAGGTCAATCAAAGATTGAGGGCTGTTGCTTCGATCACTCCACCTGTGCAAGCATCTTACTTGCTGAAATGTGTTCCGGACAGAGTAACAGATGATTCAGGCGCAATGGTATCAGATGTAATTCTGAAAATGAACCAGTACAGGCCTCAAAAAGGTCGATGGTTATCTCGAACTGTTCTGGATCATGCTGGAAGAGAGTGTTTTGTTATTCGAATGAGGTAACAAAATTTCCCTATTTAACGAGCGTGTAATTTTCAGTGCATTTAACCACACTGCAGCTTGATCTGAAATTCCCTATTTAAATGGTAGAGTGGGAGGCGGGGTTTGGAGGAGAGGGGTTGAAGCTCCTTCAACCGTAAAATGGGAGGACAGGATTATAGAAATACGTGAGGGTTCTTGGTCTTATGTTAGCAATTCCAGTTCCATTGGTCGTGCTCCTGGTACGTATATGAATTCCCCCTTCCCTGCCCCCTCCGTGTCTCTGTGTATGACTCGTGTCAGCAACATCAGTTTTTTTATATTGAAGGTCAGAAGAAGGAAAAATAATATTTAGTGTACATATTGCATGCACTATTAGACTACGAGACATTACATTGAACAAGATTCTAGTTCATCCAACTCTTCTTTAATACTGTGTAGTAACATCTAATTTACCTTACCAAACAAGGCATTAAGCTTTTATCATTTCTTTTATTAAACTGGCAAAGCAGTTAATAAGTTCATCTTATTTTCTCTGTGCTGATTTTGAAAAGAGCGTAATTACTAAATCTCTCTTCGGTTCAAGTTTTTGATGGATTTTTTCTCCTAATTTTTCCTTGTTATTTGATTGCGTAATGCCATCTAGTACAGAGAAAGTGGTAGGAACTGCAACACCAAAAGAACCGCCCGAAGGGTGCCAAGCTTATTGGAGTTTGTCTACAGGCAATGAACTGTTAATACAGTGGGACCCGTCGACATCTATCTCATGCCCAACTTTTAATCTTCAAAATAAACAATCTACTGAATCAGTGGTGAGAAATTCTTTTTAACTTATTAGAAAGAGTTGCATGCAATATGGACCATGACATGAAATTTTTGAAAAATTATTGGTTACAGGTAAAGCTGTTGAAAGGGCGACAACTGCAATATCGGGTAAAAAAGTCTGGCTTAAAGGCTGAAGAAGGAAAAGAAGACAGTTTTGTTGAAGAAGATGAATTTTTGACAATGGTTAGGTTCTCAGAGGAAAACCCGACAGGGAAAGCCACTGCTCTTTTGAACTGGAAGCTACTTGTCGTTGAACTATTGCCGGAAGAAGATGCAGTTTTTGTACTTCTTCTCTGCCTATCAATACTCCGAAGCATATCAGAAATGAAGAAAGAAGACGTCGGAAGCTTACTATTAAGGAGGAGGATACGAGAAGCAAAGGTTGGAGATAGAGATTGGGGGTCGGTTATACTTCATCCATCCTCGTATTCTCCATCCATTTCTTCAACTTATCTCCTCCCTTGGTACTGGAACGCAGAGTTGTTTATGGTATCACAAGTAAATGATCATATCGTGAATTCACCAGCTTCAAATTATTCACAAGCAGAAGGCGGAGATAAGCTGTATAAACAAGGGATAATTTCTTAAACAATAACGATTATTTGTGAAAGAATTGAAACAGGCAGAGTTGTAACATTACACTATCTAGGATTTTCCTGCTGAAAATTTACTGTGTTTTCGGGGTCTTGTAGATGATCTTGTTCAATTGCTGGTACTATTCTTAGTCTTAACTGTTAAATGAGATATGCTGTGACTTGGGAAACGTGCAGATGAACAGATAAAATTCGATTTCTTATTATGATATAAAATAATTAACCTTTTTATTTGCTCCATCCATTTAGTCTATGGACCTTGTTACATGTACATCAAGCTTTACATAATCGGTTGCATAATGTCACATGTTACTCTATCATTCGTCAACACGGTCAACTTTTTCATTTAATCTCTTCTCTCCATGTCATTTTATGTATTCCATTATGTTCCATTTTTATGTACAAGTAGCATAATCCTTAAATCTATATGGCAGTGGTGTGAATTGCAGTAAGCTGTTTCCCTTACCAGACATTCTCTATGAAACGTTAGTTTCTCCTATTTTCTTGGACTAATGTATGGTTTTTTTCCTTGTTTCTCTGGAAACCTCAAATTCCTTAACAGAAATAACTGCCTTCACAAATTTCAGCCTATGCTTTTAACTCCTCAATCTATTAAGTTTTGTGGTATTAACAGTCTTCAAGCCAACAGTGCTTGTTCTTTTTTCATAATTTGCAAGGAGAGGGTCAAGTAGTTCTATAGGCCCTTCTCCATTTCATAGCACAAATTAAGATTTTTTTAGAAAGTGATTGAATTGGAGAGCTTTGTTGTGTTTAAAAAATGGCAAACAAGAAAAAAATTGCCACACTTGGTATATCTTCCACATTATTGGTAGCCATGGTGGTTGCTCTTGCCATCGGTACCCGGGAAGGCGAAGGAGACAACAGTTCTGGTCGCCAGGATATATCTTCATCTTTGAAGGCCATCCAAACTATCTGTGGATCAACGGACTATCAAGAAACGTGCATTGATACCCTCAAATCTTCGGACAAAAATACGAGTGACCCCAAAGAACTCATCGAGATCGCTTTTGAAGCAACAATCAAGTACATTGAAGATGCTGCTAAGAACTCGACTGTCTTGCAAAAGCTTCAAAGCGATCCCCGGGCAAAATCAGCACTCAATAATTGCCACGAGCTAGCAAATCATGCGGTTAACGACCTCAGGAGATCGTATAACAAGTTTAAGGAATTTGATGTAGCTAGTTTTAATGCCATGCTGTCTGATTTGAAGATTTGGCTTAGTGGAGCCATCACATATCAAGAAACATGCTTAGATGGATTTGAAGATGTCCCTGGAGATGCAGAGGAGAAAATGAGGGAGGCTTTGAAAAAAGCCATGGAATTAACAAGCAATGGTTTGGCTATGGTGACTGAAATCTCGAGTGTGATCGAGTCTTTGGGTGTCCAAGGATTTAACAATCGTCGTCTCCTTTCCGAAGACATTCCTATTGTGGGACATCGTGGTGAGATTCCCGACTGGATTGACATTGAAAGGCGTGAACTTCTTGGTTCCAAGCCTAAGAAAATCAAGCCTGATCTTGTTGTAGCGAAAGACGGGTCAGGGAAGTACAGTACCATTAACCAAGCCTTGAAAGACATTCCGAAAAATGGCAACAAGACTTTCGTGCTCTACATCAAAGAGGGTGTATATGAAGAGAAGGTGCAGTTCAACAGCAGCATGACTCATTTGTTCGTGATTGGTGATGGCCCGACCAAGACGAAGATAACTGGACATCTGAACTTCATAGATGGAACTAACACCTACCAGACAGCAACAGTCGGTATGTCAATTAATGCATTAATTCGTGCCCAACATACCCTACATATCCAGAATCTGTGTCTTTTTACTTGAGATATTACCTTTTTAACAAATCGAACACTCACTTCTCGCCGTGCACGTGCACGTGCATGCACATTTTGCAATACTAATAGAAAATACATTTTTTGCAGCCATACAAGCTGACAATTTCATGGCCAAGGATATCGGGTTCGAAAACTCAGCTGGTGCCGAAAAGCATCAGGCAGTGGCATTGCGTGTTAGCGCAGACAAGGCAATCTTCTACAATTGCCAGATGGATGGCTACCAAGACACCCTTTACGCACACACGTACCGTCAATTCTATAGGGATTGTGTGATCTCAGGTACCATTGATTTCATTTTTGGCGATAGCGCTGCTGTTTTCCAGGGATGCACATTGGTGGTTCGAAAGCCTATGGACAATCAGCAAAACATTGTGACAGCACAGGGCAGGAAGGACGTGCGCCAGCCGACTGGACTTGTCCTCCAAAACTGCACCTTCACTGCTGATCCTGCATACTATCCAGTCCGCAACACGCTCAAATCATACCTTGGCCGACCCTGGAAAGAATACTCTCGAACCATCATCATGGAGTCGTATCTCGATGATCTGATCCAACCACAAGGGTGGTTGCCATGGAACGAGACGTTTGCTCTTGAAACGCTGTTTTATGCTGAATTCAACAACAGGGGCCCTGCTGCACCTAAGGCACAGCGGATAAAATGGCCCGGGGTTAAGGAACTTCCATCCAACCGGGTTGAACGCTTTACAGCAGCCGAGTTCATCTGTGGTGATGAATGGATACCTTCCACAGGGGTGCCTTATGCTCCAGGCTTCATATTCTCAGTTCCTAAAGAAGATCCAAATGTGAAATACTCACCCGTTGTACCAGAAGAAAACAAAGATTTGGGGAAATCCGACCAAAAAGAATCGTACATTCCTTCAGAAAAGAAAGACAAAGACAAAGATGAAGATAAAAAGAAAGGCAAAGACGATGACGAAGATGAAGACAAAAAGAAAGACAGACACAAAGATTCAGACAAAAAGAAAGATTCAGGTGACGAGAAAGAAAAATCTTCGGCCAACTCCAAATCTGATTCTAGATACGATTCTGAAATCGTTGAGGCTCCCGCGCCATCTACCAATGGTGACTCAGCCGCGGTGCCTAGTTCAATCGCAGCATCTCCATACGCGGCTGCACCAGCTCTTAGCCCAACCTTGCCACCCAAGCAAGATAAAATTTTGATGCTGAAAAAGTTTTTCGGATGGAATTAAGGAATCTTTTACATAACCAACATCGTTTGAATACCTTGTCTGATCCTGGCATTACAAGTCCCTCAGCTGCTTCAACTATTTCATGACAATTCCAACAGCATGGAATCCTTTGTGTGTGTATATATGTATTAAAGTAAAATTTTGCAGTCTCTGAACAAATTTTCTTTTCCGACTGATTTTGTAATATATTGTAGAATTATCATGGATATTTCTGTGGTTGAATTACCTTCATTCTACACTAGAAAATGCAAGTTAAAATTCACATGAATAGAGTTTTGACACAATTAATGTGTCAACTTACTTGAGAATTTTATTTGAAAAATAAAGGATTTGAGGCCTTCCCATTTTTTGTGCATTTCAATGTTCTAATTTTCTCTTTTATTTCCGTCTATGATCACTTTCTCCACTTAAAAGAGAAGTTTATGGAGGTTGAAGCTGATCTTGTAGGGAATTATTGATCAATTCTAAACAAATTTAGGTGTCAGGTCAGGTAAGCTGTATGATGAGTTTATCGTGAACTTGTGTGAATCGTCACAAAGTTTATATCATGTAAATAATGTCGACATTTTCAACGTCACATTATCTTTTATGCTAGGGGGTAAATTTCACTCTGAGTTCTCAACCTTTCGTAAGTGTGACAGGGATGTCCCAAATCTACTATAGGTTATATACTCACATGCTCAACTTTCTAAAATTGTGGTGTTCATGTCCTAGCTAATGGACAACGTTTATTTGAATATGCCCCTGTTTGTCACAAAAAAATAACAAACTGTGACTTCAATATTTATTTAGAAATCTGATGTAAGATAAATTCCTTAAGTGTTCATGTCCCGACTTCGTGTGAGTGTTACATGACCATTTAACTTGGAATGTTGGCTTCACAATTTTGACCTTGGCCACATTGGCTTTTGTTTGTAGAACGTAAAAATGTCAATCTTCAAAAGATAATTATACTCACATTCAAAATAACATAGACAAGTCGAGAAAAGAAGTAAAAAATATAACGCAAAAAAGCACGTTTGCCAAGTCTTGACGCAAAAATTACCCTACCGTTGGCACGTTTTATCGCAAAAGCACGACCCGTAATGTACCAAACCATCATTCATCAAACTGTAGGAATTTTCCCTATTACACATTTCCTCCATGTTTGCTACTTAGAAAGACACAAAATGTAGAGATGAAACATAGTTAATTAAAGTGGTCTCAACCAAAATCAAACTTCAGGATGATCACCATTTAATAGGTGGAATAGCTCTTGATTTGCACAAGCCTCAATCTAAGCGCTCCATCTGCGAATTTAAATTTTAAAAAAAAAAAAAAACATAATTAACCAAGTTGTGAATAACACAGCTTATTTGAGTCAGATACCATATCATCGTCCACCAATTCTGCAAACTTAAAAGGGATTCAATTTCAAGTTACAGAAAAATTGAAAAAACTCAATGCCAGTGGTTCGTTTACAATGAACTAACTCACGGTTTGCTTGGTTTATTCACCGCAAAATCAAGAGGATGAGTATATTCTCATTGCTAGTTAACGAGACTTTTAACAGCGTGCAAAAAATCACAAGTACGTACCTTCCAGAGGCCATCGTTAAGATAATGAATGTTATCCACCCCAATTCCTTTATTGATTGTCCGACTGCAGTGACAAGATCATGGAAGGTATAAGCAACTGAAATTTTTCTATTTTAATAAACATGCTACTGCTATTTACTTTACATGTTCAGGTTTGGTGCCTACGTATTTTCCTCAACCCAACATCTTCCAAAACTTCGTAATATTTTCAATTACCTTTTTGTTTTGTGGACAGAGAGAGGAGGAGAGAGGGAGGCTAAAGTTTGTAAGAGATAGAAGCAAGATAAAATTTTCGTTTTTAGACTTCCAATTTCATTTTCGACCAAAGATTTGCACAAATTTGACATTTATTCCAAAACAGAAACAGGAACTTACATATCTTTTGCCGACATTTTTGTAAATCCAATAGCCAGAGCATGTTGCTTCCCTTCAGCCATTATAGCCTGATAATTGGAGTAAGTTAAATATTGAGACTGATTGATAGTTAATTAAAACAGTGCAGGTAATAAATTCAAATAGAAGACATAAGAGAGACAATATTAAAATGGGCACTTGAGAAGCAATATATATAGCATTAAACCAAAAACAGAACTTAAATACAGCATAACAAAATTTGATTATTGTAAGTCGTACCACAGGAGTTTCTGCCTCCACCTCTTCGTCCAAGGCACCCCCAGGAGAAGTAAGCCCTGGACACATTATGTTGGCACCAGAAAGGACAAATTTTATTGCCCCCCTGTCAACTTGTAATTTCTTCATTACGTTTGGATCTGCAAAAAGACAAGGCATAACCTTAAATAAATAAAATTTACATTAGGTACACATTTATTTTTATTCAGATTCATTCGCTTTGGTAACAAAGGAAATAAATCAAACTAGTGAGTGGTAGAAAACTGAAACTAGTAGCGCTCAATAGTTTTCTCCCAGAGACATCACATATCTTCTTTACTTAATTCAACAAAAGAGGAATAACAGGAAAATCCACACTCCCTGCTGTATCACCCTAGTTACCCCCCCCGGCCCGCGCAGGAGAACCAGCAACTGTAATTTAGGGCAGTGTGGCATAGCATAAACTTAAGCATCAGATTGGCTTTTTAGCCTGACAACATCGTAACTCTCATTCAATCAATTTAATTTTTGTTCATCTCAATTACATGTACAATAATAACATTCTCCAAGTATTTCAATATCACAACCATAATCTAGGGCACCATAACTAGCTAAATGATGCTATCATAAGCATTGCAGTTAATTGCAACCATGTGAGACATAATTTATCACGATAAACATAAATCAAGCATAAGAAAAAATCGCTATATGGAATAGAATAATGGTATGTAGCACCAGATTACATGGCAATAAAGTGGCATTAAAAGATATATCCAATGAAATGTAAGGATACAAGACCTATTTTATTGGACCCATCACTTATTGTCAATGTGTTGTGGTGCTAGATAGCATTACTCTATGGAATAACATGGACAAAGAGACGATGGCAAAAAAACCCGACAAACCCGATACCCACAGGGCACCGCCCCGAACGGGGCAGGGATTACCCTCTTAATCGAGTATTCGGGGTGGGGACGGGTAACAGGCGCCCCGCCCCGTTTAATATTTTTAAATTTTTTTTTTTTAAAATTCAATACTTTAAATGGAAAATTTTATTAGTTTTAATAGAAAATGGAAACTAAAATTATGTCTCAATCTAATGAATGAGGGAAATAATATAAATTATCAAAACTTTTAAAAAAAAATAAACGGGGCAAGGGCCCCTACCCAACCCGCCTTAAACGGGTAACGGGGCGGGGCGGGGCGGGGAATTTCTTGGCGGCCCCGCCCCGTTGCCATCCCTTTAAGAGACTTGTTAACCACATCATTTTTATTTCTTTCGGAAAAGACCAATATCAATTTTCAACTCAAAGAAAGTAACATTGCTGTTCTTGTTTCACAGTAGGACCAACAAATTTGCTAACCATGCAATTGATTATACATGGAAAAAGGTGCCTTGAAAATAAAATGAGATAAACGAACATTTTTGCAATGGCTGCGTCTATATATGTAACTGGTTGCCATTCCTCACTGGGACCTAATTAGATAAGGGACAAAGTGAAATCCAGATTTAGGTTTTTAGGAGAAAACTTTGTGGGCTTCAAAAAAGATTTGTGTGGATCAATTTGAGTATTTTGGAAACTATGGAGCAAGACAGACAACATAAGAAAATGAAAAAGTAATCAGATTCAGAGAGTATGTGTCCAACTCTCTGGTTTTTCCAAGGCCAAGAAGCCTCACAACTTGGCTATATGGTAGGCATCAGTGACAAGCTAGGGAGGTCGAATGCAAAGTTGCCCATTGAAGAAAAAATAGATTATCCACCTATATATTTGTATACGGTGTTTTAGGTTGTTTCCTGGTTTCAATTTTTGGTGCTAATCCATCAGAGTTCATTTGTGGCTGGGATAAACAGCCTGCTAACTAAAAATCTGACGAACTTGCGATGATATACTTAGAAACTGAAATACAAAAAAGCTGGTTGTCAATGGATTGATTTATTAGATCATTTTACATTGGCAAAAAAAAAAAAAAAAAGTTAATTTAGCATAACAACAAGCTACTAATATTTTTTTTTTGATAGGTAACAAGCTACTAATATTTCAATTGAGTTAATGATCTGATCTTATTGTAGAAATCAAAAGATTGGTAAGAATGATTTAGAATTGAGGAATTGAAGAAAGTTTCATATTTTCTATGAATGGTTATTTTTTCGGAAAGAAAAATAGGAAAAGAAAAAGCTATTGAATCTTCTTATATTTCCTCGTATCTCGTTGACTTGGACATCCAGTGAAGATTTTTGTTTACACAATATAAAAAAAGGGGTCCTGGGATTATGTAGTTCAATAAGCTGATACAAGTTTAAATTTTTTTAGTAATAATTGCTTAAATTTATTACTGGCGCCTTTGTGATGTCTTCTTTAAAATTTCACACAGAAATACTTTCTATGCTAAATGTATTGATAGATTTCTTGTTCTTTGAACATTATTGCGGAACTTTAGCAATTATTACCAAAAGATAGTGGTTCAGCTAGTACTAATATTAAATCATTTCAGGTATATTAGCTCTCAGCTAACCAGTCCGTTTCTATCCAGCATCTACCCCAGTATATTTACTTCAGAACACAGTATGATTGTACATTTCAAACACAAATTACTTACACTGGTGAAGAAGCCGCAGTGTAGGCATATAAGGTCCGTCGCGTATGTTGAAGAACAGAGGCACATTGTTTACCAGAACTAAATTCAGATGATTTGGACTTCAAAATACAATAATATACCACGTAAGAAATAGAATCATAGATAATACACTAGAAGTACAAGCAAACCAGTTGTGTAATTGTATTTTCTTCCAAAAGAGTACCATTTAGCAACAATTAGTGGAGACTTCTTTGGGAGCAAATCATCCAATACAGGTTCAAGTCCTGGGTACTTCAATGAAGAGAAACATTGCTTTTAATTATATGTAAATTAATTGTAGAAAAAAATTATTCACATTGTTCAATTATTGAAGAAAAGAGAAACAGCAATATTTCAAAACCTCTTCTGCAATACTTTGCCGGATTTTCCTCTGCACAGATGCTTTCACTTGATTTTGTGCAGAAACCTCTTCAGACGAGAACCTAAATATTATATAGAGAAGGCACTATATAAGTTATCGCAATATTTGCAGACAATGATACTAACAACAGCTAACACCAATATAAATACACTCAATAGCACTCAAATCAATATTAGCAACCACAGTGGGTTGATGTTAAATAAGATTCCAAGCAGAATCAAAACTTTAAAGAGAAGTATATAAAGTTTATGATACATCTACATATATAAGTGGTTGTTGATGCACCATAAGGGAAATAATAAATATGTGTGTGCATCACCCACAAAAAAGACCAAATTTCAAAATCTAAAACCAGAAGTTGCAGAATACTTAATGTACAGCTGAGACATTGCAAACACAAATAGGATTAGAAGATTTCTTCCTAGGACAATTTTGAGAAGATATAGAGGTTTTAATTCAAAAAATACTAATAGGAGATGGCAGGGTCTTTTGATAAGGTACATTGCAGATTCGGTTTCGGAGAAGATATGGATGTACCATTTTGAGATAATGAGGCGAATTTAGTTCAAAATATACCTATAGGAGAAAACATTTTAAGAAAGAACTTTTAATGGTATTCAGAAAGATGGTGCTTTTGATAAGAACATTGCAGATTTGATTTTGGAAGGAATGGTACCAGGGCATTAATTCTAGAAATCTCTTTGGCCTGTGACCTTCAGTGACCAGCTTTACAAGAACATAGATGGACATCGTCTAAGAATGCGTTGAATAGGAGTCATATATATTTCTCTTGACAAGGAGAGTAAACTAATCTAGCAGTAAATACCACAATGTTATCCATGCAGAGACATCATGATGGAGGGAGGCTGTTCAAAGTTCTATGAAGGTAAAGAGAACACGCTATAGGATTATTTGGCAAAAGACCACAGCTGGACAACGTCTTGAAAATTGTAGAATGACAAAATAGGAAGCTACAAAAGGCTGCCAAAGAAGTAGAATTGATAGAGTAATGACAGGTTAAGATTATGTGGACCAGAATGGAGAAACTAAATTTACAGATAAGCTAATCTCAGAGAATGTAAAACTAGAGATATCATATTTACATTCATTTTTCTTCCCTTCTCTTCTACCTCTTCCACCCTTTTCTCGTCTCCCAGACTATTATTTCCCCAGTCTTCATCTTCCCCTATTTTCCTCTACTACTATTTCCTCATATCTATCCCCCATCCCCATCTTCCCCAAAACAATAGCCTTCTCCATTTTCACGTCTACCGTTTTTCCCTTCTTCCAGTATCCCAGAACTACGCCATTTCTGTTTCCAGAAGCTTAATCTTCCTCTCCATTTCTCCATCTCCAAAATTCCTGACACTACTCTGAGTACTCTCCCTTCTTCCTCCATATCCTCTTTCCCTGGCTCCATCATCTCCTCCACATTGTTACATTGCAAGAATCTACTGTAATATTCAGGTAAGCTTCCTCATTCATTTTTATTTCAATTTATGCCACCTGGCATGTCAGACATGTCAATTCATAGATGGAACCAAATGTATAAGAAACAACATTAGGCAATTGATAGAAGCTGAGACAAGAATGTTAACGTGAATACATTGTATAACAAAGAAGAAATAGCATAAGAAAATAGCATACCCACAAGTTTCTTAAGGTAGCACCCACTGAAAATAAATTACTTATTGTTCGAGATGGTATGAATGTACTCAAAGGTCATTCAATGCAACAGTCATGAAAATTGATGGAATAAATATTATTAGTAAACTACAAGGCATAGGAAACATAAAATCAAATGGAATGAAACTAAAAGGAATTTAATTCTTTATGGTGTAACTTTGGAGATGATCGTTAATAGATCAGAATGGAAAAAGAGGACCCTTGAAACCGATCCCACTTAAGTATGGAAAACAATTTTATTAAGCATCTGTTTGACAAATTATATAAATAGTCAAATTTCATTTTCAGCCACACATCACAATGGACCCACGAGTAGTGTTCACTTACCCACAACTAATTTTTATCTATTTATAGATTAAACTATTTATAATTTTTTCCCAAACGGAGGCAGAAATGAGTGGGCTTACTGCATTATTGCTTTAGCTCTAAACTGCGGTCAAAGGTAACCAAATAAATAAGAATTTCATTTATCATTTTAAAAGATAAAAGAACCATTCACAAAACCTTCAAAAGAATATCACAAAGAGAAGAATCTATGTAACGACACACATAAAACTCTATGACGACTCCATCTCAAGAAAATCAAATGTTAGAGAAGCTTAGAAGATGGATGTGGTCAACACAGTCATGCTAGCATACTGATTGAATAGGGCACCGTGAAAACAAAATAGTTACTGAACATAAGTTTCAATTAGCAACAACATACAACACAAATATAGAACTAGAACTAAAAGGTTTATATCCTATGAATGAGAATTGAGATTAAACTATCTAAAATCTTGTTGGCATAGCATGAAATCTACTTTAATGTTATGCCGATGCCAATGAGAATTGGCAAGTTGGCAACTGGGTCGACATCAACAGTAATGGTGCTACAGGGCCTTATTTAATGTCAATGTGCGTGAGTCTATTGTTACCAGCGTACGCTGTCTTCCTGTGTCAAGAACAAAAGAAAAGACATAAACATGGACAAAAACCTACAAGATATCTCTTTAGCAAAACTCCCCTGTTATTGTGTCAAAAGCACGTCCATCAATATTATGAAAAGCAAGACGGTGTACAAAATCACTGTTTAAATAATTGTAACTAAAACTAAGGTTACTAAAGAAACCAATACTTCGTACAACAACCCTTTGAATTTCATCATCTTAGACTATAAATCAAACCAAAATTGGCTTAAGTGTTTTGCAATGATAATTGTATTTCCCAAAACTTCATAAAATCACCAATCAAGGCCAACTACATCAAGCAATGTGCTCTAGGCTCTTATGTGGGTATCCCAAAACCTAAATGTATCGTTCCATTTTCCAACATAAACTTAAAACCTTTTCTACCCATTACAGATAAGCCTAAAAATCAAAGTATATTTAGCTCTTTCAGAAGGTAATTTTACTCCAAGTCAAACCATGATTAGCTTTATCCTTCCCTAGATACTAACTGACCTATATATGTATTTCAGTTGAAGTACACAATGAGATACATACTTTAAACACTCTTACAATCCTGAACCCAATCTCTTTTCCCCCAAGGAGTTCCTAAATCATTATATTCAATGAAAATGATCTCACCCCAAAGGTCAGCAAAAAAAGTGGATTGCAGCATCCAACATACATTTCCATGTTTAGCACGTCCAAATAAAAGATGATGTTATGTATGTTGACTTTTAAGGTATTTAACAAAAAGAATAATAGGGACCTCCAATTTGGGTTCAAGTATCTTTCCAGCAGACCCCTACAGCATTTTACTTGAATATTTTAACTGTTCCCACTCTTAATTAAAATGTGGATTACAGCATCGAACATACCTTTCAATGTTTAGCTCATCCAATTAAAAAATGATGTTATATATGTAGACTGTTGAGTTATTTAACAAAAAGTATCATAAGGACCTCCAATTTGGGTTCAAGTATCTTTCCAGCAGACCCCATACATCATTTCAGTGGAATATTTTAACTGTTCCCACTCTTAAGAATGTACACTCATATAAGTCAATTAGTGAAAAAATGTTTTACTAATTTATTTTTCTCATTTCCACAGTGCTTATTAACTTTCAACACAAGTTATACCTATCTCATTACTATCTTTCCAGCTCTATAAAAATTTGAGTACTCTTGTACTTCTACTGTATTATATCAACCACAGAGGCATACTACAGACAATAGCCTCTAACACCATTAAAAAGATATAACGGGATGGTACTTCATTGTGATATACAAATTCTATTCATGCACTAAATTTCATTGTAGTATTATACCTTATAATACAATGAGAAAACTTGCAGAAGAGAAAAATTACCATAAAGGGCAATTAATGGATATGCAAATTGAATGGTCAGCTTCAGACGAGAAATTGCAGCAACAGTAGTCAAGAAAAAGAGGTAAAGAAGTTTCATGAAATTTTGACTGAATAAATTGTTCGAAGTAAGAAAGTAATATGCCGCCACCTCCCGCCACATCCAAACCCAACCAGCCACCCCTCAACCCAACCGGCGATGTCACCATCGCCATCGCCGGTCACCACCCCCGACGACCTAACCTGTCCGGCCTCACGCCACATATCCTAAGCCCAAACACCGAAACCCTTGCAGAGGAAGGAAACCCTAATGCCATTATCCACAGTCGAGCAATCGGAGGCCCACTTGACGGCGCTCATGACGGCGAACCAGCAGGGACCCACAGCGACCCCATTCACGATGGTAACAGTGTAAAAACAGACCTAGGGAAGGAGATGAACAGTTTGACCTACGAGAGCCTAATCCCGATTCCACTTGCTCCGGCTGCCTGCCAGCCACACGCGCCTGCCCAGGGGGCCGCGCAGGCTATTCCGACCCCGGCAGGGGTGGCGCCGGGAGTTATATACAGTTTTGATTATCATTTGCTTAAGTTGACATGCACCCTTTCAAATCTAGTTGGATTTTTTTTTGGTGGGGAGGTCTGCAGAATGGAATAGCACAAAACAAACTTGAATTCTAAAGCTGCAAAGAAAAGCTTCTGTCAAAGAGTATGTCGCTGACTGCACGAATTTCACATTGAAATCGTAGAACAATTATAGTATGGCATGGTCATAAAATTGACACCAGCTACAAGTCCAGAGTGCAAAAGAACTGATATTTGGATAATTGAGATGCGTCAAAGCAAAAACTAGAAATGAATTAGGCCAACAGGCCAAGACTGTTTAATACAGTGGATAACTTACAAACCCACACAAAATTCCATTCACAAAGAGGAAACAAATAACCTCTATATACCTCCACAAAATGAACAGGAAAATGCATAAAAGATCCACAGTGTCTGGCAGAAGGTAAAATCAAATGACCGAAAAGCATGACATCAAGCATATTTACATGTTCTGTGATAGTCATTTCTACCAATTAAAATCTGTCAAATAATTGCTGCATCGCAACTAGGATTGCAGGCAATAGGGAAAAATGTATGCTAACAAATCTATACATCTATACATGTGTGTGATTGCCAGTCTGTTAGTAGCATATAGTAAGATTTTTAGTTCGTCACGGCCAGTTCCACTCCTCTCCTCAACAAAATACTTGGTCATTTCAGCCCAAATTACAACATTTTCTTTTACGTCTAATGACATTGCTCTATGCACCAATGGTTTCAGATCAAGCCCTTCTATAAAAATCTTGTATGCGCCAAAGGTCACTTTTTTAGTTCAACACATACTATTGTGAGAAAAAGTAAATAGACAAATACAATAGTAATTCTCCAAGAGGAGGTAAAACCCACGGGAAATACCCAAAAAGAGAGGCCGCTGATTTATTCAGAATAATAAAAAGCCAGATTAATGTCGAAAACAAACTCCTAAATCAAAATAACGAAATGGTCATGACGAACCAAAAAATACAGGTATATACTCATCAAACTTTATGTAAAATCAAGAGTAGAAATCATGATTAATAGAAACAGGAAAGCAATAAACCGGGGTGTGTGTTTGCGTGCCGTAGAGAGAATGAATAAAACACTTACTTCTTGAACATTTTGACGTTGAATAGGAGGTAGGGTTTTAAGAACTTTGCACCGGATTATACAAAATTCCAAGAAATTTGATGCGTTCCTGAACAAGATAGATTAAATTTGAGTTTAAGCAGCGTTATGACGAAGCAGAAAAGTTGAGAATATTTTGTTTATAAATTACTATTTGAACATAGGTCAGATCTTGCTAAGGGAACATTACGTTTCTAAGGTGTTTACTTTACACCTTTTCAAAAATACAAAAATAAGTTTGAAAATTCACAAATCAGGTTTTTTAAATTTTTAATTAATAATTAATGAATTATTAAATCAATTTAATTTTCGTAGGTCACAATTAGTGAATCGGTCCCAACTTAAAAATTTAAAAGTCACGATTTGTTCATCGGTCACAATCACAACATTTAAAAGTTACGTTACTTATTTTATGGTCACATTTCAAAATTAAATGGTCACATATCAAAAAATTTTATAGGTCACATATTATATCGAGATCACAAATTATGGTCACATAAATTTTTCCGGTCACATATTATCAAATTTTTAGATCACAAATGAGTACTTGTTCACAATTTGTAGGTCACAGTTGAGTGTGCTTGGTCACATAAATTTTTCCAATCACATATTATCAAATTTTTAGGTCACAAATTAGTACTTGGTCACAATTTGTAAGTCACAGTTGAGTGTGTTTGGTCACAGATAAATAAATAATTGGTCACATACACTCAAACACCGATCCCAAATCCCGATACAACAATAATCACCACCGCCCATGCCACCGCCACAGTCACCACCACTTCCGTTCCCCAGCCACCGGCGAGAAATGACCGGGTCATGAAAATCGAACACGGACACACCACCGCCATCACCAAACCTCACAAAACACCATCCAAAAACCGCCACCAATCTGAAAATCACATCACCACCGATCTGAAAATCACAAAAACACCAACGCACATCACCACCCCCGGATCTGAAAATCGCCACCACCAACACCTCAAAAAACACCATCAACAAACACACCACCGCCATCACCACACCTCACAAAACACCATCCAAAAATCGCCACCAAGCTGAAAATCACCAACGCACGTCACCACCCCGGATCTGAAAATCGCCACCACCAACACCTCAAAAACAGATCGCACCTCCACAATCGCCGCACCCACATCCAACAACACCATTCGGCAGAAACAACCTACAGATCTGCAACCATCGGCAACAATCAGCCATACAACCATTACAAAATCTATAAAATCAAACTCGAAAACAAAAAGAATGGAAAATAACAGATCTGCTCTACTTCGAAGAAGAGGGGACAAGACATAGTTGCGTCGCGTCGCTGAGAGAGAGAGGCAACGGAGAAGACGAGAGGGGGAGAGGATAGTCAGACGATCGGATGGTGGTAACGGCGCTGCGACGGCGATGGCGACGGCGGCGACGAGCAGAGTGACGGGATGAGAAGTTGAGAGTGGGGGAGAGAATTGGTTAATTAGGGTTTGGGATAGATGGAATGAGGGGAGTATATAAATTAATTTATTATAAATAAAAATAAAAAATGTTTTTAAATTATTAATTAAAACCTGATTTTTGTAATATGAAACTTGATTCATGATTTTTGAAAATGGTAATTTAAAAGTAGGGGTGGGTGTAATTTCCTCTCTTGCTAATGGTAAAATTTAGCCCTATTTCAGAAAATCTCATTCTCGTTTATCTACTTATTTTTAATCGCATATTTTTCAATAAAATAATATTTTTTAATATATCGCTAATTTTTCCTTTTTTTTCAACCATACATTCTCCATCAATCAGTAAAAATGTAGAATTAATTATTTGAGTGATCACCGACTTCCGTTTGTGATAGAACTTCAATTTTTTTCTGGATGGTCCTCACCTTTCAAATGTTTTACCCATTAATCATTAATTTGGATTCCATTTATTGGAGCTAATAGCCATGCCCATTTGTAGGGGTGTTAAATAGGAAAAGTAGAGCCGCTCAACTCGCTTACGGGAAAGAGTGCAAGAGCCAACTTGCTCAATCAAAGTAGGCTCGGCTTGCCTCATTTGAAAATGTCATTTTTCACTCAATTTCACGAGCGAGCTAGATCGTGTCTGTGACCAACTTAATATTGCTGTCAATTTGTTAAAAGGAAATTACATTTGGTGCTATTGTACCATTAAATGACGCTCCAACTTGAACTCACTCTTTGCTCACTATTCATTTCACACTATCAAATTGCTCCCAATTACATAAAAAAATCAATTTTAAACATCTGCACTTGAAGACCCAAATTTCATTATCATTTTTCCCATTTCACAAGTTCGAGAACTTCAAAAAACCCTAACCTTATCCCCAAGTTCTAGAAATTGGAGTGTAAAATACAAAATTCTTCATTCAATTTCAACCAAGCAGGTGTGACATTGTGGACAATGCTCAATCTTGGGACCTCTTGGATGAAAGATAATCGAGGTGAAAGGTTTCATGGTTACAACTACTATACTATAGTATGGTTTCAATTGTTCCATCCTCGACCAACGAATACATGATTTTACAATTCTGCATATGAAAACACTCCGGATTTGACTAAGTATGCATCATATTGAATTGAGTAAAATAGAAATACTGATTTTAAGGAAACCATCCCAACTTTATTTATTACCAAAATAAAGAAACATGTAGAAAAACATGAATGGGCCTACACAACACTTGTTGTCTCAATCGAACTCTCTCTCACGGCCTCACAATCTACGTCTCTATCCCGAGATCCCAATAGTTAGAAAATTAAAGACAAGTTTTGTATGACAATTTACACCCCAAATTGCTAGAGCCGGTTTTGTAGTTTTTCAACCCCACGTGGACTGAAAATGTCCCTAATTCAAACACAAAACATAATTGCCTTGTAACTGTTGTCACATGTCCTGCTTGTATCTGAAAATATATTAAATTCATGGACTGAAGTCAACTGAACGATAAAGTCTCAATGCTTCTAAACACATGCTCGCATCAACCCATCAATCAATGTCAAATCTGACGTGCGTCCCCAAATTTCGTCATGCGATGCAGCCATCAAGTAAATCTTGTATCTTCATGCCTCCATTACTTGTTGTGTCACAATTCCAACCGGACATCTCACTCGCCTTCGATCATGACATGGCATCAATTAAGACATCACCGTGCCATTGCCATTTTCTCGGTTAGGATCACATATCCGTGATTAATTTACATGGTTTAATCCACCTCCATATCCAATATGTAAATCCGTGATTGATGTGATGCTATAAGACTCGAACAAGTGGACATTGGGAAATGGCAAATGGGATGCAAGTTTCATAGCGTTGGATTTTCAATTCTATTTTGTATTTCATTGTTAGGCTCGTTTATTAGGATGTTTTGGTCCTTAGGCGTGCAAGAATAGGATGTGTGTGTAAGATGTTTAGGGAATTAGGTAGTGAAGTATATGATTAGATGACACATGAGGCATTTACAAGTGGCCTTTGCATTGGCTTGTATCAAATTATGTTATCAAGGTTTATAAAAATGAAATGCCAGAGGAATTGTTCGATGTTTCTGTCATCTTAATACTTATAAATGTGGGTTGATTTGGGTCCTGGATACTTCTTGATGTTTATTAAGATGTGTAGAATAGATGTTTGTGCAAAGAATTTTATAAAGATTTGTATCCTAACTGAATTGAAAGAGGGCACGGCAATAGCTAAAGTTCATGGTTCAAGGACTACCATTGTCGTGACATCATTGTTCATTTTTACACTCTTATTAACATTGTTTTTTTATTGGCCTATAAATTTTCACATCGAACAAAAATAAAAATATAGATCAATTTATAAAAATTTGGGCTACTTTTAATAAAGTTGAAAGATGGAATCACAAACCTTAACATAGTATCAGAGCTCATTAAGTTCGAACGAGCAAATTGATCTGATTAAGACTAAAAAAAATTGAGCACACGAATTTTAAGATTGGTCTGCTCAAACGAGTTCTTATCTTATGGGGACACGTTAAGAAATAAAATCTCACATCGAATAAAGATGAAAATATTGACCAATTTATAAAAGATTTAGACTACTCCTCTTAATAAGGTTGACCTTTTAATATGGAACCACAAATCTTAACACTCCCTCCCTCTCGAGTACTAACTTTATGGTGATAGGAGGTCATGGTGATGAAAGCCAGCAAAAATGGTGGGGAACACTACAATACAAGATGGTATCACGATGATGGTGATGGTGCTAAGGTGACGGTGGTAATATGATACGTGTACTTCTGGTAAAATGATGTGTTACTAGGCGAATTTGGTTTTTGAATGAGAATAGCAAGCCATAAAGTTGAGAAATGATGCTGGTTTGAGGAAAGAAGTGCAAATGGTTGAGAATGGAAAAAATTGAATTGAATGTTTGCGTTGAAAGGTAACGGTGGAGGCTGAAAACTACAATAATGGTGGGAAAGAGTGTCGGGCGGGATATTGTTAGGGTTTGAGATGGGTTAAAACAATATCGCATGTATTACCATATAAATCAGTAAATAACAAAGTAATATGTTACTCTACAAATAAAAAAAAATTAAATTAAAGTAATACATATGTTACTCTACCTATGTCATCATTTTTTAATTAAAAAAATGAAATATTAAATGTTAATGTAATATAGCAATGCATTCGTTACCCAACTAATGTGTAACATGTAAAAATGTTGTTTTTTCTAATGAAAATTTGAAATATTGATGTCAAATAAGAATGAGGTATTTTTCAAAAAAATAATAATCATAAAATGAGATAAATTGTAAAATATTTATTTTTAATGAAAAAGAATGTATCTTTTATAAAAAAAAAAAAATTGTAATATTGTACTCACTTAGAAAGTGTCGTAGATAATTCAAGTCAATCCCTTGTTTGTGTAAGAATAAGATTCAGATCATAATTGTAAGGACATCATGAAGTGAGATTCAACTATTCTGTTAAACGACACACTTCAACACCAAATATAATTCTAATTCACTTTGTAGGAATGACAAAAAAAACTTGTTCGCCCTGGACCTACATGCCCCACCCTTAGGTTATGACAAGAAGTTGGGAACACATCTCTTGATAATTATTTATATAACTCAAAATTTAATATGATATTACAATAGAATAAAAAGTAATCAAATTGGAAGTGGCTACAATCTCATATAGCTTGAAGAAGGAAAATTAGACCGATTTATAAGTGAAAGAACTACTCTTAATTAGTATGAGGTCTTTTGGGTAAAGTTCAAGAGTAAAACTGTGCGAGTTAGACACAAAGCGGACGATTTCATATCAAGTGAATTGAAATGTAACAGATTATATCATAATCTAAGTCCAATCGAAAATGTGGCCAACAAGGAAGTTGAGCCCCCTTAAGTAGGGCAATTGCATTAGCCACAATACCACATCACTCAAGTAAAATATGACTTATTATAAATGAAATAATTACTTAAGTAAAATATGACTTATTATAAATAAAATAATTACTCTTAATTGGTATGAGACATTTGGAGTAAAAGTTAGAAAACAAAATTGTATGGGTTAAGTTGGAAATGGACAATATTATATCAAGTGGACTGAGATGTTAAGCTGTCTCCATCGCATCTCTCCTTAAGTAGAGATTTAGACGGGAACGAGAACACTGTATAGAGAGTGTCACATTCTATTGTTATCTCTATCCTTGTGCGAAAACTTTTCGCAACAACTACTTTCAATCATAGAAAGTCGTCATTATCAGCTATTTAGCTACTTGTAATATAATGGGTGTCATAGATGAATTCGATGTATAATAGTCTCCTTACAAATTTTAATATCGATGATATTTAAACCTGTCAAACTTTTATAATTTGAAGTATTTTTCTTAATATAAGCTCTGATGCAATGAAAAAAATCAACAAAAGACAATAAAGAATGACATTCTCCTCAATTGTTGTATATCAAAATAATTGCATTTATAATTTATAATTTAAATTCATTGAGTCAAATGTTTGGGATCGCACGTGCAAATAGGTCCGCTAGTATTTCTTGCCTCGAGTTAGGCTTTGTTTGGTTGTATAATATTAGAGAAAACTTCTACAAATAGGAAAATTGATAATTAATGGAAAAAAGTGCATCGTTTATGAGCTAACTTGGTCAATATAATCATCAAGATACCTAATGCTAAAACGCTCAAAGAGATCCAAAAATTAGAAATTTTACCAAAAACTCTAAAAACACAAAATGAAGATAAAATTACTTAACTTTAGGTCAGATAAGCAACTTAACTTAAAAACAAGAAAAGCTTCCGGTAGACCTACCAAATAGTTGAAATTAGGGACGGAGCCAAGATTGGACTACTTTTTTTTTTTTTTTTTTTTTTTTTAATATTTCCTTTTTTATAAAAGGAAAAATAAAGTTGGGCTAGGGCCAGCCTCAAATCCTAGCCCCCGAATGAGATAAAGATTCAGTCGATATAATGTATATGTTTGAGACGTAATTCTTGATAGAACTGGATAATATAATGAACATGATTTTTTATTATTATTATTAATATTGTATACTATTGTTGAACCCTTCTACCAAACACACCAAAGTTTTACTATTGAACGCTACTTTAACATGTAATGTTACCTTCAAAACCTAACAAAAACTCATGTGCATCTTGTTCTACCTCACTTTTCTTTAAATGACAATTCAAACTAGATTTTCTTTAAATAAATTTATTTTTTAATCATATATTTCTTAATAAATTTTGATAGAAGTTGATAAAATATGATCGAAAGTTGCATAAAAATTTTGAGTCCTATGAAACATACCGTTAAAAATGAATTTCGAAAAATGAGGACCCAGTATCCAAAGAGTATAGTCAAGCTTAAAGACGCTCCTCAACGAGGAATAAAGGGATATATAGCAAAAGAAGCATTGAAAGGGTCGAGTCTTCTCTTCTGTAAAAAAAACATGACAACATGAGATATCGATAACTAATTTAATGCTTTACAAATTATACTAATCACAAGGTTTAACCAAAGAAGAAAAACTATTAAGACGCCTACATGACACTGAACTTGGACAAACATCACACAGTTAACGCCAAAACCTTCGTGCAGAAACACGATTATGGGTGAAAAGAAAATCTTGAAATTGGTCGGAAGACAAGATGAAAATGACTACAAAAACCTATCAAGAATGTAAACGTGGCAACAATCTGTTTGCTGGTAATCTAGAAAGAATCATTTAAAAGCGGTGCCCACCTTATTTCAAACTCCACCACAAATTCATTCCTATACAGTCCAGAGCCACCCACTTTTTTCATTTGTCCTCGTGCCTCTTGGCCAGTGTATATATATAATTAGCTGTTTAATTGTCTCTTCATTACTTCAGCAATCTCTCTCTCTCTCTCTCTCTCTCTCTCATGGCTAGCTTGAGTGTCATCCTCGGCATTATTGGTAAAGTTCCTCAGTTTTCAGTCTTTTGACATACTTTCCAATGTGCTTGACTTGAAGTTAAAATCTTGTTTGTTATACTTCTGTGTGCGTGTTTATGATGCATTTTGTGTATCTTTAACGCCAGTGAATTGTTATGTTTGGTGCAGGCAATGTAATCTCGATACTTATGTTTGCATCTCCCATGTAAGTACGTATGTAAACATTGTAACAGTTAAGAACTTTATTTAACTGATAAAATTTTGATGAAATGTGCAATTGAAAAATCGATAAAAGTTGTGGATTCCGTGAACAGATGTGCGGTTGAAAATGATTTTTAATGAAAATTGATAAAAGTTGAGGGTTCCGTGGATAAATGTGTGGTCCATGATGATGCTGATGCCAAACTTTGTTTCTATGGTTCATATTATTTGCCATTGGTATTATTTCAGAAAAACCTTCAAGCAAGTGGTGAAAAAGAAATCGACCGAGAATTTCAAAGGACTTCCGTATATAACAACATTATTGAGTACATCTTTGTGGAGTTTCTATGGACTGCTTAAGCCAGGAGGTTTACTTGTGCTCACGGTTAATGGTGCTGGAGCAGTTTTGCATATAATCTACGTCTCTCTGTTTCTTCTATATGCTCCAAAAAATGTAAAGGTGAGTTCAACTAAGGGTCCGTTTAATTGCAAATGTGGAAAATTAATGAAAAAAAAATATTTTACTAGGAATTGAATTGCCTAGAATTTGTTTTACTAAGAATTGTAATTAATTGTGTTTGATTGATATAATTTCCACCTTGAAAATATTGGAAGTTTAGTGTCCGTTTGTCTTCGTTTTTTATGAAAATTGTCCATTAAAGTGATAATTTTTTCTACTATTGCGTCTAGAATTTGCTCCAATTACCAAAAAGTAAAAAAAAAAAAAAATTAATTAGAAAAAATTACTATACCGAATACCATTCGTTTAACTTTGTTTTGCATAGAAATTGTCAACAAAAGTGAAATTTTTTTTTACAATGGTTGATAGAATTTGTTGTCATTGCTCAAAAAAAAAAAAAAGGAAATTGCTTTCCCATCTAAATGTGCACCAAAGGGTTGTACCTAGAAAAATATGAAAAAAAAACAAAATTCTGGCAAAAGTGTTCTATCAAACACCCTTAATTGGCTAAAGTTGGAAAATATTTTTTTTTTCCACCCATTTTCTAGGCTATCAAACCGGGCCTAAGCTTTATTCGTTAAAAATATTTGAGGTCGACGTCGTGAATCCTTTCAATCAGTTTGCCACAACATTAGTTTGAAACAATCAAATGTTTTCTATTATAACAGGCAGAGAGACGATTCAAATAATTTGAGATTGTAGGGAAAATCTTGAAGAGAGAGCCCTTTCAAGAATAATCAAAAAAATTAAAATGGAAAAAATAATTATCAACAGAATCACCGATAATACTTGATGAAATAAATATATGTCGACAAGTACAATCTTATAAGTCATCATCAACGTACATGTCAGCGATTGCTGATGACAATATAGCCCCTGATGTCATCGACTACCACCGATGGTGATTACGAGAATTTTTTTTTTTTCTCTTTTGGTTCTCATTTCATTGGTATTTAAATCTATTGAAATATTTAATGTAATAATAATTATTAATGTTATGGATAAAATATTTTTCTTTGCATTCGCAGGTGAAATCTATTAAGTTGGTAGGAATAGTGGACGTGATTTTCCTCGGAGTTGTCATTGCAGTAACTCTGCTAGCTTTTCGAGGGGGAATGCGAATCACAGTAGTTGGAGTTCTCTGTGCTGCATTGACTATTGGCATGTATGCAGCACCTCTCTCCGTTATGGTAATAATTATACATTACTAAGCATGAATTATCATACTCTTTAGCTGGGGTACCAGGCTTTGGTTTACGGGATACCCGACTCTCTCACATGGGGGAGGGGGTGGGTACATTTTTGAGGGATTTTTTATTGAGGTGGGTCCGCCTTATTGTGAGGGGGGAGCTGTGCCAGGCCTTTTACAGGCCTAGCACAACAGGGTTTTTCTACTTTTTATACCTTTCGATAAATAATATTTTTTTTGTTTTTGAAGAATATTTTGGTTATTGGAATTAAGATCAAAATTTATGGTGCAGAAAACGGTGATCAAGATGAAAAGTGTGAAATACATGCCATTTTCGTTAACATTTTTTCAGTTTCTCAACGGAAGTGTTTGGTCGGCGTATGCTGTGCTTATTAAAGACTTCTACATTGGGGTAAGTGATTTTCGTAACTCTACCTTCATGGATTAGACAGAACGTGACAATGTGTTAACGCGTTTATTTTCGTTATATGTGGATTTTCATTAGATTCCAAACGGGATCGGATTTATATTGGGCTCGGCCCAATTAGTTTTGTACATGATGTACAGAAACAAGCCATCAACAGAATCAGAGGAAATGGAAGAAGAAGAAGAAGAAGGCTCGGCCCATTTGTTCAAAGGAGTCATTCCAATGAGAGATTTTAATGAAAAAGTTGAAACAAGCAAGGACAATAGAAGTCTAGACAAAGGCCTTAGCCTTCCAAAGCCTTCTGGGGTTAGACAATATAGCCAAGAAATTATGAAAACACTTTCTTTAAACCCATATGAATTGGGCTTACAGGAAGAAAAAGACATCGAGAACGGTCCAAAAAAGGAACCCTAATTCTTTTTTGCTTCGAAAGATATTGATTAACATAAAAATGAAAAAAATTTCTATTCTTGAACATATAGACCTTTTGTTATTTTAATGGTTTGTCCAAACGCAAAAGTTTGGTGCAAATATGAATTGTGCTTCACTTTTGATAATTCTTACGAGATCTTAAAATATTTTTGTTGCTTGTTCAGTATTTTGAATCTTTGGCTAAGCTTAAAAAGTTGACTTTTAAGTTAAAAAAAACACTTTTGAGATTAAGATTCGAGTGATATGGGTGTAGTCTATGGATTTAGGGTGAAAATTAAAAAGAAAAAGTATGGTTTAAAATAAATATATTATATTTTGAAAGCTATAAGAAAGTAATTTACTTATTGATGTAATTTAAATGCCCCAAGAATCCGGGCTTTAGAAAAATAAGATGAAAAACAAATTCAAAGAAAGAAGTACAATAATTGCCTAATTGATAAGCATTGGCCACCCAACTCACAATTCATGCCCATGCCACACTCATTCACAAATTTAGGTGTAAAATGGTCCCACAAATTCAACCTTACCAACTTTTTTTCACATTGGATACCTCATACAAACATTTCACACACCTACAATTTAAATCATTGCCTAGTAGTAGGTAAAAATGTAAATTTTTAATATTAATAGATTAAGAGGGTATTTGGTGTGGATTAAAATCAGATTTTTAGGGAATTGTGATAGAAATTTTTGAAATGCGTGATTGAAAAGATGTGGAGCACATGAAAGATATGATTAATATTGATTATTTGAGTTTGACTTAGATTAAAATCAGATTTAATCCGGCCCAAACATGCCCTAAGTTTATGAAAGTTGTGAATAAGTTATTTATTTTGAGAGTATTCGTGTTATAATATGAGTAACCACTATTAATAAACACACCATCAAACCATCGTGTCATGCCTTTACCTACTTGTATATTACTCGTACAAACAAACAGAAACTACTAGAAACAAAGATCGCCTTATCAAGAAAAGGGTTGGCGACGGTACTCAAACAGTCCAATCAGCTATCAATATAAGTTTACGAGGATTGGATTAGGGGAGACAAATAAGTAGAGATTTGATTACGATTTTCAAAACGTGTAGCTTTACCTTTACATGCACATTTTACAAGAGATGAATTTGTGTGGAATAATAAGGTTAGGCTTGCAACCATATTTCCATGTGTTGCGTCCTCCATGGTATATGTGACTCCTTATTGAGTTATGACAAAGTTTCTTTCCATTTTGTTTTCTCGTGTGAAGAAAGGTATTATTTTCGTCTAATTGCCTTAGAGACCAACCTTGCATAACAGTAAGGGTTAAGACAGTACATATGATGACTGGTTTTATGTCTCTTTGTAATCCAGTCCTGCTCTACGATTGAACCCTTTGGCCACGAATCTGACCTTGAATCGATCTACAGATCCATCAGCATGCCTCTTAATCCGAAACACCAACTTACAACCAACAATATTACAATCATTCGAAGGTGGTAATAATTGTCATGTATTGTGACGCATTAACGCAGTCAACTCAGATGATGTAGCATCACGCCATCGTGAATGAGTGAGTGCTTCAATAACACTTGTGGGTTCCAAGAAGGATGGAAGATGATGCTTAGTGACAACAAAAGATTTTTTTTGGCTTATAAATGTCATTCATGGATCGGGTAGTCATTCGATGAGTGCGCACTACATTATTCTTAGAAACAGTGGGTGCATACACTTATAATGAAGAAATTTGGTTTGAGATCAAATGAGGAGAAAATAGGGTATTTACCTAGAGAGGAGCGGCTTAGGAGATGACCCATCCGCGGACGATGGCAAGACTTTAGCACCTACTTTCGAAGATTCAGGAGTTCGGAGTGGAGGCAAGATGACTTGCGGAAACAATGTTGGCACATAGGAGTCTTCGGTGTCTGATGAAAGTAAGATAGGCACGAAAATATTAGGGTTTGGTTTCTGAAAAGGAAAATTCTCGTTATGGAAAATGACATGCCGAGAGGTAAAAGTCTTTTGAGTATTGGGCTCAAGGTATAGATACGTTTTTTGGGATAGTAAGTAACCCATGAATGCGCATGGTTGGGCATTGGGCTCAAGTTTATGCTTGTGATAGGGCATAATTAGTGGATAACATAGGCAACCAAATTGCTTGAGCTTGAGGTAATTTGGAATTTGTTTGAATCATTTTTCAAATGGTGATTGATTGTTCAAAGTCGAGGTGGGCATTCTATTAATGAGATAGGCAGCGATTTGAAACGCGTATAGCCAATATGAGAGAGGCATGTGAGCATCCCTAAGTCAGGTGAGACCAGTCCCAATAAGATGGCGATGACGTCTTTCAAATATACCATTTTGTTGAGGAGTGTGGGGAGCGGTTGTGTAATGACTAATCCCATGAATTGAAAAATTAGGTTTGAGTCCAACATATTCCCCACCATTATCAGAATATGGACTCTTTATTTTGGTGTTAAACTTATATTCCACAAGATTTCATAATTGCGGAAAAGTTATTTGAACATTGGATTTATGAGTCATAGGATGGAGCCAAATGTATTTCTATAATGGTCAACAAAAATACCTTAATATTTTGAGCCATCAATACCAATTTCACGAGATGGACCCCAAACATCTGTGTAAATCAATTCCATGGGAGTAGTGCTAGTGAGACCATGAGAATTAAACGGCTTTATTTTTAGAACATGAAGTACAAAGAGATAAATGTCCATTCTTTTTGATTGGTAAAGAAAAAGCATGAATTAAATGATGGACAATTTTTTACGATGGATGACAAAGCCTTTTGTGTCATCCATCGGTAGTAGTACATTCATGAACATAGGCAGCATCATGTTTGGAGTGTGGTGGTAGATGCTCCGAAAATGAGTACATTCCATCTTCACATTCGCCTTTGAGTAGTGTTGCCCCCATGATTCGATCCTTCACCAAAAAATAAGTAGGATGAAATTCAAGATAAACATTATTATGCTTGGTAAAGTGGTGAACGGAAATGAGGTTTTTTGTAATTGTGGGAACACAAAGGGTATCACGTAAATGAAAGACACGATTAGATGATGCAAGAGATAATGAACCAATATGAGATACACGCAAACATGATCCATCACCAATTACCACATCATCAATACCATCATATTCAAAGTTAATCGATAGATTAGAGAGATTTGTGGTCATATTGTGAGATGTCGCCGACTCAACTAGCCACTTTTGATTTTTTCCTTGGGAGGATGCTGCACAGTTTGCATTGAATTCATTTGAAAGGATTTTTGGGCAACTTTTTCCCATATGGCCCACTTGATCACACCATTGACACTTGGGCTTATATTTCCTATAACCCGAATTAGAGGGCCCATTTTTATTATGCTCGTTGTTGCTACGAGGCTTGTTGAAAGTAGACTTAGGGCTCGGTTTATGCTATCCAAAAGCACTGCCTTGTCGATGAGAGTAATTTACATTGGGAACAAATGTTGGTGCCGATTGATTCTCCAGCCGGCAAAGGTAACTCTCATGACCTACAAGAAGATCATGTATTTCTTCAAATTTCAGAGAGGTTTCATGGTGCTGCAATTTCTCTAAATTCGGGACCTAATCCATTGAGGATGTAGAGAGTTAAATAATCATCCGAAACGGGATGATCGACGATTGTGAGTTTGTCAATAATCACTTTGATTGCTTGAAGGAACTCGGTAACGGTGCGATTTCCACGAGTGCTTAAGGTCAAATCCTCCTTAGTTGCATCACACGTGTCCATGATTTGCTCACGTATAAACGAGTAAGTGCTATCCAAGCCTCATGAGATGTTTTGTATGTAGTAAGAAGGGAACTAATGGTGGTGGAGGTGGAAGCAAGAATGGCGTGGGGGATGAGTGTAACGACCCAAAATTTAATTTTCAAATCACTACCAAAACTATTAACTTTAACATTATAATATATGAAATTTAATGGGCACAATTTGATTGATAAAAACTCATAACCAAATGAATACTAAAAATGCATATCACATTTATTACATAAATAAATGTTAATTTGACCAATATTGCATAACATAGTTTTAAATTTATAATCCAATAAAACATATTTTAAAATTTGTAAATAAAAATATTTACGAGACAAAACTAAAAAATTGTTGAAATAATATAAAAAAATGCATTGTTACACCGAATTATTTTTATTAAGTCCATAAATATTGGCACCATGACTACACCTCATCGTCTGCCATCTAATGACCCGGTCTAATCTATGAGGTATGAAAAAATTAGGTGAGTATATGAGAATACTCAATAGAACACCAATTAATTGTGCAATCCTAAGTAAAATATTTAAATCGTGCGTAAAAAACATCATACCGTCATATCATAGAAACCGGTAAGAGCTCATAATATATCATATCTTTGATATCCGATGAGAATTTCATATCATAACATATAATATCATAACTTTCATTAGCATAATATTTATCAAAAAGAAAATGAATAATTTAAACGGAATAACATCACTTGCCCCTCGTAATTCTACATCATTTGATCGAAAAGAAAAATGGTTGGAAGAGAAAGCAAGAAACCACGTTCCCAAAACTTTAATTTTCTACTTGCTACACGTTTCTATGACTCCTCATTTTTTTTTCTTTTCCTCTTTTGAGTAGATAATGATTTCTTTTACATGGTATTTAAGGTTAAAAGAGGAAAAATATCCTAAAAATCTATCAAATATCGTGTGTTTCCTTCTAAAAGGGTCTCAATCCCGGTACTCCATACAATTCAAATTTAATTACGTTTCCTATCAATCAAACAAGGTGGCTATCATTACAACTTCCCAAAATCAAGTAAATTAAATATTACTAAAAAAATAGAAATAATTGACACATTTTTCTCTCCTAGACAAGTGGATGGCTTGAGAGAAAACAATCAATAATTCATTAATAACCAATTCTACACTCGGGTTATTATTATTCTAATCCAATTATTAATTTATATCAAATAACAATTTAAGACAATATCTTTCAATCTCGATAATTTGGTCCTCATTTATCCGAATTAACTTTTTCTCGAGCCTAATATACATAACTAATTACAAGCCAAATATTGATATATTTATCATTACTCTATCAATATTTAAATATTTGACCCAAATAAAATTGGATTTAATAAATGTATCATTTTAATCCCCAACTTATCCAAAATATAAAATGTATAACACATCGAAAATTATTATTTTTTGGGACATTACAATGAGTTTGTCTTGGAGAATCTAGCGGGAGTTTGCGGCTTTGGATCAGCGGAGTTCGATGCATCAATGTCAGGGCATTTGTTTACACCAGTGACAAAATCAATGAGATCATAACCAGTGAGCGGTGCGTCAAATTGAGCCCTCCACTAAGGAAAGGTAGAAGGGATGAGTTTTTCGTTGATGGTGGTTGCGGCATTTATGGTGATGATGGGTGAATCGGTGGTAGATGCAGGGATGGCAGCCATGTCACAAGTATGGATTTGTATTTTGATCTCACACTCGGGTGGATGCAGAAGAAAAAAGTTAGGGGGCACACTCGAACTTGCAAAGAAATTGGGATAAATTTTACATTAAAAAATTTACGTTAAAAAAAAATTTATATCTCACGTAATTTTGCATCCAAAAATTTATATGGGATATGACTTTTTCGGATGTAAAATTTCGAAAATTTTTAATGTCATATTCCATATAAAGTTTCCTAATAAAATGATGAAAATTACATTGAGGTGTATCGCAAAAATAGTAAATATTAATGAAATAATTGAATTTTTTTTTAAAAAAATGCGAGTAAGACATTTTTCTTTAAGACTCACGTTTAACGTATTTTTAACTATTTTCGATATCTATTTGGACTATTCGATATACCCATAATGTAGTTATCGAAATAAGTTTTGAGATTATATAAGCAATTTGTAGATTTGATTAGCGTACAATCGTCAGTGAATTTTTAAAATTAGCATGTTATCGAAATTCAAATTTATTGTGATTTTGCCCCTGTTTGATAGAAATTAAAATCAAATTTGTAGTAAATTTTGATAAAAGTTAAAAACAATTATGGATTCTATGAAATATGTTATTAAAATTTATTGTTAACTTTGATTTAGATTAAAATTTATATTTCAATCGATACCAAACACAAAAAAAAAAATAAAAAAATCTCAAAAAGTTAGGGGGCGCGGCTGTATCTTGATACAACCCGAGAGGCCTAATTTTAGGCATTCAAAGTCACATTTATTAAAAATATTGAATACTCAGATTAGCTATTTCCTTAAAATATATACCATGTGATTTGTGCTTGGACTATGACATCAATAATAACGACAATTAAAGAGAGAAGAAAATTGAAAGTTGCCAACTCTATTAACAAATACCCTTTGTGTGCTAAAATAATTGGAGAGGAAATCAAAATCAAATTATCAAATGTAAGAGACATCAAAAATTCCCATGAAAGAGAGAGAAATATACAAATTGTACAGTGCAGTACGTTTGGCTAAAATTAAAAGTCAAAATTGCAACTAATTTAACTTGCACTTTTCAAACCGTTTTTTTCCTTTTTCAAATCACAAGAACACCGATCGATGCTTTTTGAAATTGGTAGCATAGGTTTTGAAAGAGTCCAAGATGTGCAAGAAAATCGCATATGTTCATAGAAATGCAATTAGAAGTTTAAAGAATGTCAAAGAGCCACAAGTTATGTTTTAAATTATCAATCACTTCTTAATATATTATTAGGAAGTGTTTGGCAAGTAATCTAAACAAGTTTTAGTGGGCATCCTTTGATCAATGGCTTTCGTGTCTAACAACATTAAAATAACAATTTATATTATAACTTAATTTATACTCTTATAATTGAGTCAATAATGACTTTGCATGACAAATATTTAGGATATGTTTGGTTGTGCATTAATATCTGACAAATATAATTAATAGAATTTCAAAAAAAATTTCTTCTTTAATGCACTATGATAATATTACATTCATCAGTATTACAAGTTACAAATGAAACGCGCAGAAAAGTGTGGTGACAACAAAGAGCGTGGAGCATGTTCACGAAAATATATTTCGAATTAAAATTATCATAAGTGTACGTTTCGTTAACAAGTAATAAAGTGGACTTTTTGAGTCCGAGTATCGTCTCATGAAGATTGATTAGTTCAATTCCTATTACCTTGATCTTAACCGAAACAGAATATAATGACATGTTTGTTGTTATGAAATTATAACTAAAATAATACTAAGTAAGTATGCAATTATATATAATTTAACTAAATGAAATGCAAACGACGTTAAATGTAATTTGAAGTTTTCGAATGTATAATGAATGTACTAGGATCACGAATCTCTAAGTAATAATATTTTTAAATCTAGTTTTACACTTTGACACACGATTGAAATATTGACGAATCTATACTCCTAAATTATTTAACAGCCTCTTTCGAGTAAAGTCAAGCATATTCTCATATGTGGCCCGACTATATCGCTATGACGGATGCGAACATACAAGAGTGTATATGAGTTTTTGTGAACACTATGCAATTTAACGTAATCCTAAAGCATCAAAGCATGTTTCAGTTGTGCATGTTTGGCTATACCAAAAAAATTATAAGTTATTTTTAAAGGAGTTTTTACCTCCAAAGGTATTTGGAGGACTTGCTAATTTCTTATTTTTAATTAAAAATGCTACTAAGTTGAAAGTAATATTAATTTACGTCAATTTCTTATTTCTAATTGTCAGTATCTTCCTTGATTCTGATAATGCTTTTGACAATACAACAAAAGCAAGACTCATTGGAATAATTTTAACCCTTAAAACTAAAATAAAACTTAGAGCAAATTATGTTTTGTAAGAGCAAACTCAATCTTGTGTTTGGCAGCTTCCTAACGATTTTATTTAGATATAAATATAACTATCCTTAAATAATTTGTTTGGATAACTGTTCTTTTGCACAAATGGAACTATGAACCCGTCCGATATAAATTATTTTAGAATAAATTTTGTAAAAAAGCGATTTTTTTGAATGACGTGTGGTTAAAATGTACAAAAAAATATGAGTTCAAAATACAAAATTATTTTATAGAAAGAATGTTGTTAAAAATGAATTTAGAAAGAAAAAATAAGTCGACTTATCTTTCACGTCGTTGTAACTACTATTTTGATACTCCTTCTTGTGGATTTTTACGGACGAGTATTGCTATTGCATATTAGACTAGAGCTACTCATAGATTATAGTTTAATACAATAAAGTTGTTACGATGATTTAGATCATTACAAATGTGGCAGCCAGTTAAGCAAATTGTGACTTTTTTATATCGCAAATGTACGATATCGAAACAAACAGTATAATGGACCTTTGAATCTGGATTATCGTTCTCACAAGTACTATACTTTAGACCTTAATTAAATTTTTTCTAACTCATATTTGATGAAAGTAAGCAAAAAATTTATGCGTTGATGTGAAATTTTGATTTAAATAGTTTAACTTAATTACAATGCACACAAAGATTTGTTGAGATTTCAAATAATGGATGGAAATCAGGGCCGAACAATTCACCAATTGATCACTTTTAAATCTTAATTCAAGATTCAAGAGCCTAATGTAGTGTTCGATCGAATTCTTCTATGGTATTTAATTTACCCCTCTCGAGTTTTCATTGAGCCTATTTAACTATTTCAATCACATATCTCTATGCAAATCTATCTTAGTTAAACGAAATTTTAGTTCTAAAAATTCATGTGTGACCGCAATATTTAGTATATGTATCTCTACATGTTATACTAAATTACCGAATTTTACTATATGGTCTAAATCTCAAACTCACGTCTCGATTCCTAAAATATTCACTAAGCCATTAAATTAGTGATCAATAATTTCATGTATTAAACTCATAGTAAAATTAACATATGAACGATAAAATACCAAAATTGAATAAAAGACATAAAGATTTTCAAGTAAACTATATCGTTCGCTCTAATATAAAATTTAGCTACTCGTAACAAATAAAGAAGAAAAACAAAGAGTTGATATTGAGTACATCACCAAATTTTGAATATAGATATACAAAAAGAAATAAAGCTTGCATCAAAATATTCTTCTTCTTTCAATCAATGTTTCAAAGCTTCAATCCTTTAATGTTTTCCTCATTTGAATTGAGCTCTTAATCTCTAATTGTATCTTTATTTTCTCAATGTGTAGAACTTCATAAAAGTGTCTCCTTTATTCTATATATACTCCCCCCCCCCCCCCCCCCCCCCACACAATTCCAAAAATTGGAGTCTTTCTAGGCTTTTCACGAGCCTATACATCATAACCCTAAAACAAGCGGTGCAGCGCCTAGGCGCTACATCTCTGAAAGAAGCCAGGCACTGCATCTCTGAAAAAATGGCTTCTTTCGGGTAAACATGGCATCTGGGCGCTAGGTTGTCGATGCCTAGGTGCAGACTCATTGTTCCAAATAGGGGTAGATGTGGGTTGGGTCGGGTCGATTTTTTTCCCAACTCAACATGGTCGGTTTGACATAAATTCAACCAAACCCAACCCATGTAAAAATTGAAACTCAATTCAACCCAACCCAACCAAATGTCAGTCAGGTTGGGTTGGTCTGTCGGTTTGTGACAACCTATTAACAAATATTAAATGTAAGCACAAAAAAGGCTGTTAAAAATTGCTGATGTTTGAGAGACACTAACGGCTTCCTATGAGAGGCCCAACCAGCATGAGCTTCAAATTGCAATGGACTGACCTGCTCATAACAGATGAACGGGGTAAATACTTCTGGTTGAACATTAGGGAATTTGAACCTAAGAATGAATAATTATACCAAGATGTTGCAGCAATTGCAAACTATTCCTGATCCCATTTTATAACCATCACGCAATTTCTGTCAATGGACACCAAAAAATTACGTTACTGAAAACTGTAAAAAGAGCGTACTGCATGTAAAATTATTTGATATAAATTAATTGATGTGCACTCACTCTACGGCACTTTAAGGTTAAATTGTTAGTCTTCATATCGAATGCTTTGTTTTACATGTAAATCATTTTTTTCATCAAAGTTTAGTGTTCGTTTGACTTTGTTTTACATGGAATTGTCCATTAAAGTGATTTTTTTTTTTTTTTACAATTGATTATGAAATTTGTTTCCATTGCAAAAAAAAAAAAACACGGAAACGTGGAATTGCATTTTCCCACCATTTTCCTCAAATTAAGGCAAAAGGGCGCGTGGAGGTTGAAAAATATTTTATCTAGAAAATATTGTCTATCAAACAAGTTAAAAAGGAAAATAAATTTTTTTTTTTCAACTTTCATGAAAAAAATGGCTTATCAAACCGGGCCTTGGTGATTTAGGTGAATACTATCAACTGGCGTCTACTTCTTGAAGCGCCGAATCTGAAAAAGGAAAGTTTAGTGCCCAAAAGTTAATTAGAACCTAACAAAATTCGAGAACGCGTTTTGCCCAATAAAGAAGCAGAGTGATTCTCACCACAGACGAATTCCATGGTGTAATCGTGCGCACCTGCGCTTTTCTAGTCAACATTCACAATTTCCCATTTCCCTCCTTTGAAGCTTTCAACCCCATATACCAAAAATTCAAGAAATATATACATATATATGTAGAGAGAGAAAAGAGGAGAGAGATAGAGAGGCGAGGATAGCACGCATAATGGGACAAAGACGATATGGCCGAATGACCCTAAACAAATAATGTCTTGTCTTGTTACATAAGACAAAGAAAAACTACAAGTCTTTTCTTCTTTGCTCAATTTTGCCGTTCCAAAAAGCCATTCAATCGAAACCAATTATTTTATCCGTAATATAAACGCATAATTTTCTTGTAAACCCATATCTAGTTTCGATTCAGAATTCGGGAAATTAAGGAAAAATGATGACAATGGAAGGGATGATGGATAGGGGTGTGCTTGATGATATAATAAGGAGGCTGTTGGAAGGGAAAGGAAGTAAACAGGTGCAGCTTTCGGAGGCGGAGATCCGGCAGCTTTGCGTCAACGCCCGCCAAATTTTCCTTTCTCAGCCCACTCTTCTTCAAATCCGGGCCCCTGTTAAGATCTGCGGTTTGTCTATTTCTTAATTTCTTCGAATTTTTTTCTAAATTTTTGAAATTTGAAATATGAACTTTGTGGGATTGTTTTGGTTGTCTTAAATGAATGATAATTACGAGTTTGATGGATGTTTTGTTGGGTTCCTAATCATTTAATTAGCACATGGAAGTATCAGATGAAATTGAAGATTGAAATGATTGATTAAATGTATTCATATTTTTGCATTTTGTGCTTGGTGTGGAAGGGGCTAAGGGGAAACCAATTTTAGGGTAGAAATTTTGTTTTAATCAAAACCAGTTATCTCGATTCATGAATTCGTTGAAATATTATTGAATTGGAGTGAGTTTACTTTGTGGATTTCCTTTGAATGAGGTCACTGGTAGAGAGGTAATGGAATTGGTCTACTTATATGAGGATCGACACATTGCATCTTGAATCTTGATTATGTTAGATGATATCAATAGGATTCACCTCGATTCTTAGACAATTAACCATCAATAGAAGGGCCGGTTCTATGAATTGGCATGCTATCCTAATTATCAAGTTACTTAGCTCCAGTTCCATGTGGTTGTACAAGTGCCTTGTTGTTCAAAAGATTAACATTTTATAAAGAAAATAATATCTCCACTCTAACGTAGACATTGTTGAAGGGTGAGTTACTGCAACCAAAATTTCGGTATCAGTTGGAAGAAATAACTTTTTCATAACAAAACTTTATTGGATACAAAGCAGTTGTAGGACTGCAGTGTATAATGAAACCTTGATCACAAGAAACTAATTCATGAATATGGTTTTTCTTGGGAGAAAGTAGGCTAATTTCTTCAATATGATATGATGAAATATGGGTAGGAGATTATTAGTTTTTTTCTTCTCTTCTTTGTGAAAATCACTTTACATTTCTTGCCACATCCTTTTTCAGTTTGTTGATGCAAATGGTTGCATGTGATCAAGATTTCTCTTTTATCTTGGAGGTCGAAAAATTTCATTTAAAAAAAAAAAAGTCTTTCAGACTGTTATCTTTTTAGTTGGTCATGCTTTTGATTGAATTCAATTTGATTCTTACAAGCTTTTTCATGCTTGAAAATATAATAAACCACCTCATTTGCCCCTTGAAGAAAAAAGTAACACCAGCCACTAAATCTTTATTATTTATTTATATATCCTTGTTCTAATTGAAAAACCGTCTTTTCTTACAGGTGACATACATGGACAATATCAAGACCTTTTGAGGCTTTTTGAATGTGGTGGGTTCCCTCCATCTGCAAACTATCTCTTTCTAGGAGATTATGTTGATAGAGGCAAGCAGAGTTTGGAAACAATATGTTTGCTATTGGCTTACAAGATAAGGTATCCTGACCAAATTTTCCTTTTGAGGGGAAACCATGAAGATTCAAAAATCAACCGTATTTATGGATTTTATGACGAATGTAAAAGGAGATTCAATGTCCGACTTTGGAAGATATTTACCGACTGCTTTAACTGTTTGCCTGTTGCGGCACTAATAGATGACAAGATATTTTGCATGCATGGAGGACTTTCGCCGGAACTAAAACAATTGGATCAGATTAAAGAGATTGAAAGGCCTACTGATATTCCAGATAATGGACTCTTGTGCGATTTGCTCTGGTCTGATCCAGATCCGAGAATACAAGGTTGGTCTGATAGCGACAGAGGTGTTTCATGTACTTTTGGACCTGATGCAGTTGCTCAGTTTTTAAAGGAAAATGACTTGGATCTCATTTGCCGAGGTCATCAGGTATATAATTTATATCCATAGCATATGTATTGCTCTTTTCAATTATTTCTTTCTTTTTCTTTCTTCTATTGGTTGGAGAGATACAATGGTATTTTCTTATCTAGTATTGCCGCCCTTAAAAGAAAGAAAATGAAATGAAAAGAAAGAGCTTCTATTGCATGTTGTAACAATTCATGACCCACAGATAAGCCTCAACAGAATAAATTAACCAACTATTTACTGATTTATCCTGACTAAGTATACCCTTAAAGTTCCAATTTTCTGGCAAAAAGTTCAAGTGGTATATTACTTACAATGGTACTCAAAATGTATAGAAACCTCACATGTTTAGTTATATATTTTGTAGAACTTTCATTATTTTCTATTCCTGTTATCTGAATTCGACACAAAAGTTGTTCAGAAATCATTTACTACCAAAAATTTATACTTTGCTCCAATCTTTGCTGCAGGTGGTGGAGGATGGATATGAATTCTTTGCTAAGCGACGACTTGTCACGATATTTTCAGCTCCGAACTATGGTGGAGAGTTTGACAATGTAGGTGCTCTTTTGAGTGTTGATGAATCTCTAGTTTGTTCTTTCGAGATATTAAAGTCTGCTCCAAGCACTTCAAAGTTGCCTCTAAAAAAGGTATACACTATCTATTATTATCTATCTATTCTTTCTTTTTTGCTTTCATCTTCCACCTATTTCTATTCTGAAAGTTCAACTATGTGACTAAACCGGATGATAATCTGTTTTTCCAAAATAGCCCCCGAAGATTGGAGGGATCTGATATGAAGATCAAAGTGGAAAGCATGGAAAGTGTACATGATCATTTGTCAGCAGTAAGTAGGAAGAATGAAAAACATGTTTACTTGTTTTTCTGTCCATAATTCCAAGGTTTACATTGAAAGTTGTTTTATGCATCCCATAGCAAATTTCTTTGCTTCAGAGCTCAAGGAGTCTAGCCTTGGTTTGCCAAGAAAAGATCAGTAAATTGAAGATGAACTAAGATTGGATCACTTGGTTAACTTATACACCCTTTAATCTTTATGTCAAAGAATTTATACACCCTTTTTTGTAATGTTTTTTGGTAGCTAGAATTTACATTTGCAACTGATAATGTGATCTTTAAGTTCATTTTTGTACATTAATTTCTATTACAACACCGTTTTTGTTTGGTAATGTATTCGCTATTGTAGCAAGGTTTGTGGTGTTGTGCCTAAAAGTATGGGAGTGTAGGAAAACTTGGAAATTTCCAAATAGAGAATCGTGTTTGTTGAAATGCATGGCTCGGAAGTTAAAAACTCTGTTTGGTCGCCAAACTTGTTTCTTGGTAAATGATCTTTTGTCGGAATTTACGGTTTTGTTTCACTTTTAAGTCACCCTTTCTTTCTTTCGGTATTGTATTGTAAGCACGTTTTATAGGAGTACCTATGTGGCTGACAGAACTAATGTAGATGGATGCCACGGAAGTGGTTTAACTGAAACAAAATTAAAAGCTTGGTGTCTATATTTGTACGTAAAAAGTTCTGTAACTAAATTGAAACCAAGTGATTAAACGGTTACTAACAAGTTATTGCTCATTTTCGCGATCATCGCCATCAATTCTTGTCTTTGAATACAAGATGGGAAACCATTATATATGTACTTTTAGCAATGTTCAGTAGAGTTTCAAAGTGAAATATTACCCCTGATAGGCACAAGTGAAATCGAACTTTTACATTATGATAAAGCATATTCATGATACGATATAAAAAGAGAACAGAAACTGAACTCGTAAAGCACCAGAGAAACCCTTTTACAAGAAGGGAACTCCTTACAACTCTCGAGTCTTGGAACTTCAACAGCCTCACTCAAAATAACACACTGTGGTGGATGGATAACGCGTATACGCATCTAATTACACTAACAATACTCTTGCTCCCCAACACTTGTCCACAACATCCTTGAACAGAAACAGTATAACAACACTTGGAGCAGCCTCGAGGGAGAAAAGGGTCAAAGCCTCTTTATAGTTATATATCACAGGTCGTGAGGAGGAGGAGGGCTCCTGTGTCCAACTCCGCTAGCCTTCTCGTGAGCAAACGATGCAGCCCTCCTACGAAACCGAAAGGCCTCTCTTCCTCCTGCACCTATGGCATCATTCATGAGCAAAAATCAGATTTTTATTAAATTTTCATAAAAGTTGATCAAATATGTAATTGAAAACATGTTGATCCCATAAACTTTGTGATTAAAATTAATTTTTGACTTTGAATTACAGCTTCAAATCTCGTGAATGCAACAAGGCATGTATTGTAAGTTCAGTTCGGTTTTAGTTTGTCCAATCTCGTGAGTCTAACGTACAAAACCAGTACATTAGTGCGTTGAAGATTTTAGCCCGTGTTTGGGCTCCCATTTTTTCAAACAAAAAAATAATAATAAATAAAATAAAAATAAATGCTTGACCGGTTGGCAGGTGGGCAACATAGAGATCAAGGCCGTGTCTGGACGCAGGGTCTATTAAAATTTGGAACGTTAAAAAGCAAAAATCGAACCGTTGCTGATTTTTTAATTCAACATAATTTGAGAACATTGAAGTACTAAGTCAGGCCATGAGACTCCAAATTCCCAATTTACCCTCATTACACACCTCACCAACCCAATCCATTCCATTCCTCTCTCCCAACCCAATATGGTAATTCATTTCCAATTTGTGTAGATACCATGCAAGACTAACCCGTCAATGGACCCTTTTGATTTGACCCAAAAAATGATTTTTGACTCTCAAAATCACTCCCAGACACACTCCAAATTTGTAAGAATCATGTTATTTGTACAAAAAATAAAAATAAAAAACTTTTTTGCCAGTCGTAGACGCGGTTGTCAGACTTTTTTTGTACAAGTAGAATTATTGAATTTGTAATAACAAAAGTCGAACCCTGCAACACGGACATGCCTAAATGCTTGACCTGTCTATGTCGCGTCGGCAGGTGGGCAACATAGAGATCAAATTTGTAATAACTAACCATTGCCAATAAAAGTCAAGCCCGGCAACACGGTCAGGGCATACGTCCCTGCCAACAGTGGGGCCTGAACGGGTCCGTTTAGAAAAACCCCATACAAGTCTTGGCAAAATTCCTGGGTCAACTACGTGTCTTTAAGGGAAATTATAGAAAATCAGGGATTTAAAGATTGACTTTTAAAAATCAGGTCTACAATTTCTTTATTCAAAAATCAGGTATTTTATTTTAAATATTAAAACCTTAATCTATCAAAATCCTAACCTAATTCATTTCCTCCCTTCCTCCCAATCTATTCCTCTCTCCAATCCACCGCCGCCACCTTCACGACCGCCACAAGCACCCGTCGTCTCCGGCGCTACAGATCGAGTAGGAGAAGGGGTGGTGGTGCTAGTTCACGGCAGAGGCTCATAACGAATTCACACGTCACAGTTACGGCCTGTGGTCTGTGGAGAACTACACAACAATACTCAATGTAAAATACTTACAGTCACAGACACCAGAAATTTGGAGGACGGAGGTTGAGTACAGGCAGCAGGCCGTGTGTAAACAAAATACTTACTCAATAATCATGAATTCACGACCTCACGGTTTTCTCTCTCTCACTCTGTGTGTGTATTTTACTGGTGGTGTGGGGAAGGGAGGGGGCGGGGGGTCGATGTGTTATCTTGACGGCCACCACATCAGCTCAGGCATCGGACGATCGGACCTTCCAGTTTCCACTACATCACAGCCTTTCTTCCGTCTGGACTCTGGAGTCTGGCCTCGTCTCTCAACTGTAGAGGTAAGTGAAGTTTGAAGTTTAAGGTTATTAAAAAAAGGGAGAAAAAATGGGGAAAATCTCATAACCATTATTCAAAGCGAATCAATTTTTTTTTCCTAATTTGATTTCTTCGCACAGATCTGTGGAGTTGTGCGTGATTTGTGATGGTCGATTTGGTGTGGTTCGCTGGTTGAGTAGTCGGGCAGTGTACTGTGCAGTCGGGTGGTGATTTTAATGTTCCGGCGAGGCACGCATTCCGACTAGTTGCACGGTGCGTGGTACGATGGAGGTGTGCAGTGCGGTGGCGGTGCTGCGGTGTGATGGTGTTGCTGTGTTTTGGTTGTGTTGGGGATTTTGGTGGTTCTTATTGGTAGTGGGTAGTGCCGAGACTGGGATTGATGCTGTGAAAGGGTGGGGTGGCTGGATGCGGTGGTGGTAGGTGTGTGTATTGTGGGTACGGTGGTAATGGTGGCGACTCTGTTCGTGTGCAGTGCCTCTGGTGGTGGGTGGGTTTGACATTGTTTTTGTGTACGGTTGGCGGCGACGACACTTGTGGTTGTGATGATTTTTATTGGCAGTGTATTGGATGACGGCTTTGTGTGGTGGGTTGATAATGATGGTAGCAGCGACGGTGGTGCAGGTGGAGGATCTAGTGATTGGTTTTGTGACTAAAATTATGATCCGTGACCTTAAAATTAGGTAATCTGTGTCATTTTTTTATCTGTGACCTAGAAATTATATAATCTGTGACCATAAAAAATCTGTGACTAATTAATTTGGAAATATGTGACTGTATGACCTGTAAAATTTGATCTGTGACCAACCGTAAAAAATCTGTGACCAATTAATTTGGAAATCTGTGACTGCGTGACCTATAAATTTTGATCTGTGACCAACTAATTTTGAAATATGTGACCAACGAATTAATTGTGACCTATAAATTTTTTGAAATGTGACCGCCGGAATTTGAACTGTGACCGTCGGGATAATTATCGGAATCGGAGCAGTCGCCGAAACGATCGTCGGAGAAGAGCGGTGGTCGGAACGGTCGTCGGAATAGTCCCCGGAACGGTATGGGGTGGTGGAGGTGGAGGTGGAGGTGGAGGTGGAGGTGGAGATGGAGATGGGGTGAGCTAATTATATTATTTAATAATTAATTAATAAAAATATTTTTAATTAGTAAATAAATACCTGAATTTTGCATTTTGAAACTTAATACCTGAAAAATGAATTGTGTCAAAGTTAACACCTGACTTTTGAATTCTTCCCTTTCTTTAAGCAATGCCACGCACGAATACAGTAAGCAGACAAAGACATAATTCTATTTTAACAATGAATTGTATGTATTCCTACCTAGTGGATTCCACATGTATAATTCCACAAATGTACAAAATTTAAAAATAAAATAATTTGCCCATCATACCTAACATATCTCTATTATTGCCTATTATTAATTTATTATTACTGTCGAAAAATTGACAAGCTTTCTAAAATGACTAAAATACCCTTATCATTATTTAATCCTTGAAAAATAGAATGTCAAAATTTACCCTCTTCAGACTTACTGGGGTAGATTACTGAAGGTGTTTGATAAGAATTAAAATTAAATTGTTAGTAGATTACGGTATAAATTTTTAAAATATGGGGCTGAAAAGCTGTAAGACTCGTAAAAATGTGATTAATATTAATTGTTTGACTTTGACTTAAATTAAAATATAATTTTAATTCGTACCAAATAGAACCTCAGATTCTTCTAGACCCCGTTCCTTCAAAAAAAAAATTGTTGGACAGTTTAAGAGGGTGTTTCCTAGAGATAAAATTGAAAAATTAGTCGTTATTGTTAACTTTTATTAGACAAGTGAGACACAATAACGACTATATTTTTAATTTTAATTGAATTTTGAGTTATACCGAAAATGTTCTAAGCCATTTGGCAAAAATGTACAGTGTAATGTCTGACATCATAATTATAATTAGAATATAATTCGAGAAATAATTGATGCAGCCAACTCTAGGCTTACCGGCGAAAGGAGATACCGGAGGTGTGGAGCCGGCCGGAGAAACCGGCGGCGAGTCTTTCTGAACACCTCGAGGCTTTACTATCATAATGCTTCTTGTAACCTTCACTGCATCCTCACCCGCTTGTTCTACAAAAGATCTTGGATTCGTAGCTTCTGAATCTGCTCCAGTAAAAGCAAATTTCAATTAAAATTTTCGTTAAGGAAAAAGAATTTGAAATTGCAATCAATCCTTTACGAATACACAAATTTCCATTACAATTATCTCGTCAATTCATACGTTCTTATTTCCATTTCTCAAATTGATAAATAATAACAAAAGTATATTAATCTAGTCGATCCGAATTTATTAAACATTTACCAATTAATGATTGGAAAACATAACCACCTAAATTAAAAGCCTATGAAATCATTGATTAAACAGTATCCAAATTCATCCTAATTACGTATGATTACTGCACAATATTGTGTACAGAAGGATTTGACGTGTTCGATGGTGGTGTCATGTTACGATCGAGGATGTATCACCGACGTAAGATAGCAACAAAGGCTTACCCTTGCCGGAGTTGGGCCGGCAGCTGAAGGTGGCGTGTTTTCTGAGTTTTCCTAGGCCACTGTCCGGCCGGGGGCCGGCAACGGTGTCGTCCCAGAGCTGGTCAAGTAAACCCATGGACTCAGTTTAGCAGGCACGGCTCATGTAGAGCTTAATTGACACTGCCTATTAGAGGAGGAATTCCTTAAGAGCTAGCAATGAACAGAGATACTTATGGACGAAATGAGTGTTAAAAGTCGAACATGTTTATATTAAGATGTAATCTGCACGGTGCGATTAGATCTGATGGATTTGTGACCTATACATTATGATGATATGTGATATGTGAACTGCTACATATGACTTGTGAAACTACCTATCATATGTTGGGAAAATTGGTTTTATTAGTTGGTTTGACCAATTATTTTAGTGGGTCTCGTTAGTTGCATAAAAGATTTTTTTTGGTCGAGTGTGTTCTACTCTATGAGTAGGTTAATGTAATGTATTTATTTTCTCAAAATCAATTTAGCGTAAATGAGAAATTAATGTCAAAAGATGACAGCTTGAAATTGAAATAAATTGGAATAAGAATTTATGGAAAATTAGAAAATGTCAATCCCTCATAGAAAAGCTAGAAAAGTATAAACCACTTTATATTGCTCAAGTTTGGGACCTGGACTTCAAAATGGTATATTCTAAAATAGTAATAAATCAAGTCCAAAAGCTACAAATCATCTTGTACGATATACGAGTAGAAGGTATGAAGCTCTGTAAGTCATTTCAAGTTGCTGCGATTATTGAAAAATTACCATTAATGTGAAAATATTTTAAGAACTACCTGAAACATAAACACAAAGAAATAGGACTTAAAGATCTGATTGTACGATTAAAAATTGAGGACGATAATCGAAATTCTGAAAAGAAATTTGGAAAGCTGCAAATGGAAACTAAAGTCAATTTGGTGGAGTCAAATACTAGCAAGAAAATGAAGCACTTAGGTAAGGCAAGCAAAAGAGCAAGGCCAAGAAATTCAAAGGATATTGTTGTAACTGCGGTAAGCTGGTCACATTGCAAAGGCCATGGACTTCAAAATGGTATATTCTAAAACAGTAATGAATCAGGTCCAAAAACTACAAATCATCGTGCACAATATACAAGTAGAAGGTATGAAGCTCTGTGAGTCATTTCAAGTTGCTGCCATTATCGAAAAACTACCATTAATGTGGAAAGATTTCAAGAACTATCTGAAATATAAACACAAAGAAATGGGACTTGAAGATATGATTGTACGATTAAAAATTGAAGACGATAATCGAAATTCTGAAAAAAAAATCTGGTAAGCTACAAATAGAAACTAAAGTCAATTTGGTAGAGTCAAATACTAGTAAAAAAATGAAGCACTCGGGTAAGGCAAGCAAAAGAGTAAGGCCACGAAATTCAAAGGATATTGTTGTAACTACAGTAAGCCGGTCACATTGCAAAGGACTGTCGACGAAAAAAGCAAAACAAAAAGGACCAAGTACACTTGACCAAGAAAGACATATTGTTAAACGGTGTGTCTGAACTAATGCTCTCAATTGTTGTATTTGAAGCAAACATGTGGACAATCCGAGAGAATGATTCGTTGATACTAGCACTGCTCGTCATGTTTGTGCTAATAAGGAAATGTTTTCATCTTACACTCTTATCAATGGATGACGACTATTCATGTGTAACTCGGCAACTTCAAAAGTTGTTTGTCTAGGTAAAGCAGTGTCGAAAGTGATATCGGGGAAAGAAGTATTTATTACTTTTATAGATGATTGCACAAGGTACTATTATGTCTATTTGCCAAGAAGCAAAGACGATGCCTTAGAAGTATTTAACAGTATAAGAATGAGATTGAGAATCAACTAAACAAACGAATAAAAGTTGTTCGTAATGACAGAGAAAGGGAATATGGAGCATAATTTGAAGAATTTTGTTCAAATTCTAGGATTGTTCATCAAACTACAGCTCTTTATTCACCTTAGTCAAACGGTATTGCGGAACGAAAATATTGTATTCTTAAAGAAATGATGAACGCTATATTAATTAGTTATGGTTTACTTCAAAATTTGTTTGGGAGGAGGGGAAGCAATTCTCTCAACTAACCACATTCTAAATAAATTATCACACAAAAGTAGGAATGAAACTCCTTATGAGTTATGAAAATGTCATAAATATTTATACAAATACTTAAAAGTGTCGAGGTGTTTAGTTAAGGTAAAAATACCAAAATCTAAACAAGTTAAAATAGGCCCTAAAAGCATTGATTGCATATTCATTGGATATGCTAATAATAGTAGTGCTTATCGGTTCCTCGTACATAAGTCTAACATTTTGGATGTACATGAAAATACTATCATTGAATCTAGAAATATTATATTTTTTGAGGACAAGTTTCCTTGTAAGGATAGGAAAGAGATAAGTTCGTAAAAACGAACTTATGATACTGCAATTGGTAATCATCAAAGTGATGAAAAATCAAGACGAAGCAAAAGGACTTTTTATAAAGAGAGTTAGAGAGAGAAACAAAATTAAAAAAAAAAAAAAGATTAGTATAATAATAATAATAATAATAATATTTTTGGCTTTTTTACCCCATATTGTATTATTATTATTATTATTATTATTATTATTATTATTATTATTATTATTATTAAAAGCTAACTTATGACATGGGTTTTGAATTAATAAGTTTAAATTTTGAATTTTGAATTTCAAGGTTAAATTGAGTGTGGATGTAATTTCCACATTAAAAATTGCTAGTCAAGAACTTTGGTGAAAAAATTGTGTTAAGACAACAATAATTTTTCTTTGTGCACTGAACAACTTACAAGACTTTCACATAGAGCTTTAGTCATATTTCGATTTCTTTATAAATGATTTAGATTATAAATAAATAAAAATGAATATTAGATAAGTTATTATCACTTTAATCTTACAAAATATATAAATAAAAAGCGATTTGACAACTTACAAAAAAATCATAATTGGTAGGCAAACATGTGCTGTGAAAGTGTTCGACACTTGTTTATTTAGCCCATGTTTGGTACTTATTAAAATTTTCATTCTTATTCTTCTAATCATTCTAAACCACACATTTTTCAATAAAATAATATTTTTCATCACATTTAAAATTTTTCCTTCTTTTTCAACCACATTCTCTATCAATATACTATTTCAAAATATATTCTTCAAAAATAATGTCGCTCAAACACACCCTTCATTTTCAATTTCACTACAAATCTGAAACCCAAAGTCTCAATAAATCTATTTGGGGACTGATGAACCCAAAGTCTTGATTAACAAGCCACCTTGGCGCGTCCAAAGAACGACCCAATCTTCCACAATTAATCACTTGTTTCAAGTTTGACGTAGAACATTGATGGGCCCATAGGGCCCAATATCACAACCAGATTTGAATTGTGCATCCCAACTAATGTTTGTCTTGAATCGCACTTATATCTTGTAATGTAATTTTCATAATTATTAAGGGCTTGTTTGAGCTCCATTTTTCTTTTCTTTTCTTTTTTCCTTTTTTTTTCTTCAAAAAATGTATTTTGTAATGGTGTTATGAATTATGATAGAAAATGCATGGTTAAAAAAATAAAGAAAAGTTTTGAATTTGCGTATAATATTATTTTTATTGATAAATGTGTAGTTGAAATGAGATCAAATCGTTGTTCGAGAATACATTTTGATGGAAAAAATGAGACTCATATAAGGGCTAAATTTGTACTTTAGTCCCTCTATTATATCGAGGCCCACAAAGCTCCATCGTGGTCAAGACTCAAGATAATGTCGTTTACTTATAATAGACTTAATTATCTTATCGACTTATAAAAATATTATATTTAATATATAATAGTGAATAGTATTTCATAAGATTTTTAATTTTTAAGAGCGCTTAAAAGGTTTACTTATATTTATTATTATTATCGATTATGCTACGTGTACTGAATATTTTACATAATTTTTGACCAAATTAACAAGTGACGGCCCCCTATCGTCCCCAATATGGTGCGGTCAATAGGGGGTCTCTACTTGTCAATTCGGTCAAAAATTCTCCAATAGAGAGCCATCACTTGTCAATTCAGTCAAAAATTATGTAAAATATTAAGTACAAATAGATTAAACAGTTCCGTTCTCCTGCGCTTGGAACGCAGGAGAAGGTTATACGCTTTGCCTTGCCAAAAGACAAGGCAAAGCTGACAACTTTTTTTTTTCATTAATTTTTTATTTTTTTAATCATGTTTGGTATCAAATGAAATCTAAATTTTAATCTAAATCAAGGTTAACAGTTAATTTTAATAATATATTTCATGAAATCCATAATTGTTTAACTTTTTTCAAAATTTACTAAAAATTGATTTTAATCTCCACCAAACATGATCAAAATCAAAATAAATTTGAATTTCGATAATATACGTAAATTTTAAAAATTCCATAGCGATCGTACGCTAATCGAATCTATAAATTACTTATATCATTTCAAAACTTATTTCAAGAACTATATCATGGACATATCGAATAGTCCAAACATATATCGAAAATAGTTTAGAATACATCAAATGTGAGTTTTAAAAAAGACGTCTAATAATTGGAGATAAATTTTAAAAATTCACCGACGATCGTATGCTAATCGAATTTACAAATTACTTATATCATTTTGAAACTTATTTCAAGAACTACATTATGGGCATATCGAATAGTTCAAACAGATATCGAAAATAGTTAAAAATACGTCAAACGTGAGTCTTAAAAAAGATGTTAACGTCTTTTTAAAAAAAAAAAAGAATACGTCAAACGGAAAAAAATTAAACAATTATGGATTTTATAAAATATATTATTAAAATTAATTGTTAACCTTGATTAAGGTTAAAATTTAGATTTCATTTGATACCAAACATGATTAAAAAAATAAAAAATTAAGGGAAAAAAACAAAAAAAAGTTGTCAGCTTTGCCTTGCCTTTTGGCAAGGCAAAGCGTATAACCTTCTCTTGCGCTCCAAGCGCTGGAAAACAGAACTGATAGATTAAATGTATTATTATTATTTAACTTATCATGCAATTAAAAAGAAATAAAGAAGGCGATGCTTGACCTTGGTGTCAATGTCAACTTTGAATGCAGGTAAAGTTAGATATGGCTTATTATTACCTTGTTGGAGTATTGGAGGTACAAATTTATTATGGGGTCATATTTGATAATTGTTTCACTTTGGACATTATTTACACTATTTCACAAAATCTATGCTTCTTTATTTCAAATTAATTCGTTGACATAATAGAGCGTCTTCGCCCCCAATCCGACCCTCGAGAGGTAAGACTTGAGAAGGAGATGAAATCACATTTTGACGGTGTGTTTAGTATATTGAAACTGTACAAAAATAACGCATTTGATATATGTGAAAGATTTGTCTTTCATTTTATATAATTACATCAAGACTAACATACCAAGAATGGACAGAAATGTTACAGGGTTTCAAATTTAAATGACGTGGCAGAGTTTTAAAAAAAAAGAAATGAAAAAGACGTTAAAACAAAAGGCAGGAAGGGAAAGCCTATCCCACCATTTCCTCCAAATTTTCCCTCAAGTCCCGTCACTCAAAACCCATCCATCTATGGCCAAAATCCAGTTAACTGATTGGCGTGCAACTCCGGCCAGTTTGTAAATAGGAAATCCAGCCGAATTATTCCCGATATCAAAGCCATTTTCATCAACAATTCCTAAAGCTGCACTAACCCTAAATGGCAGAGAAGGGTATTTTCCTTCTTGGGTTCTAAATTGATTAGCTAATACATTGGTTTCCGCTTGAAATTTATTCTTAAGAGGTTACTTGATTCCATATTTTCCCATCCTTTGCTTGTTACCCAGGGCAGAATTGTAAGGTCTTGCAACTGGTCTGTGGTGTATCAAAGCTTTAACATAGCGTAATTCATTTCATTTGGTTAATTTTGTTTTATCTCTCTTACACATTAGAGAAATTATTGATGACAAATTTCATATAAGTATTTTATTCATCGATTTAACCATTGTTTGGCTCATATTTTATTCATATTGATCGTAGACTCATTATCAGAGACGTAACAGCATCTATTAGAAACTATTGAATAAAAGTAATTGAGATAGAAATATGGAGAAAAGTGAAGTATTTGTTGGACTATTATCTAATTACCTAAAAGAAATATAAGATAAAATGAAGCAAACAATGTGAAGGGATTTTAGAAATCTCAAATTTACTTTAGACTAGCTTTGTGACTTGTTCCTAGTGGAGATTACTCGAAGTTAATCAATTTTATTTTATTTTTTATTTTTTTTGTATCACTTTTAAAAATGGCCTCGAGTGACTAGACCGAAAGTAAAATCAGACCCTGTGGTGAAATTCCGAGTCTCCGACGTTCAAAATCTGAATTCGAGACGAGAGAAGTCTAGTAATTTATATTTTTTATATAAAAATGCACAAAATGGTAATCAAATTACAAGATGGCGGGCCTGATTGTTAATGGGCTTCGGCCCGTGATAAGTTAGCAATGCGAATCATTCCACAAGCATGAAATTGTGGGTAAGGACATCTAAAGCCCATTTACATTAAGCTACATTTGATCTTGGACAATGGACATAGGAGGCAAAATATGTGGAGAAAAGCATTACAAGTACCAAGGAAAATATATATATATAATTATAGGAAAATTCTATTTGTACCTAATTTTTTACCTAACGTTTACAGGCCCCCCCCCCCCCCCCCCCCCCCAATAGGGGCCACCACTTGTCCATTTGGTAAAACGTTAGGTAAAAAATTAGGTATGTGTAGTATAACTCATAATTATAATATAGTAAAAATGAATTACACATTTTTTTACACCTAAACAACTTACTATTTACTAAAGGTATACATCAGCTCGTGGGCCACCTTATTCACTTCGCAAGGAACATGGCGAACAAGTAATCGTTGACTATCAATATCTCCAGAAAGGTCATTCTACTCAATTTTTTTACCTTTTTTTCGTACAAAATGATCTAAAGTACCAACATTTGAAAGCTTTGAAATTTGAGTGGTAGAAATGCAAGATCCAGAACCCTATTGTCGAATCGTTCAAAGGTTAGAGCCCTAGTGCTATTTACTCTACTAAATGAAGAGTTTTGTGGTAACAATGAGACTAAATTGAAATTTCGATGGCCATGAGTGAAATTAACTCGAAGACAAGAAAGGGTTTTGCAAATATTATCAAGTCGCTGCTGGGCAGACAGCTGCTGCGCCTGCGCAGAAGTGACATTATTGAATAGACAACGATTTCAAACAAGAAAATGAAACCGTGGGGGTGACGCTGTGACGGTAGCCCAGTGTAAGAAGCAAAGTGGAATAGCAGTCTGTCTCCTCAAGGAATCATATCTACCTAGGGACTTACCCATGCACCACTTTCTTCCATCCAACAATCAATAACTCGCGCAGAACACGCAACCCCCAACGTGCATTTCTTTTCTTACATTTTTCTGGTTGTCTGCAAATACACTGCTTTTATCTCTCCCCTTAGACAAATTCATCCAACATTTCCTCCTTTTGCTATTGCAAACAAATACACGTATCTCACAATCTAATCCGCTGCCATCACTTATCACTTTGGTCAAAAAGATTTGCTACACTATTATGGAGGTGACATCGAGCAATGGTGGTGCAATACTGTTGTTACATGGGGCGGTGGCCAGGGGCGGAGCCAGCCTGTCGGACTAGGGGGGGCCTAGAGGTGAAGGGGTGGGAGCTGCCCCCGAAATTTTTTTTTGAATACGTTATTAATTCATTCTTTGTATACGTCATTTCCAACCTAAGATCGTATTTACGACATTCTCCACGGAAATATTTTATTATCAATGCATTTTGGCAAAATCCACTTTAGGTAAAGGAGAGAAACAAATTATTACATAGTTTTATGTCCATTTCGAGTGGTGATATAACTAAGAATAAATTAAATTGGAGTTGATTAAGGACAATTGAAGACCATCTCTTCTTCTTCAATTTTAGAAATGGAAAGCATTTCTTCTCCTTTAACTTATAAAAAAAAAAAAAAAAAAAATTTCCAAAGTTCAGTGTGGGCCTGTGCCCACACTGGGCCATACGTGGCTCCGCCACTGGCGGTGGCAACGAATGTGGTGAGAAAAAAAATGACAAATTGAAAATTCAGTGGGGGCGACTGCACCCACTGGACTCTTAATAGATTCGCCCATGATTAATATAATAATAAAAATTTCTTAATAGATTCGCCCCTGTTATAAGTAATGGTGACAACGATGGAAACAACGGTGTAAAATACGTGTAACGTAATTTTACAACAATTTCCAAAATAAATAGAAATTTGTATAACATATTAAAATAAAAATAAAATGATAATATTAAATGATGGCCTTAGTGTAGGTGGCCAATGGGCCTCACCTCCTGGAGCCCTTTACAGCCCATAGATTGTTTATGTCGGCCCCAGGTCATTTAAAAATAGGGCATCAAGCCAAAATCTAGAGGCCCGGACCCATTGCTACTTGTATTAAGAACTTGATAGTCGTGTAACTTTTCAGGAATTTGTTACCAAACGTGTCTCCTTGCTCAATTTGCGTAAAATGCCATGCAAATTGTAAGAGAATATTACGTTGATTTTAATTTTCTAGTAAAATAGTTTTTTTAAAATTGTCATGCTACGTCGACTTTCTCGTGAGGGATCAAATTGTTCATTTTAATTTATCGAATTTTGACACCATATTAAAATTTAGGATTTCTTCTTAATTTATTAAAAGATCACTTTGTTAAGAAGAGTACATATAAAAACAAAAAAAAAAAGTTATGATTTGCGAGACGCACTATTATTTTTCGTTTAAGACCACGAAAGTTCACAACATTACGCAATTCTTAATCCAAGTTTTCAAAAAGTGATCCACAACTTTTATCAACTATATATTTTCATTATTTTTTATCAAAATTTATTAAAAATCTAATTTTTAGCAGAATCAAACGGGAGCTCTGTGGTAATTGAATTTTCCATCCAATTTATAAGGAATATAATGGCCTTTGACTCAATGCAGAGGGTAGATAAGTTCTTCAATGACAATATTGGTGGACTTTAATGAAATATCCACAATGAACACTATAAATAGTACATATTTTTAAATAGTAATTATTAATTCACCTTTTGCTTTCTTAGAAGAAATGTATTCAATGACGTGCCAGCCATAACACTTGAGAAGGTAGGAAAAAGGAGCAAGAAAAATGTACCTCTCCCCCCTATATGAAGCACGTAGACCCTTAAAAATCTAAAAGTTTTTTATTCTAACTTTAATTTTATTGAGATAATTTCTTTTCTTTTTTATTGATTTTAAGTGTTTCGATGGGATTACTTAAGGGTCCGTTTGATAGTTTAGAAAATTGGTGGAAAATGAAAATATTTTCTGACATAAGCCAATTAAGGGTGTTTGATAGCACAAATTTTCCTGACAAAATGTTTTTCACATTTTTCTAGGTACAATCATTTGATGCACAAAAACTTGATTTTGTTTTCTCACCTATTTGGTGGGAAAACATTTTCCATAGAAGAGTAAAAAATAAAAAAAAATAAAAGATTGCATATTCATGTGTCATTGTCGCTTACTTAAGAAAACTATAAGCCCCTGTTTGGTATATATTAATTTTTTCATTCTCATTCTTCTACTTATTTTTAACCACACAGTTTCAATAAAATAATATTTTCCATCACATCAATATCTTTTTCTTCTTTTTCAACCACACATTATCCATCAATCTACTACTCCAGAATACATTCTTCCAAAATAATGTGGCTCAAACACACCCTAAATATTAAAAATTTTGATTAAAAAAAAAATTCTTACACAATTTGATTGTTAGAGATGGCACGTTGTTAGGCAATATAGTATTTGATATTATATTTGAATATTTTACATTCGGTAGAATTATCCGAACTATTAAAACTTCGTCATTATTTTGTGATTCGATGGATTTTGAATCGAAGACTTTGCTATCGAAAACCCTTCTTTCTATTTTCAACCCTAGATAAGGTATGTATGCAGATTTTTGTGGTTTATTTAATTGCTTTGTTAATCGATTATGTAATTTGAGATTATGGAAAAAATATTTGGATAATCATTTTCTCTAGAAATATTTTGTGAAATTTCTTTGTCAATTGACATAGACTTGTTCAAAGTTAACTTTCCATGAAATAAGTGAAATGCTTGCAAATGTGAGACACTACACAATTTAGGTTCCATAGGTAGCAGCCTCAATTATTAGTACATTGTCAACGCTTATGTAAGGCATCCATATTTTATGGTGAATCTAATTAATAATAGCAAGGATAAGGGTAGAAAAAAACTGACCAAATGTTAGCTCAACTTTAATGATGAAAAGTGGAACTTTACAATCCATATAGGAAACTCATTTCCCTCTCTTTTACTCCTATATGAATTATTTGTCTCAATAGTTCTTAGCATATTTTGTAAGAAACAATTGTGCTAGTGATAGCTAATCCATTCATCTTGTTATAAGTTAGATCTTGACCTTTTTTTTTATGCAAATGCATCCACGACTTTTTAAGTACGAATTTCATTCACACTTTTCCTTGATATACGATTGTTTTTTAATAACACGGACTTTGATAAAATGAAAAGTAAAAAAAAAAACAGAAGAAGAAGAAGAAATTCTCTTCTCAATTACCCGAGTCCCATACGCGCATCTCCTTCTCATCGCTCCCAAATTGGCATTCTCAATTGAAAATGATGGGATGAAACTAGAAGAGGTGTTGTGGAATGCAAACCGTATAGGAAATAGAAACCATAGGGGTGGGTTGTAGGGAGTGAACAAGAAGGAAAAATGAGCGCAAACCAAATGAATGGACAAGGATTCGGAGTTAGAGTGAGGTTGAAGCGTCTGCAACGAAGTGATGGAGGCAGGGGTTGATGATCGTTTTCTTTTTCTTTCTCTTTCATTAAAATTAAGTGTTTACTCGTTTTAGTTTAATAAAATGAGACGCGTGAGAATTTCACGCTTTTTTAACTACTAGATTAACTTGAAACTCACTTGTTATAAATGTAATATATTGAAGACCACACTATTAAAATAAGTTCATACCAACTTTATGCAATGCATAGTAATAGATTGTGAACCGTATTGAGGTCAAATGTAACCTTGCATCCCATTATGTTGAAGGCAATGTTTTTAATTGATTAAATATCAAAATATAAGATATTAAAATACTCATCTTAACCATACTCATATTTGAAATTGAATTTCAAATTTTATATGGTACATAGCCATTAAGCTCAAATAGTTAAAGTCTGATCCGTCTAAAGTTCAAATAAATAATTGAATTTCAAAATTAGTCTTTTCAAACGAATCACCATCTTTAGAAGACATGTAAAGAGTAAAATTCAACATTAATTAAATATTAAAATAACAAACGAGGGATTGTTCTTCTCTTCTTTGACATGTATGACAAATACATCACTACAAAAAAGTTTACTTTTTACGGCATGCGTTGCATGGCGTAAACAGTATTTTACAACGTGTAAATGAATGTCGGATAAAGTCATATCATAAATACTCGTATCTTTTTATGGCATCCATTGCATGTTGTAAAAAAAATGAAAAGCATGTCTTAACGTAGTTTTTACGGCATGCAATTTCACGCCATAAATACATTTACTTTTTACGACGTGCTACTGTACGCCGTACATATACTTTTTACGGCTTGCGCTTGGGCATGCGAAAAAGATGTTATTTTTTAAAACATACTTTTCTTCGCTTAAAGAATACAATTATATATATATCAACACACATATATAGTTATGTTTTCAATAATTTCAATAAATCGAATAAAGCACAATTAGAAGTTTATGGAAAGGAAACATGATGATAATTTTGAAGCCACAAAATTTTCAATCGAATTTAAACCTTCGTTTTGCTGAAAATCGTTTAGTGTTTCTTTAAATCAATAATATTCCCCATAATCCAAGATACGAATTGATAGCAACCCAATAAAAGCGGAGCAAGGAGAAAAAAGAAGGTAGAAGAACAGAACGTGGAGATGAAAAAGAGAAAGAAAAGAAAAAGAAAGAAAAAGGAAATGAAAAAATGTGGGAGAAAAAATAAGGAAAGTGAATATAAAAGTAAAATTCTGGATAAAAAAGCGGTGCACGCGAAATGAGAAAAACCCCGAGTATCTTATCTTGCATCTCTTACGACATGCAAAAATGTATGACATAAATATTTTAAGTAATTTTTTGAAAAACATAACATACCTTGAAAGTACATCATAACTATTTAGTTTTTACGGCGTGGGAAGAATGCACGCCGTAAATATTTTAAGTAATCGATCATTTACAGCATACATTTATGGCATAATGTCGTAAATAATCTACTTTTACGGCATGCCTTTAATGCATGTCATAAATGAATGTCGTAAAAAGCTAATTTTATTATAGCGTGTCCACAACTTTTAAAGTTCTAAATCTCATAATTTTTTAGGTGCTAGATAGCTTATTCCATCTTTTAATCTCCGGGTGCTACGCTTGCTTGACTAGGCATTATTTTGGCCACATAATACGACTTGAGTTATGGTCCAAATACATTATTAAAAGATCAACATTTTAAAATGAAATTTCAAATCTTAATGAATTAACAAACCTTCCAATTAATTGTAGCCAATGCGCCCTTAGAATAAAGTAAAGAAGAGCCTGTAGAAGCTAAAACAATCAGTGTTCTAAAAATCTCGTCTAAGCGGCGCTTAGGCACCGTCTAGGCTCGAAACTCGGACGAAACGTCTCGCTTCCCGTCTAAACACTTTTTTTTTCCAATTCCTAAATGGTTGAAGTTTTTCTTAATCTCTTTCGTCTTCCCCAAGCGCACTTCAATAGTTTTTTTTTTTTAAAAAAAAGTCTTTTATTTGACTTTAGCTTTTTTTTTTTAAAAAAAAAAAAATTAGAAAAATTTCATTCGACTTTAATTTCAAAATTTTAAAAGATTTTATCGGTACACAAGTTAACACTTAACAATGGCATTTTCTAATATTCAAATACGATTTAAGATGTGGTGTTATCTACATTATATAATTATGATCTTAATACTCGTTATTTTGTTTCAAACTCCAAAAACATGTATGAAGTTTCTATAAATCTATTAAGTAGATTTGCCTAATTTAAGGATTGAAACAATGAAAAATATATTCTAATTTTCGGATTTCGCGAACTTTTAAATTGTATATTGATTAATGGTATGAATTATTAACTAAATATACTATTTTATAAATTTTTAGATGTTTGATATGTATTATTTTAATTATTAAATGATTTTTAAAATGATTAAAAATTAAAATAATATTAAAAATAAGAAAATGTTTTTTTACGCGTAAACTTTGTCTAGGCTCATTTAAGCTCATAAAGCTTGGAACTTTGTCTAGTCACGCCTTACACTTTTTAGAACACTGAAAATAAGTCTCCGTGTGGTGTCAATTTATATAAATTCATTTCTTTCGAACTTATTTTTAATTACACATTTCATGAGTCGCACAATTTCTATCAATTTTTCAATAACTTATTTCATCAACTTTTATTAAAATCATAAAAAATCTTATTTTTATCAAAACAAAAAAGGGGCTTAAGCGTCTCATCATTCTTCAAAACATCATCTCTTTCTTGTTTGCTTTTGAATCTCATCTCTATTCTGTGTTGCATCATGCAATCAATGTCATATTTTTGAGTTGGTCTTAAGCAAGTTAAAGAGTTTGCATGGGCAAACACACGGCAAAGACTTGTTTTTTCTCCACAAACATCAATTGTTGTTGAAATCAATATGGCATACTTGATTGCTTTAAAGAAAGCCCACTCCAAGACTCCATCGCTTTAATTCTCCCCTCTCTCTTTTCATCTTCTCTCTCCTCTCATTTGCTCTATAAATACTTAACTTGTGCCATGCTTGTATTCACACTCTTGTCTGGGTTGAAGGATAGAGTGCAATGTGGTTGTATATGGGCGAGTAACTCGTGTTGGAGAAGCAGGGCACGTGCAAATATCAACCCTTGAGAGTCGAGACCCAGTCGATGCATGAAGTTTGCACGTGCTCCCCTTCTCCAACTTGGGTTTCTCACTCCTCCCTATTCTCTCGTTCTTGACCAGAGGTTTGGTAAGTTGAAATGCAAGGGCAGTGTTTTCACTGTAGCAGCACCCCACCCCACCCCACCCCACCCCAACCTTGGATCCCGTTCCCACTCCCCCCCCCCCCCCTATTTTTTATTTTTTTTTTACGTATTATTGAACATAATTGAACACCAAATGTGCCACAAAGAGAGTTTTTGAGCCCCTCTAGATGGGGTAAGGGGGAGTTCCTTGATTGTAATAGCTGGTTGGTGGTCCATTAGTCATGACTTTCTAAATAATTCTGTTGGCTTTAATTTACCCTCGAATTCACTAGATTCTTTTACCATTCATGGGTATAGGAAACTTCAAGGGCCCTCGTCAGATTGCTCGAAACCAAGTTTTCATCATGGCAGTTGACAATTCATCCAGAGTGAAAAATGGGTCATGTCGTGCCTCGGTCTGGCCCATAAAAATGTGACTCTTGATGGACCTATCGATAAGGACCTCGAAGAACGACGATGTTTTATTAGTTCTATTTTCTAATATGCTTCTTGTAAATACAAAGGCGAGTTTTTTTACGACCCTTCAAAATGAACTCCTGCCTCCATCATCTCTTCCAAATCGTTGTTCCAATATCTTCTTGTGACGATTTTCCATTTTAATTGATTGTATATGGAATGGTAATAATAGACTAATAACACTTGATTTTAGTCAATTCTATCCATCCGTAAATTAATATTTATTGTCTAAGTTGAGGGACTTGATTTTCTCCCAAAATTTGACCATTATTACACATTTGACTTTCTGTCTAGAGGGTGTTTGATGCATATTATTGGGAGGGGGGAGAGAATATATTTTAAATATTGATGTGATGAAAAATATATAGTTAAAAATAAGGAAAAAATTTGGATGTGATGAAAAATGTTTGATTTACAATAAATTTTGAAAAAATGTAGATCAGACAGGGGTTAGGTATCATAGGATGAAGAAGAATGTGTAATTGAAAATAAATTCTGAAAGAATATAAATCAGACAGGGGTTAGGTATCATAGGATGAAGAAGAATGTGTGATTGAAAATAAATTCTGAAAGAATGTAAATCAGACAGGGGTTAGGTATCCTAGGATGAGAGAAGTCACATTTAGTCGACCAACTAATAACTTCATAATAAATAGCATTATTAAGATGATTAACAATAAAACATGTTGGAGAAAAAATAATTAGCCACATTTAATAATAATTAGCCGCCTCATTTTGAAAAAAAATAAATAAATTTAGAATAGTCATTTTTTGGAGAATGTGTGATTAAAAAATAAAAGATAAGAAAAATTTATTGACTTACGTGTAATATTATGTTATTAAAAATGTGATTGAAAATAAGTATTAAAAGAAATTGTAAGAATGTGACTCAAACAAGGGCTAAACTTTATATTTTCGGTAAATTTTGATAAAATTTATAAAATGTCACGAGACTCATAAGTTGTATGGTTAAAAACGAGTTTTAAAAAATTACGGCAAAACAAGGTTTAATTATAGAAAATATTGATAAACTTGTAATATGGATCTAAGCTCCCATTTGAGAGAAATTTGTTAAAACTCATTTTTCCTCGATATTATTCTTAAGCGCATATTCTCTTAATAAAATAATTTTACACGTGAATACATCATTTTTTCATACTTCTTAAACATTTGTTTTTCAAAAATAAAAAATAAAAAAAAATCAACTTGTACGAAAATATCTATCCTCAAAAATATCTACCTCTATTTTAATAATTCTTAAATGATATATTATTGATCTAGTCTCATTAAAGTGAAAATAAAGGATATGATGAACTGAACTTTATGTATAAATACGAGTATTTTGTAAAGTAAAATGAATAAAAAGTACAGATTTTTCCCAACGAATCACACGAAAAGGGAATAATTACCAATGAACCCTTAATCTTACGAGTGAATGAATATCTTTTTTGCCACTAAACTTTAACTGAATTTTCAATTAGATCACCCAACTTTAATCTGTTTGAATTAAATTACTCAACTTTAATTTACTTTTAATGTTAATCACTCTAGCAACTCCCATTACTAATTTAACTTTTAAAATCATACTTGAAATCAAAAAATTGACAATAATCCAATGTATCTTATGTTTCCAATTATATCACGTCTTAATCATGTCACAACTTTGAAGTTTGAAAATAAATTGTGTTCGACCGTAACTCATTTGGACGAAGCATATAGCATGATTCTACTTAGAAATGGGGACTTATCAGAGGGTTATGATGTTTTTCATTCACGACATGATTATGTGGTATATTTACCTAGAAATAGGAAACAATAAATGAGAGATACTGGTTGTCCCGGGATTAAATCTGGGGTCAAAGGGGGTCTGCGTGGCTAACCTTAAAAGTAACTTAAAAATTATTAGATCATGTTTGGTACGGCTTAAAATCCAATTAAAAATGAAAATATGGCCGTTATTGGATCTCACCCGTCTAATAAAAGTCAACAATAACGACTATATTTTCAATTTTAATCTGATTTTAATTTCTGCCACACACCCTCTAATAATTTTTCGACAAATTAAAATTGAGTGACCTAATTGAACTTTTAAGAACTGGGCCGGGCCCGTTGACAGGTCCTTCCCCACCCCCACAATGAGCATTTTCCCTGTGTGTGTGTGTCTGGCTCTACCTCTGCGTATAATACGGACGTTATTTTGTAGAAACGCTCTTGGAGGAGCTGTCGAATCTGCAGACTGGATCCGGATAAGGATGTAAGAAGTAAACTCGATTTGGCAGTCAAAGAGAAGCATTTACAAGTAAACTGTACTAGGGTTTTTCGGGCCTGAGAAAGTGGGGGATTTTTTACTTGCTTTTTGTTGTTGGAAATTGAAATGAACAGACAGAGTTTTTAGTCAGTAAATCCAAGCAAGCAATGGAGTAAACAAGTTGACAACAAATGGAGAGACAAGTTAAAGGAATCTGCATATCTTTGTCTGGTTATTAGGTTTTTCCTACACGCAATGTGCACACAATTCGAGGTTTTTTTTCTTTGATTTAGCACAGTTTGTGGTCGATTTTACGTGCACAAGGACGCTGTATTTTCACCTTTGTTCCCTCTTATTTGGGCACACTATAGATTGTATTTATTTTCTTCAATGAGTTTTCACGTGGGAGCGAAATTTAATTTGTACGACTTTAGTTAGCTTAGATCAACTACCTAAGCAGTTAGGCCCGGTTTGATTGGAAGATTTTTTAATGGAAGTTGAAAATTATTTTTCATTTTCCATCTTTTAAGCTGTTTGATAGGAAAATTTTGCTAGGCAATTAGTTTTCTAACTTTACCTCACGTGACCCAATTTCCCACATTGTTTATGGTTTTTTAGGCAATTTTTTTTTTTTAATTTTGTTTTGACAATGGAAACAAATTATATCCCATGTTTGGTACAACTACATAATATTATACGAGGTTCAACCCATGTTTGGTGTGGTTGAAAATTAGATTTTTTATTTTGATTAAAGTTAATGAAATCCGTCTTTGAAAAACTGATAAAAATTGCGAGGCACATGAGATATGCAATTGAAAACGAGTTTGAGAAAAAAAAAATTAAAAAGTGGGGGCAAAAACTTAGTGTGTGTTTGAATTTTATTAAAATGAGAAAAGAATTTTTGAAATAGTGATTGATGAAAGAATGTGTGGTAGAAAAGTGATTAAAAGTTTAAGATTTATGTACTAGAAGAGAGAACTTGTCCCGAAACGACAAAATTTTCTTCTCCAAGAAAAAATTAAAAAGAAAGACCGAAATTTATTTAATGTAGTTGACATTTTTCACGATTAATAACCTTTTACGGAACATGTTTTTTTTAACAACTATAATTTACACGAATAAAAACATGGACAAATGTATTAGAGGTCACAAATTAAATTTATACGACCCTGCTTGGTTGACTAGTGACATGATATGCTAGAGATTTTGTGGCATTCATTGCGTAAATCCCCTATGTTAGCTGTGTAAATTTCATTTATGACCTCTTAACACATTTGCCTAACGAAAAAAATTAATACTGAAAATAAATTCTAAATTGGAAGGACGATCTCTCTCTTTCCCCATAATAGTAAAGATTGTAAGGTTCGTAGAAATTTGAGGAATTTGAATTTTAAAAATTAAATTTCACATAATTTTACCCTAATTATCGGGATTTTTGAAATTATAAAAAAGAAATATTAATAATAATTTAAACTAGTTATTTTATATAATAAATACCTTATTTTTGAAAAATTACTTGTATCGCCATACTGTGTGCATGGAATGGTTTGATCTAACTTTCTTGTTATGATGGGCCAATTTGCAAACGATATCATGTTAATAGTAAGGCCCAGCCAGAGAAATTAGTTCTCTGGGCAAGTGAGGCCCAATAATAAAATTTTCAGGCCAGTTGATAGTGGTGAACATAATTGGGCCACAGAACTTTGATCGACCACCACACATAACCTGCGGACAGTGTTCTAAAAGGTCGCCTAGGCGCACATTGACGTGAGGCATGGTCAAAACGCCAAGCCAAGTGTGTTAGCTTCTTATTTAACGGTCAACGACAATTGTTGACCACTAAAGCGCGTCTTGCCTTCTTTTTTTTTAACAATTATTTGAAGTTAAAAATTATTAAATACTAATTTTTTCAGTTTGCCATAATTTAAAATCAAAACAGCTATATGAACCCGAAAGTCAAGTGACCAATGTGAAGTATTAAATTATTAATTGGGTTATTACATTTAATTTACTGATGAGCGATGAGTAATTACTTGAATATGCTTTGCTATAAATTATTTAAATTTGAAACTTATATATATATATTTTTTGGAAACTTTGAAAAATATGTATAAAGTTCCTATAAATCTGTTTTAAATGTTTAGCAAATATTTTTTTTAATTGATTAAAAATTAAAATAAGAAGAAGTCTTTTTACGCATATGTCTCGCCTAATCTCGTCTAGCCCATAACTCGATCGCCACGCATTACGCCTTTTAGAACCTTGACTGCAGGGCAAATTAGGCCAAAAAAATCCCTCCTTCCATGCTCACTGAGAAATATACGACCAATTCATGGCTACAAAGTAGAGAGAGAATTCAAATGGACATTAAATAATGCAAATGGTGAAAATGTAAGATTTTATTTAGCAAATATATTCAGTTTTCACACGTCGTTTCAGAAGTTGATGATTTGGATTGGTTTTCATTCGACTTTATTTGTATACGTTGGAGGATTTATTGATTAAATGGAAGTTACAGGTCCAATTCAGAGGTTAGAGATCTTTCTTCGTATGAATGCATTAGAAAACTTTTTTTAGATTGTGAAATGAGTAGTGTGTAATTTATGTAGTTTTCAATTTTCTTTCTTTCTCCCATCCTTGCTTAAACTTTCTTGATTTTTGCATTTCTCTAAGCTTCATAGTTTATTTGACGTGGACGGTGATGGAAGAATCGGCAAATATGACTTCCTTTCGTGTTCATCCATTGCTTATAGCACCTTTCACCCTAGTTATGGCACAAAGGTTTGTCCATAGCTGATCATAGATAGATTAGTAGAGGAGGTATTGTAGTGTATAGATGATAGGTAATGCTCTAAAGGCGTTTTTTTTTTTTTTTTTTTTTTTTGGTGAATGATCGTGGAGTGTATATCTAAGTCATTTGAAATGTACCATGGTACAATCGTTGAAATTTCGTGATTTTTCTTTCAAATTCCGTATCCTACGAGATAGAAAAAATGTTGATTGTATTGACGTATTAATACTGTATTGATATTGTATTCCATTTTTTAAAAAGTGACATTGTGTCACTTAATTTTATACATAATTTTTACTTTTTTTTATTTATTTTTGTCACTTTCTTGAAATTTCTGTAACTTTTTTTTGAGTGACAAACATTACTTTTTAATAAAAGCGACGGAGTGTGTTTGAGCTACATTATTTTGGAAGAATGTATCCTAGAATAACATATTAATGGAGAATGTGTGATTGAAAAAGAAGGAAAAGTTATTGATGTGATGGAAAATAATATTTTATTAAAGAATTTGTAGTTGAAAATGAGTAGAAGTATGAGAAAGAAATTTTTAATGTGTGTCAAATAGGGGAATTTAAAAAAACTGGCATTGTGTTTCTTTTTTATAAAGAGAGACTTATTTTACACGATATTTTTTACTTTCAAAATATTTTTTATATGATTTTTTAAAAAATCTCTAATTTTAGGAGCATATTTTTAAGTTGCCCTGACCTGCATGGTCTAATCATAGAAACTCATAAGCCCAATGGTCCATTTAAGCCTTTAAGGTGAACACAGTTGACAGGATTTGGCAATTTGCTATGGGAATTTCTCCATGGCATAAAAGGTGACAACAAGACTTGATCTCATGGTATTTCTTTGTCGAAATACCATGTTAAATAAAATACATGTAAAGTAATATGAAATAAGAAATTCAAGCGAAAACATTAAGAATATAATTTTTGGAATCCACCAAATTAAGAAGAAATAAACTCGCAAAATTTTATTAATGTAAAATGATAAAAAAAAATGATGAATTAACTCTTCATTTATGAGGTTTAAATTTTATAGAATTTGAAATGATTTAAATGACAATAACACTAAAAACTTAAAATGTAGTTTTCAACTTCTAAACGAACTCACAGTATAAATTTGATGTAAGTTCTACCGTTTTCGTTGTTATCTTTTCGGAGTGATATTATGGGTCCAAACTGAAACTTCCCTTTTCGATCCAATTCTTCTTTAATCCATTCAGCTATGCGTTCTACATCAACATGTTTACAAACTATTCACCAAAAATTAATGATCATGCCTAAATAAATCCATCATTGGATATATATATATATTTTTTTAATGAAATAACTTCTTACCAATGTAGTCGTGATAATAGGACAATGGAGCATCGGCGGTCGGCCATTTGCATTCCCGAATAAAGTTTGGCCACAAGGAAACCTTGCACACGAAGTAGATTTCCAGTTTCCGTTATTGAATTGCCAAACTGATATATTTTATCAAAATAGGAGAATTTGGGACTCTCTTGTGAATGAAGAAGAAAAAAAAACAAACTAAGAATAAGAATAAGAAAATAATAACAAACCAGTATTTGATGTTAATTTATTCCCTTGGCTTCTAAGCAGGTTAGTGAATACCATGTCGATGAAGATTGAAGACACGTGTTGCCAAACCTATATAATGTCATTTTCGATGCTTCAATATCCCTTTCTGTCAGCTTCAGCATGAATACAGAAATGTTCGAACGCATTCTTGAAATTTGGTACACAAGCCTCGGTGTTCTTTGAAGGAGCGCGGATTTTCTTCCAGACGATAGAAATGCCACAGTAAATTTGCTCCGTATAGGGTAGCACCAAATGGCCTAATGCCCTCAGATTTGGCTTCAGTGCATCCCCTGATACCTGAACTCCTGAAGGATTGTTCTTGAGATAGAGACTACGTGTTGCAACTCGTATTTTGCTTTCCTTCTGTCGCATTTTTTGTTTGATAGTAAAATCCCGGCTCCACCATTCGAAACAAACAATTAGCAAAAAGCATTGACTTGACGTTCCCTTGATAAACATTCACGCTTATGGACTCCATGTTGAAAATCAATGCTAAGGAATTCTTGTTGGAAAATTCTAACATATATGGGCACACGTAATATATTAAAATGTGTGATACTATTATTTAAAGAATATTAGTCAATTAAAGTGATCCAATAAAATTAAATTTTGACTAATGAGTATTAAGTTTTCATGGAAATATAATGTAGAGATCGAAAATTTGTTTTAGATTGATGAGAGACCAATTTACAACAAATGAATCATGGTCCCCAATTTGATGGTGTTCTTGAGATTCTCTATATCCACATCAACAGAGAACGAAATTGAATAGAAGATCACAAATCAATTGGAAGATCGTAACTCATTTAGGCAAAGCATCACACAATTATGGATATATGTATGTTTGTATTTTATTGTTTTCTCGAATTTCAACATGGAGTATGAAATTATGGTTCCTATAAGAAAATGATTTGTTTATAGCATATGGATTGAATTGATAATCTTTTTTCGATTTTCTATCAAGTGGTATTAGAGCCACTCCATGATTGAGTTCTAGAGAAATTGAATTTTAACATTCTGAATTTTTTTTTTTTTTTTTTGGTTATTTGATCTTCATGTTATGTATCTAGAATTTGGAATGTTATTACATGAAATTAGCATGTTATTATAAGGATTTTTAATAAAAATTTCGGATTTTAAAAATAAAGGATTTAACAGATCTGTTGAAATATAGAAAAATCAATTGTTTAAAAAAAAAATTATGAACAGCCACCGACGGCAACGTGGGCTGCTGTTGCTGTAACAACAACGCACAGCAAGCGGGGGAGGTGCCGCCGCACCCCGGCCAATTGCCGGCCCTGGTGGCGCCAGACGGCGCCGCCAAGGAAGAAGGCGAAGGGGCACAAGGTTTTCAGTTTTGGAAATTTTGGGGACGGGGGCTTAGGCTGCAAATTCCCTTACTTGCAATTTAAAATTTGGGTTAAATTTTATGTATCAGTCTCTAAAATTTAAAGTTAATTCTAATTTGGCCTTAAGGTTATGTGTTTTAATAATTCGGCCCCTGAAGTTTTAAAACTAATTAATTTGGGCCATTTAAGTTTTGAATTTTATTATTAAGCCCTTGAATGTTCATAATTGATTTAGATTGATCCCTAAAGTTTTGAATAATTGATTTAGCGACTCCTAAACTTTTCAATAAGTTGTGAATTAATTAATTTTGACCCCTAAAAGTTTTAAATTAAATAATTTTGTCCCATAAATTATTGAATTATTAACTCTTAGGCCCTTAAAGTTTCAAGATAAATAAAATTAAGTATTCTGTTTTTCAAATTTTGGTATAAATGACTCATTTGGGAATATAATATTCGAAAGTGAATTGATTGAAACAATATGTTGCTAAATCAACATCTCTTGTGGAAATTAATTAATTTAGAATATTAGAAGGAATTCGTGTGTGCTTGTTCATGCGAATATTAGTCGGCCCAAAAGAAGGTTAATATTTGATCGAATTGCATGCACACTGGTGGTAAACGTGTGACAATTATAAAGTTTTCATGTGAATAATAAATCAATTTAAAAATGAGTTTATTATTTGACACGAGTTATTATCAATGTTTGATCACTACACCAAGAGTAACACTTACAATTAATATTGTTGTCCAAAAACTTGATATTAATGATGTGCTAGGTATCTTGAGATGTGGCTTACCATTATTTGAATTAATTAATTGTTTAATACGGATTCCAATGTGAATATGTTAATTGAGAATAAATTCTATATTCAGTTAATCCATCCACTTCTATTATATTTGTCAACATCAACTATATTCACGTGCTAAATGGAACCAATTTCAAGGATTGGAAAGAGAACATTTTTTTTCTTGGTTGCAAGGATCTAGATCTTGCGTTCCAGATTGAGCAACTCCTCCTCTTACGGAAGAAAGTTCATCTGATGAAAAGAAGAACTTTGAGAAGTAGGATCACTTAAATCGCATAAGTCTAACGATCATTAAACTCGGCATTCTGGAAGCCTTTAGAGGCGCATTACATGAAAAGGTGACTAATGTCAAGGATTTCTTTGCCGAAATTGAAAAACATTTTGCGAAAAATGATAAGACTGAAATAAGCACGATTTTACAAAACTTGATTTCAATGAAGTATAAAAGCAAAGGAAATATAATGGAGTATATCATAGAGATATCCCACATTGCTTCTAAACTTAAGGCACTAAAGTTCGAACTGTCTGATGACTTACTCGTACATTTGGTATTGATTTCGCTTCCTGCACAGTTCAGTCAATTTAAAGTCAGTTATAACTGCCAGAAGGAAAAATTGGCTCTAAATGGGCTCATTTCATATTGTGTGCAAGAAAAAGAAAGGCTAAAGCAAGATAAAACTGGTATTACTCAATTGGCAAGTACTTCTAAGGATAAGTAATAAAGAATAACAAAGTTGCATTTGGTTCGATTTAAAATAAACAGCAAAAGCCTGAAAATGATAAATGTAGCTATAACTTTTGTAAAAATCTAGAATATTTAAAGAGAGACTGTACTAAATATCACGCTTGGCATGTACAGAATAATACACTTCTCATTTCGGTTTGTTTGAAGGTAAATTTAGTTTCAATACCTAGACACACTTGGTAGATAAATTTCGGTACCACTACTCAAATAAGTGTGTCTATGCAGAGTTGTCTGGGCTGCCAAAATCAATTGATGCTGAAAGATTCATCTATGTGGGGCTATGACAAATCAGTTAAGGTTGAGGCTATAGGGACTTTAGGTTATCATTAAATAATGGTTATTACTTTAATTTGGAAGAGACATTTACGATACCGTCTTTTGGACGAAATTTGATTTCTATTTTTACATTGGACAAATTTGGTTATTCTTGTTCAATTGGAAATAGTCAGCTTGATCTTTTTCTTAATTCAAATATTGTGGGTACTAGATCTCTATCAGGTTACGATAACATATATCTGATTAATACGATTACTTCTTATAAAGAAATCTTGTATGTGAATTCGCGTGGTATTAAACATAAATTAACAAATGAGAGTTATATTAACAAATCCGCGTGATATTAAACACAAGCGATTATGTTACTTCTCTCAAAAGAGAATGAAAAATCTTGTGTCAGAAGAAATTCTTAATTTTCTTAGTTTTTTCAGACTTAAGTGTTTTTCAATTGCATTGAGGGAAAACAAACAAACATAAGGAGATTATGTGTCATAGGATTTCGGACGTCTTGGAACTAATTTATACAGATATCTGTGGACTATTCCCTTTGACTTCTTGGAATGGTCAACAGTCATTTATTACGTTCATAGACGAATTTGTTTTTCTCACTATGGCTACCTATATCTCCTATACGAGGAATCCCAAACACTGGACATATTCAAGACATACAGTACTGAAATTGAAAATCAACTCAATGAAAAAATTTAACAAGTCGAATTTTACCATAGCGGTGAATACTATGATAGATATGACGGATCAAAAGAACAACGTCCAAGGCTTTTTGCTAAATTTTTAAAAGAATGTGGAATCATTTCACAGTACATCAGGATCTTTCTAGGTAAAAGCACTAAATATTGCAGTTTAAATTCTCAACACAGTTCCAAATAAAGCAATTGTTAATGGGTTACAAAATTTTAAAGATCCCACTATTAAGTCAATTTTCAATAGGGAAATGTTCGATTTTTTGAGGATGTAGAGTTTGTGGGGGAGATAAAGTTATAAGGTTAAAGAGATTTTGTCTTAAGGTTATAAGGTTAAGGAGTTTTGGTATTGAATGAAAATATGTATATATTTCTTATGTTGCAATTGACAATGATCAGGTTCAAGGACAAATTCTTACTCCAGATCTTGTTCAAGAATTAATTTCGGATCAATGCTACATCACAAAATTCCCTATACACAATCTCTTGATTGTTCCATAAATTCAAATTCAATAACCTCAAGAACAAATGTCATTAAGGAAATCACTATAAAAGGGAGAAAGATAATTTTTGATGACTTTATAGTCTTTTTCCAAGAAAATAAAGATGATATGTGTTGACACCGACCTCCGAGGTCGTTGAGCTCGGACTGTCATATCCCAATGAGGACAAGGAAATGGGAGTTCGGTTATGTGAGGTCAGATCGGCAGGAGCATAGCTTTCCCAACAAGCCATTGTAGTCTTCCAAGACGCTACAGTGGCTAATGATTACGGATCACTGACAAGATCTTTGGGCATCAAATCAAAGGGATACACGTGGAAAGGTCCTGTGTCAGCGCCCACCTATTCCTCCAACCAGAAGCCTTAGCCTGCTTTAATAGACAATGCATTTACTACCGGGATCAACAAGTCCCATCATCCTCAGTCAACAGTACAACGTTGAGGTCGGGCGCCAATCCCGTTAGGACAACGCACCAATTAGCTCAGCTCAGTCTCTGGGTTGACAAGACATGAGGATTAGACGTCATTATGTTTCTACTATAAAAGGCTCAGAAAACAAAGATGGCAGAGGAGGCAGACAGAAAATCTAAAGGAATACACTAAGGAGAAAAACCCCAGTGAACCCTTTGAATATTCCAGACTATCTGCAAAAAAGAAGTAATTGATACAGAGACAATCTAGCATTCTTCTTCATTGTATCCTTTAGACTACTTTCTGCACTCTTAGTTGGCTTTAATCTTGTTCATACAATTTTGAACGTCAACAGTTTGGCGCTAGAAGGAGGGCCCCTACTTGATAGCATCCCCATCTCCACACACGATTCATTAAAGTAACCCCATGGACGAATTGTCAGCATCAGGGAACCAGTCCCACGCGGGCCATACCCACCCTGGGCGAAGCAGTAATCCCATGAACTCGGAAAAAGGGGGTCGGGATGAAACCGCTGACCCACAAATGGCGACGATGAGGGAAGCCATTGAGAAACTAACGAATATTGTCAGTAGGTTGGAACAAAACCAAGCCCGATACCTGCCACGGGAAAACAGAGAGGAATCTCTTCGCCAGGAAAGGACCGAACGACTCCCCACTAGGCGGACCCTGCATTTTTCAGACGAAGGATCTTCCAGGGACCAAACTGAGGAAGTTAGAAGCTCCCCTGTGGCGACTAAATCAAAAACTAGGAGGACGAACAGTGCATTCGACAAGTTGGGCCCTCAGCGTTCCTCAACTCCCGCCAGGAAGCAAGCTGAACGCCAAAGAGACCATCCTAGAGAACGATCAGAAAACGAAGTGAACGCCCTAAAGAAGCGCATTGCGGATCTGGAGGCAAAAAGCAAGGGGAGCCCGGATGAATATTTCACCAAACGCCACTCACCATTTACCGATGATATCCTAGCAGAACCATTACCCGAAAAGATGAAAATGCCTCAGCTGGCCGGATATGACGGGGAAGGAGACCCCCTCAGTCACCTTGACAAATACTCTTCTTGGATGGAGCTTCAGGGAGCCGGAGAAGCCATCATGTGCCGTGCTTTCCCCTTAACATTGGGAGACAAGGCTCAAAGATGGTTCAGAAGATTACACCAAAGATCTATAAAATGCTCGGACGATCTTACCACAGCATTCCTCGCCCAGTTCATGGGTTCAAAGGCAAGGACCACTCCCAAAGAAAGGTTGGTAAGCATAAAGCAAGGGAAAACGGAATCCCTTAAAAGCTACCTGGACACATTCAACAAACAATCCATGGAAGTTGAGAAAATTTCTGACGACGCTGCGCTCATGGCAGTTTTGTCAGGACTGAGACCCAAGACACGATTCTGGTGGTCAGTCCATGAAGATGGCCCGCAAACGTACCATGGACTCTTAGGCCGAGTTGAGAAGTACATCAGTGCAGAAGAGGCCACTTCGGATCATGAGGATGCTAAACAGAACCCCCGTTCCCCGCGGCGAGCAAAGGGGAAACAAACGGAAAGAGACGGAGGTCAGGAGAAAAGGAAAGATAGAAGGGATCAAAGCCGCTCTAGACCGTATCCCGATAAATTCCGCGGCTACCACCCTTTGAATGTTAGTCTGAAGGAGGTCTTTCTTCAAACCGAAGCAAAGAAGTCTTTTCGCCGACCTTCGCCTGGAGGCAAAGAAACAGCTGGTAAGAACCAAGCAAAGTACTGCCGATATCATAAGACAATGGGACATGACACTGACAACTGCCGAGACCTAAAGGAAGAGGTGGAAGCCCTCATTCAGAGAGGCCATTTACGGGAGTTCGTAGCAAGGCCAAGAATAGCAGGTCCATCCGGGCTTCAACAGCCTGACCAGCGGGGAGAAAACCAACCAGCACGGCCCGAACCCCCAGCTCGCGACCCCCAGCCCCGTGCTGAAATTCGAATGTTGGTAAGCGGAACCAATATTTAGAGGGTTCAAGAAGAACTAGGCGCAAGCTGGCGCGTGATGCTCACGTACACCAAAACTTTAGTGTAAGATACCCCGCATCGGAACCCGCTGCTTATTTGGGCCCTGAGTGGTTCGGGTTTTCAGAGAAAGATGCACAAGGAGTTCTGCAAGACCAAAGTGATGCGCTGGTTATCGCAATGGATGTGACAGGAGTCCGAATACACCGAACTCTAGTAGACAACGGGAGCTCGGTCAATGTGCTTTACTACCAAACGTTGAGGCAAATGGCCATACAGGATCAATACCTTCAACCGTACCCCCGAAAACTTCAAGGATTTTTCGGCAATCCGGTCGAAGCTCGGGGACAGATTGTACTCAGTGTTGAGTTCGGCGAACCCCCATGCTACAGAAAAATCCTGGCGGATTTTGTCGTGGTCAATATCCCTTCAAACTACAATGCCATATTGGGGAGACCTTTATTGCACGAACTGCAGGCGGCAACCTCAATGTATCATTACTGTCTCAAGTTCCCCACTCCGAACGGACCAGGAGTAATACGTGGGAACCAAGTTGAAGCGAGAGCCTGCAACGTAGACTTACCTAAGCCCATGGTTGGAATGCTGGATGACCAGAGCTGCCAACAAGCTGAGACATCGGAACACGGGGATCCAATGATAACCGAACTAAACGAGGTCGGTATGACATGCACAAGAGAGTTCCTCCCAGACACGTTGGATCCAAGAGTAAAAACACGAGGTGGAGAACCTGTGGAAGAGCTGGACGTCATCCAAGTTGGTCTAGGCGTCCCGCCCAAGGAGCTGAAAATAGGTCATGACCTCCAGCCCCCAGTGAGGGATCAAATTATCAGTTTCCTCCAGGAAAACCTCGATGTATTTGCCTGGGAACACGCGGACATGAAGGGAATCAACCCAAAAGTCATGTGCCACAAGTTAGGAGTTGATCCCTCAGCACGGCCAAAACAGCAACGAAGGAGGCCTCTTAACCCAGAACGATATGAGGCCCTCAATAAGGAAGTGCAAAAGCTGCTCGAGAACGGATTCATTCGCGAAGCAAAATATCCAAAATGGATCGCTAATCCTGTACTAGTGAAAAAGAGCAATGGGGATTGGAGGGTATGCATAGATTTCACCGACCTGAATAAAGCATGCCCTAAAGACGGATTCCCTCTGCCAAGGATTGACCAAATGGTGGACGCCACTGCTGGGCACGATTTGCTCAGCTTCATGGACGCATATTCAGGCTACAATCAGATTCCCATGCATGAACCGGACCAAGAACACACGGCATTCGTCACCGACAGAGGTCTGTACTGCTATAAAGTTATGCCGTTTGGTCTCAAGAATGCAGGAGCGACCTACCAACGTCTGGTTAACTCCATGTTTGCCAAACAAATTGGGAAAACCATGGAGGTCTACGTGGATGACATGTTGGTTAAGAGTGCAGAGGCTTGGGAACATCGGCAACATCTCGCCGAAATGTTCGAGATCCTAAGAACATACGGGATGAAGCTAAACCCCCGTAAATGCGCATTTGGAGTAAGCTCAGGGAAATTTTTGGGATATCTAGTAAACCGCAGAGGAATTGAAGCTAACCCAGATAAGATAAGGGCCATCATTGAGATGCGTCCTCCATCCAGACCTAAGGAAGTTCAAAGCTTAACGGGACGGATAGCCGCCCTCAGCAGATTCATGTCAAAATCAACAGACAAGTGTAAGCCCTTCTTTGACGTGCTGAGAGGAGGAAAGAAGTTTGAATGGACGCCGGAATGTCAGGTCGCTTTCAACCAACTAAAATCACACCTATCACAACCACCTGTGCTGTCCAAACCTAGAGAAGGAGAAACACTCATGCTATACTTGGCAGTCTCGGAGCATGCCGTCAGCGCGGTGTTGGCCAGGGAGGAGGACGGAGTACAGCACCCAGTTTACTATGTTTCTAAGGCCCTGCACGACGCCGAAGTTCGCTACTCCCCACTGGAGAAGTTGGCCTATGCTGTGATAATCGCTGCTCGGAAACTGAGGCCATACTTCTTGGAACATTCCATTGAGATCCTGACGAATCAACCTTTGAGGCAGGTACTGCAGAAACCGGATACTTCAGGGAGATTGGTAAAATGGTCAATTGAGCTCGGCCAGTTCGATGTAAGGTACAAACCACGCACCTCAATAAAATCTCAAGCGCTAGCCGATTTCATTCTTGAGTTCAGCTCAGACCCTATGGGACAATCACCTCCCCATGCCCCTTGGAAACTGTTCGTTGACAGATCCTCCACGGATGAAAGAGCAGGAGCTGGGATAGTTCTAATAAGCCCAAACCAACAACTGTTCTGCGAAGCGTTACCTTTCGACTTCAGCGCTTCTAACAACGAAGCTGAGTACGAGGCCCTGATAGCCGGCCTCCGGATGGCAAGCGAAATGAAAATTGATTGGCTGATGGCGTACAGTGACTCCCAACTGATAGTAAACCAAGTCAACGAAACCTATCAAGCCAAAGAGGAAAGAATGGGCAAATATCTCCAGATCGTCAGAAACGAACTCCAGAAGTTTAAAGATGTCCGTATCAGACAGGTCCCACGAACTCAGAACGGGCACGCTGATGCACTAGCTCGGTTGGCAACCAGTGAAGGAATTGAAAGGTTTGATAGCATACCTGTTGGGAGAATCCACCGCCCTGCGATTGAAGAAGCTGAGAAAATCCACATGGCGACGGAGCCCAGACACACATGGATGGAAGAACTCGTTACGTACCTCCAAACGGGTATATGCCCAGAGGATCCCACCTTGGCAAGAAAGCTGAGGGTAAGGTCAGCAAGGTACACATTGATCGACGGCATCTTATATAAGCGAGGATATGCTGCGCCACTGTTAAGGTGCCTGGATGAGGAAGAAGCCCTTCGCGCTATGAAAGAAATACACGAGGGGATATGCGGAAATCACGCAGGAGGACGGTCATTGTCACACAAAATCATGCGCCAAGGATACTTCTGGCCGACCATGAAAAAGGATACGCTGGAATTCACCATGAAGTGCGACAGATGCCAACGGTTCGCACCTAACATCAAACTCCCCCCTGGAGAACTGAACTATGTAATGGCACCGTGGCCTTTCGCAAAATGGGGGGTCGATCTTATCGGTCCCATGCCTACGGGAAAAGGGGGGACGAAGTTTGCAATTGTGGCTGTTGACTATTTCACCAAGTGGGCTGAGGCTGAACCTATGGCGAAAATCACCGAGCACAAAACCACTGAGTTCATATGGAAGTCAATCATATGCAGGTTTGGAATACCTCACTCCATAGTGACGGATAACGGAAAACAGTTCGACAACACTCGCTTTGCAAGTTTCTGCGAGGAATTGGGAATACAGAAACATTTCTCCACGCCGAATCACCCCCAGGCTAACGGATAAGTTGAGGCCATCAATAAGATTATCAAGCATACGTTGAACTAAATGCTGGATCTTTAGGACCTAACTGGGAGGGTCCTTACAGGGTAAGCAAGGTACTGCTCAAAGGGGCTTACGAACTGGAAGATATGGAAGGCAGGACTTTACCGCACCCCTGGAACGCAGAGCACCTCAAAAAGTATTACCAATAGATTGCTGTAATATGCTGCCTCTATGAATAAAAGCATGGTTATCAGAATGACTCTCCAAGAAGTACGGCGTCCACGCCGGGTGATTCCTAAGCCCTACTCATGAAGTGGGCAGAATCTCTTGTAAGCCCTACCCATGCAGTAGGCCGAGCTAATGTTGTAAGTGCTGCAACACTTAGCATGATTCCTAAGCCCTACTCATGAAGTGGGCAGAATCTCTTGTAAGCCCTACCCATGCAGTAGGCCGAGCTAATGTTGTAAGTGCTGCAACACTTAGCATGATTCCTAAAGCCCTACTCATGAAACGAGTGTGGCAGAATAAGAATCTCTTGTAAGCATCTACCTTGCAGTAGGACTGAGCTGAATGTTTAGTTGCTTGCAACACTTAAGCATGATTCTAAGCCCTACTCTAGTGTAATAGTGTGGGCAAGTGAATCTCATGTGAAGTCCCTATTCAATATCCCATGCTAGCTAGGCCGAGCTAATGTTGTAAGTGCTGCAACACTTAGCATGATTCCTAAAGCCCTACTCATGGAGTAGGCAGAATCTCTTATAAAGCCCTACCCATGCCGTAGGCCGAGCTAATGTTGTAAGTACTGCAACACTTAGCTTAAGATATACGAGAAATTCTCATAAAAGATTTCTATAAAAACTTAAAACGACTTATACCACAAACATGCGAAAAGCGAAAAGTTCTATTAACTAGTTCATTTGAGAGTTGCGAATTCAAATTATGAAAAAGCAAAAGTAAAACATCACGTAAAATGTTTCCATTCATAAAATAAAAGGGCACAGGAGCTGAAGAATTTGAAGAAATACATAAAGCTAAGGATTGGGGGGATTGGGAGCGAGCTCATCAAGTGCAGTCGGAGGAGCTTCGGCTTGTTGGGCCTCAACTGCTTTCAGCATCTGATCCACCTCCTTCTCCTGCTCCTCCTGAGCCTCCACCAAAAAGGCAGTATCCCAGTCCGGCCTTTTTTGGTTGATGAATTTGACGATCTCACCCATAGCCAGGACATATGCTTCCTGGGCAATGGCGTCAAAAGCTGGAGAAGCTCTCCACTCCTCCACAGCCTTAGAGACCTTCAGATCGGTCTCTGCCTTTAAAGCCATGGCCTGAGCTACGGCTTCGTCAGCTCGTTTCTTTTCAAGTTCAGCTCGGGAGTTCGCCTTTCCCCCCTACAAATGCAGCGCCTTGTTCTCATCAAGTAGCCTATGCTCCTTAGTAAGGCAGGCGTCGAGCTCTTCCCCCATCTTATTCAACTGACTCTCGTAACTTCTCTTTTCCTCCACAAAAGCAGACCTCTCCGCTTCGACCTCAGAAAAGAGCTTGTCAGCTTTGGCTTTGAATTCCAGCACAGAATCAAGTTCTGCCTTAACCTGAAAGGCACAGAGATAAAAGTTAAGATACATAAAAAAGGCTACTGACCCAAGACCCCAAAGACAAGCTCTTTTACCTTTTCCACCATGGAAGACATGTGAAGAACATCCCTGTGACAATGAAGCTGAGCTGTGAGGACATTCTCCCCAATGGGCATCTCAGTCAGAAATTGCTGCTCCTTGTCATTCCAGCTCCGTGTCATCAGGACGGCAGATTCTCTGAGGGGCGAAGGGAAGGCGACAACTGACTCCCTAGCTGGGGAAGGAGCCCTGAGGAAGTCCAAAAGAATTTTAGGTCGGCGTCCAAACAGATCTTCAACGCCCGACCTCTGGAGGTCCGGACACTTCTCATGAGACTTGGAGGAAGAAGCACAGGCAGCCGCTGGGGCCGTCGCTGGGACTGGGGAGCCCGGCGGGGTGGAGGCAACAGGAAGGTCGGCAGAACGGCGCCTTTGAAGAGGCAGTTCGTCTTCAGGATCTGCCTCTGGACTCCCAGGCCGAACTACCTCGGTAACAGCAGCTCCCTCCCTCTTTTTTTCGCAGCCTCAGCCGCCTTAGCCGCTTTAGCAGCACGGAAGTTCAGCATTTCTGGTTCTTGACCTGGGATGCGAAGGATAAGAAGTGAGAGACAAATTAAAAACGGGAAGGAATAACCAGAAAAAACAAACCCTTACGGGAAGGAGCAGTCGCTGGAGCTCCGGGTCTGCTGGCGTCTGAACTCGGAGGCACAGCTCGGAGTAATCCCGCCACAAAAAGGTTGTCGTTGGTGATTACGAGTTTGCAGGATCTTTCCCTGTGCGATAGAGCCCGGATGGCGTCAGCTCGCTTTTTGGTCTCCGAACTCAGGTGGCAAGGGCGGTAAACTGTAAAACACAGAAAAGATAAGAAATTAGTCTCTTCACCCAACGATTAAAATCAGAAAACAGCCGTAAATGCTCTCACTTACAGAGAGGGTGGTAAAGGGTAGGGACTACATCCCCCCTATCCACCTCGTCAGGGTGGAACTGCCACTCCCCCAGGACATAGAAGAACTCCTCTTTCCACCCTTTAACCGAAGAGGGGGTATCCAACACTAACGAACCCCCAGTCCTGGGCCGGCACTAGTATACCACCAGCCCGTGCTCTTCCCATCCTCTTTAAAGGTAAACAGGGAGTTAAATGTGGAAGCATCCATCTCAGGATAACCTAGTTGTTTCCACAGGATCAAGGTCGCAACTAGCGTCCTCCACCCATTAGGGCATAGCTGAGTAGGGGCTATTCCCCAAGAGGAAAGGAACGACCTAATGATCTTTGGGAAAGGAAGACGCAGGCCGGCACTAAGTATGGCACCGTTTAAAGCCACGCACCCAACGGGAGGATTGTCAGCTCGGTCAGTGGAGGAAGGCATCACTAATTCTACAGTTGAGGGAATACCGTACTTGGCCCTAATTGTAACTAAGGACCCCTCATGTATAACTGACCTAAGAGAACTGGCCCCCCAAGGTCCGCCCCTACTGCTACTCTCATCACGAGTCCTCTCCTCCCTCAGTTTACGCCTTTGTTCCATACTTCGAGGTGAATTCGATAATGGGTTCAGAGAAGGCGGTTGGGGGTAAAACGAAGCTAAGGGAACGGGAGTAAAGACCTCCTGACAGTCAGAACTAGCACTTGAAGGGTTGTATGATTGAGTAGATGAAGAAGGCGCAGGGTTTTCCTGTTGATTCCCCCAGGAGTGTACACGAGATTCGTCCGAGCTCATAAAAGCGAGTTGAAAATAAAATAATGTGCAAAAGGAAAAGGGTATTCTAAAAATGGCAGAAGAATACCTGGGCAGTTATCCCGTTCGGAGACTTGGGAAAGAGAAAGGGACCGAAGAGTTTGTGAATTTAGGAATAAGGAAGGATGGAATTCGAAAATACTAAAGAAAGACGGAAGGAAGCGTTCAGGAATGGCAAAAGGCGGGATGTAAACCGGCAGAAAATAGCAATAAATGCACGCGGCTGTCAATCAATGCCGAAAAAGAGGTGAAGACGTCCAGCCACCCTCTTGGCGACAGGTGTACCTGGCGGCCGCAGGAGCAATTATTACGCGGGTTGGTACTTGTGCCATGACAGTTCAATAAGGTCAGACTCTCATTTAAAATTAGACCTGACCTGGGGGGTAACTGTTGACACCGACCTCCG